>BPTQ01000001.1:278725622-279325622 GCA_019973895.1 Chrysanthemum seticuspe | reverse complement strand
ATAGGATACTGATTACAAGTATTTGAGTTATATTAGAAGATTACATATCTTCCATAATGTCTGACCCTCAATGGTCGATCTTAAACTGGATATGCATTTACAAGTGGAGGAACCGAAAATTCATGACGTTCAGTTAAGCAAACAATCTCAGCGATTTCATCCAACCATGCAGAAATTCTAGTGATACATGAAGCAAGTCAAGAATATGTTTGGCTAGAAGTGTGATACAACATATACGTAGATCATGTGATAATTCTTCAGAGAAGGTGGCACCAACAGTTTTTCATGAATATAATGCATCATGTATTGCTCAACTTAAAGAAGGTTATATCAAGGGCGATAGGACGCTATTAACAAGTTCGTTCAAGCGAAATTTGGTAGATCTACATTATGATGAATAGAAGAATACTTTCTTTCTCTCAATTCTTGTTCACAACATCTGCCTATATATATTCTGTAATTACTAAGTACACATTTCAAACACTTAAGCAAAAGCTTCAAACAATTCCAACTGAATCAAGGCACACAATGAATTAATACCAGAAACCAGGAACCTAAAGGATTATCAGGATATTTTAGTGACACTTTATTTTACTTTTAGTGACATGCATTCAACATTTAATGACACTTTAAATTGTGTAATCGAACAACAATATTCTCGTTATGTTTTTGCAACTTATCAATAACTAGCAGGGTACCTGCGCATTGCAGCGGCGGGTACCTTGAAATAAATTTTTCGATAAATAATGTATTTTAGTTTATTATGTTCTTTTTAACAATAAATTTATGGATATCAAGAAAATTTCCTATAGCCCGTGCCCGTTAGGGCTCGAACCCGTTGGCCCGTGTCCGCTTGGGCTCGAGCCCGTTTGGTCCGCGCTCGTTCGGGCTCAAGCCCATTTGGCCCGTTGCCCGTTCGGACTTGAATATTTGTATAATGCGCTTTATTATTCGTAGTAGTGAAATTTAATGCATGAATTGTGTTTTATTTGGTTGTACAATATGCTTGATAATTTGTATTTCTTATGTAAGGGGTGTTTTAATAACTGTATTAATTGTATTTATTGACCAGTTAAATAATTGACTACATTAAATAGCATTAATGTGATGTTTTGTTGTACACTATGCTTCTTGTCTTGTACGTCTGAAAATTATGTGCATTAAAGTGTTGTACACTATGTTTCTTTTCTTGTAAGTAGTCATTATAGTCATTTATAACATTGACCACTTTAATAGCATTAATGTTGTAAGTCTGAAAATTACATCATGCTTATTTTGTTATACACTATGCTTATTTTGTTGTAAATCTGAAAATTGGTGCATTAAAGTGTTATAAACCATGCTTAATTTCTTGTACATCTTAAAATTAAGAGTGAGGTGCCTTCGTGCATTATAACTAGTATAGATACACATCTTTAAACACAATAAATGATGTCAACAAGTCTCGTAATTTCAAAGAAGCAAACATGTTGATAGTTGATCTAGTATGTAAGTATAAAAGGAATCTGTAACGTGCAATTAAACTTGATTAAAAATAAAAAATAAAAAAAAAATTGTGTAGACTATAATTATACTATCATATGAGTTAGCTGACAGCTTGATGATCTTTCCGAACAAAACAAACTTGAAGCCCAAAGGATTTGATTAATTCCAACTTGATTATAAATAAACATAAACAAAATGAGATTGTTTGATATTATAAATAAACATAAACAAAATGAGATTGTTTGATACACGCGTGAATGCATTTCAGCATTTGTTAAGGTACATAATTGAATCAAATATTATTATACGAACCATATTACTTATCGGTTGGATTTATAAGAAAAGTTTGTCCAATCAATGTCCTTAAGCCATTAGTTCATATGATTAAATAAAGAAATTTTATGTTCATTGAATTAAAAATCACACTTAACTAAGGTAATTTATAAGACGAAAAAAAGAGCTTCTTCTCATTGACATCAAGCTTTCTTCACTTGGATTTGCTAAGTTTCTTTTTAATACAAATGCCGTTTCAAAACAAGTTCAATTATTGTTTATTAAATGTATTTTCGAATTAAAAAAAAGTTCAAATTGTCAGACAATCCTATAAAAAAAAATATTTGTCACATTTACCCTTCCTATACTTTAACACATTAACATATTTTGGCAATTGAATAGTCAGTTGATCCTCCATAAAAAAGTGAGTTTCGAACAATTATTAGACAAGTTGAATGATAGAAAATTACAGTTGGAAAAGATTGAGATTGAGATTGTGCTTATCTTTTTTTAATTTCTTATAAGTTAGGTGTGTCAAACAAAGATAATTTTTTAAGTAGAGATTATGTGTCAAAAATAGTCGTTAGATACGTGTTGACTTGTAACAAATGTGTCTCATTCATTTAAATGCATCTCCTTTAATTTTGTAAGTAATTTGGAAGTAAAAATGGCATAAAATAACATAGTTGTTAAGATCCCGATCTTGATCTTAGGATCTTACGATTTTACGATTCTACAAAGCAAAAGCGATCCGGATCCTACGTAGGATCTTAACAAACTTAAGATGTTATAGGATCTTAAGATCTACTCCGATTCAATCTTACTTTTCTCGAACCGTAAAATAAAAAACTACAAATTTATAGTTTATAGTTTTCTATAATTTAAAAAACAGCATTTGATTTTTCTTAAACATTTCATATTCATAATTTAGAAAACATTTTCATAAAATATTTTTATAATTTCATGTTTATAATATTTAATAATTTATAAATTTGAATAATATTGCAAAGATCATTAAAAAAATAACATTATAGTAGGATCTTAAGATTCCGATTTCATCTTACGATTACGATTATGCAAAGACGAAAACGATTCTAAATAGGATCCCGATCTTGAAAACCTTAGAAAATAGTATTAACACACTTGACATGTAAATAAAAATATATTATAATGTATCTAAATTGATAGAAATGCATATAATCCAATTCAAAAATGACAAAAAGTAGTATTAGCAACACAATTGACATGTAAATAAGATTTCTTTTCGTTCCATCCTACTCGTCCTGTTAGATATTCTCAAATCAAATAGATCATGCAACCTTAGTAATTAGTAAAACAATGGAGTTGGTGGAGACGTATTTTATATTCATGGAGAGAGATAGATCGAAACATTTATGTGCGGTTTAAGATAGATACAATAATTTACTTATAAGGTGCGTAAATCTTTAAAACAATCAGATTGGACCAATAAATTAAAAGAGCAAAACCTCGATTTTAAACTAATGTGTCCTGACTGGCAAATAAAAGTAAAAACAGAAACTGAATTTTGTCAACACTACAGGGCTGTTTGATAAAAAAATATGATTTAGCGCTGAATAAATCAAAGCTTCTGAATAATTTCGAGATACTGAGTGAACATGATTCTGAGTGAAAATGATTGTTTGATATTTATTCTGAATGAGCAATTTGAGTTGACTGAAATTACCAATTTAACCTTCATTTTGTATTGAACAAAATATATTGTTTGATAAAACAATTATTAACTCAAGTGAAATTACCACTTTAACCTCATGCATAGTCAAAAACTACTTCTAGTAATAAGACATAAGTGCATAGATAATGATAAGAAAAATGCTAATTAAAATAGTAAAGTAAACAATTACGTTTTTCATTTGAAAATCGAAATATGTTCTCATGTCCTATCTTTACAAATCTGATTATCTAGCTTTTTGCTTATATTTTAAAATTTTATTATTGATATACAAATAATGTAATATTTAAGAATTTGTTGTGTCAACGTTAAACAACTAGATCAATTTTAAAATATTTAAAATTTAATTCATATGGACCTTGTGACATGGATATAATAGGGCAATATTGAGAAAATATGGCTGCTGAATAACAATGCATGCCTGCCGTCCAGAATGAATAAGAACAAATTAGAATGATACAGTGCATGAACGCTTTGCTAACAAACAATTATATTAGTGACCAATTCAGATTTATCCTCTGAATTACATCATTCAAAGGATATCAAAACCCCTAAATCATATTAAATAAGAGGGGGAATTACGTATATGTCCTTCCAAAGACTTATAATTGCGCATATATCTAGAAAAACTCAAAATTGCGTACAAATTTTTTAGAAACATTAAAATTGTCATATATATCCAAATTAATATTTTATTTGTTTTTTAATCTCAAAAATACATTATAATCAATAATGTAATCTAAAATGTCTATTATACCCTTTTTCATATTTACACAAATATCCCCTACGATTCAACTAATTTACAAAACCGAGTACAACAAATCTATATTATTTTGATTTTTAAATCATATACCCATCCATAAGACGATGGTATTGTTTGTTGACGTATAGATAATATCACATAATTGTTGTATGAATTACTTTTTAATATGTGTGTCCCCGCCTTAGCTTCATCCAAGTTTCGACTTTTCGATCTTTCTTCCCTTAGCGCACAAGCACTAAGCAAGTAAACTACATTTTTTCTTCTCTTTCATCCCAGACTCTTCTTTTTTTTAATAAAAAACCTTCTAGTGATTCGACCTGAAGTTACAGACTTATCTTATCTATAGAAAGAGGTTGGATTCCTTGTCCGACCATCCTATCCTCAAAGACAGCCTTCTGGCTCTTACCCTTCTGCCATCTGTCTAAATGCTTTCTGTAACTCCTTTGATCGAATTTAGAGTAGCTCGTGGATGAACAGATTCGAGAATCAATAAAAAGGTTCCGCTAACCAACTTTACCTATCCATTGGGTTCCACATGTACAAGCTTTCCACTGATTTGGCTTGTAAACACAAGTGACCTGCAGTACATCAAAATTAAGATCTCTTGTTTTCCAATTTTAACAAGTGACCTTGAGTTAAAAAAGTTATAGAATATGCATTATGCAGACACAAGTGATCACAACTCTTGCAAACATATCAGTGTCATTTTATAGGATAAAAAAGCCATTGTTGCCAATTCATCTCGATTTTATTTCTCGATCACGTTCCTTTATATAAACTTGATTATAGTAACAGTGACCACCTTGTATCAAAAGTTCAATGTTTTGATTTCTTACGTTCTGTTTATTTATGTTAGCAAACTTTTTTGCTCATGTTTTTTGATATTGAAGATCAATAAGCCACCTCTACATCTTTTTCTTTGCTTTGACCGCGACTTTGTTTGGTCTTCCTCTTTCCTTCGGCCCATGTTTCAAAGCTAGTAAAAAGTAAATATGAGGAAATAATGCTTCATTGATGTGTAGAACACAAGTTATTTTTTATCATGTTTCCACTTGTCATTATCGACACTTGCTCAAATCGCTACTGACACAACATTTTCTTGTTGTAGGTCATTGTAGATCCGCCCCACCTCACAAAGGAATGATTTTGGAACAGTACCAACCCATCACCAAAAGAACAATGAAAAAACATAACCGAGCCAAACGCCCCAGTACCCGCAAACAAAGGACTCAAAATACATGGAACCACATTGGCCACTATCCAAGTAAAGAGATATAAGCTCCACTTGATATTGAAAAATTATTAAATACCATAATGGGAACATATATCAGAAAGGAAAAGGATAGAAAAACATTGTTTTCTCCTTGTATTTCAATAAAAGTTTAACTACTTGTTATGGTAATCATTGAAATATTCAAATAAATTAAACTTATGTCAAAAATTATGTAGGGCACACGACTCTAAAGTTAGTAATGAATAGAAAAAATTTGTTTTCTCCTTGTATTTCAATAAAAGTTTAAGGGTGCGTTTGGTATCCGGGTGTCACAATCAAAAAATGGATTCAATCCAATAATGAATTGTTTGGTACATTCTTGAAAGAAAAAGAAATGGAATTATATTTAAAAAATCATTCTACATTAAAATGGCGACTTTTCTTCCATTCCCTCTGGCACACATATCTCAGCCGCATATTGCATCTCATTCTTTGATATTATTTGTCTTTTTGTTACAAGTTTCTTAAGTCAAACATCTAAATATTTTTAAATAAATACTAGTTGGATACCCGCGCATAGGGGTGTGCAAAGGCTGAAAACCGGACCGGCCAGGACCGGCCAGGACCGGACCGGACCGAAACCCGAGTTCGGCCAAAAGCCAAGACCGAGACCGGACCGAATTTGGTCGGTCCGGTCGGTCCTTCGGTCGGTCCGGTCCAAAACGGCCAAATTCGTCGGTTTTGGTCCGGACCGAGGACCGATTTGCCCCAAAAGCCAAGACCGCGGACCGGACCGAATGTGGTCGGTCCGGTCTCGGTCCGTGTCGGTCCGGTCGGTCCTTCGGTCGGTCTGGTCCGTTAGGTTCAAATGCTCAGCCTTACCCGCGCACAGTGGCGGCAATAAATATAGTTATATAATAAATATAGTAAATGAATTGCTAACCCAACTCTCCTCGCAATTCCCTACCCGCTTAGTGAATTCATTTCACAACACTCCAAATGTATATGTGTTACTTGTATGTGTTTGTTTGGGTTTTCCAAATCTTTCCCGTGACATCATTATTCCCGCATATAAAAAGACTTTCATAATCTCTTATCCGTCAAACACTCTCTCAAAAGTAAATGATTTTGATACATCAAGTTTGTATTGATTAATAAAGGTTAAAGTTATAAAAATTTAAATCAAAATAAAATAAACCTACTAAAAAAGTAAAAACTAAAACTCATAAAAATATGTCAAAATGGATGTTGAATTAAAGAGCACAAAATTTTAGAAAAAATATAGTGAAATTAGATCATAAAAAAATTAAACGAATTAAAATATATTTAAATTTAAAAATAAAGGTGATTAATTGGTTAAGAAGTGACACGTGTCACCCAATTATTAGAGCTCCTTATTTTAGTTTGTTAGAGCTCCTCAAATTTTGTTATTTTTTAGTTAGATAAGTGACACATGTCACTTAATGATTGGAGCTCCGTATCTTAATTTTTTGTGAAGCCCACAACTTAAATGCTTTATATAATAGTATAGATATAAATTAAATAATTATTAATTTTCTCTCTCTTCTTTATCTTTCAAACCTTTCCTAAATCCAAATCCAATTTCAATCTACTTACAAACCAACCGCACCCTAACTACTTGTTATGTTAATCATTGCTACAGAATATGATATTGCTGACCTTTTATGAACAATATTTATATTAGCATACAACGTAGTGAATGTATCTCATCACAAGTTAAACAATAAGTCCCGCTAAACTTTCTGACGAGAATTAAATAGCGCGATGATGGGTGGTTTCGACCGAGGTAAAGCATGTGACCAATTTTTTGTGGAAGAAAAAGTTAATTTTCTAAAAGAGTAAATACTAAGGGCCGCTTGGTTCTAAGTGGGGAAAGGGAAAGGGAAAAGGAAAGGGAAAGGGAATGCAAAGGAATGAGTGAGGTGTGTAATCAATACCTTACCCCTCAATTTACTCTATAATGGTTCATTACCCATTACGGGGTAATCAATCCCTTACCCCTCCCTAACTAAGCACTATATTATGAGTGAGGTGGGCCATTTTGAATACCTTACCCATTCCCCACCCCCATTTAACCCCTAACCAAGCATGCCCTAAGAGTAAGGTTATAAATAGCGTGAGGTGTGCCATAACAATATGATAAAGCCTCACGTTTTTGCGGCTAAAGCGAAAATTTTGCATTTATAAAGTGTGACATAAAGCGAAACAAAGTATGAAAATATTTATATCTTTATATTAAGGGTGAGCATGGTGCGGGTTGGTGCGGGTTTTGGCAAAAACCGAACCACATCCGCAATTGCGGTTTTAAAAAAATAAGAATCCACAACCGCGCGGTTTTGCGGGTTTACAGATTCGCGGTTTTGCGATTTGGTTATGCTGGTTTTGCGGTTTTTAATGTTTTTTTTTTTAATTCTATTTTTTGGTATATATTTATTATAGAATAAATATAGCATAAGATTACATAATGAGTAGAAACATACATATACAAAATATTGGGTACTAGTATGAAATTATAAATCTCTACAATAATAAAAATCAAATGAGATAAGAAATTTTAAAATTTTGATGGTAAATTGATAGAAAATATATAATAATTAACCAATAAAATAAGTTTGAAATAACTAATTATGAAAATATAAACAAAAGTATTTAATTATACAAAAATTATGAAATTTAGTTGGTTTATTTAAAAATAAGAATAAAAATATATTTGAATATGATTTTGCGGTTCGGTGTAGTTATTGCGGTGCGGTTTTTCGGTGGAAACCGAAACCGTACTGCAAAACGCGGTTTTTTAATTTTCAGGAACTGCACCGCCTTTTTTGTTGCGGTTTCGGTTTTTGTGGTGTGGGTTTTGTGGTTTTATGCGGGTTTGCGGTTTGCGGCGTGGTTTCTGCTCACCCCTAATTTATATCATAATTTATATATATCGAGTTTACAAAAACATGTGTCATAAGGCGGTGTGGCGACATTGCGTAGCCTCATGATTAAGATTCACGCCTTTACGAGCCTTTTAGAACAACCACCGGGAGTAATTGCAAGAAAAGTGAACCGTTGACGGAGCCCGCCTTGAAACACGTACATACACGCATCCTTGTGTATATTTAGGAGTTGAATATCCACAATCCTTCACATTCATTTAATTTGCAGCCAAATTAAAACACCCTTTTAGATCTTGTTTTATCCTGATAATCAGAAACATAATGACTATACCCGAAAAGCTTGCTCACTTAAAAATCCCCCTTGATGATATACGATCTGCCACTGATAACTTTGCTGATGCAAATCTAATCGGAAAAGGTGGATTTGGTCGCATCTACAGAGGAAAACTCATACAGTCTGGGAAAACAGTCGATATTGTTGCGCGGAGGTTTGATATTATGCAGTGGGAAGGATCCAAAGGGTTTTGGATGGAGATCTTCATGCTTTCTAGTCTAAAGCATCAAAATCTGGTCTCTATTGAAGGGTTTTGTGAAGAAAATGATGAAAGGATCATCATAAACAAGTATGAGGCCAATGAAAGTCTTGACAAATATCTAAGTGACCCGACCTTCACTTGGACACAACGATTGCAAATATGTCTCGGTGTCGCACGTGGGCTTAGTTATATCCATTATGATAAGCAACGCAGTTCCAGCGTCATACACAGTAACCTCAAAAGTTCTAAGATTTTGTTAGATGAAAAATGGGAAGCAAAAATATCTGGTTTTGAGCTTTCTAAGACAAATCCGGTGGCACGAAGGCACGATCTTGTTCTTGAATCTTATATAAGTGGCACGTATGCGTATGTTGATCCAGCATACTTAAAAAGTGGAGGTGTGACCCACAAGTCGGATGTCTACGCCTTGGGTGTGATATTATTCGAAGTCGTATGTGGGAAGAAAGCATTTATCTCGGACAGGGATGAGCGGGATTTACCTCACTTGGCGAAAACACTTTCCAATGAGGGAAAACTGCAAGAGGTCGTTAAGGATGAGGGTCACTCGCCTCAGTTGACCAACTCATATTCTAATGAGGGGACATTGGACGGCGTTAAGCGTGAGGGTCCAACTCAACTGGGTAAAGCAATTTCCAATGAGGGGATATTGGTCGAGAACATCAAACGTGAGCGTTCGATTCAATTGGCCCAACCACTTTCCAAAATGCAAAAACTGAAAGAGGTCTTCGAAAGTGAGGGGCATTCAGCTCACTTGAGCAAGCAACATTCCAATGAGGGAAAAGTGGTTGAGGTTGTTGAAAATGAGGGGAATTCACCTCAATTGGCCAAACCGCATTTCAATGAGGTGAAGTTGGGCGGCGTCGCGAAAGTTGACAACATCTTTGAGAATGTGAGACATATTCCTAATCTAACCCGCTCAATGATTGAAGATATCGCACACGAGAATACATCAAGGCCTGATGTTTCATATGTCCAAGGTAATTCATATATTGGAGAAGAATATCTTGATAATGATTATGTTGGTATTAGCCTCGTAGGTCGTCCAGGCTACTCGAAGAAACCGCTTGCGCCAGAATACATGACTACCATTAGAAACCTTAAGCTCTTGCAAGTTCCAAAAGAGGGGATGTTACTATCTCAATTGGCCAAATCCCATTATGAAGCCGGAAATCTGGATGATATAATCCATCCAGGTTTGCGGGTACAAATGGACTCGCAATCACTAAAATTATTTTCAGAGGCAGCATATTGTTGCTTGAAAGAACAACGATCACAACGCCCAAGTATTGATCGGATTATCTTTGCACTTGAGAAAGCATTGGAACTTCAACTTAAACGGGAAAACTCTGTATGTCATACTTTTTCTTTTGTTTTCTTTTATCTTATAACTATAATCATATATTGGAGTATATAACTTATATATTTTGTAATTAATTTTTTCTTATTCTTACAATTGATATTAAAGGAACGCTCAATAGTCGAAGCTCAAGGACCATCAACCAGCTACCTGGAGGTAACTGATCAATTTATGTTTATAACTATACGAAATACTTGACATTTATTATTATTCTCTCTGTGAAAAGTAAAACAAGTAATGTACGTATCTTTAGTTGAGATGGTAAAATACTTGGCATTAGAAAGAGGAGTGAGGATCAAATGAGAAATAAAGTTGAAATGAGAAGAATGAGAAGAAATCACAACCGCACATTTCAGATGCACCTACAAAAGTAGATGCATCTCCCATTAATTTTTTTTTTTCATTTGAAATGTGTGGCTCAAAATATTTCTCACTCTTCTCATTTTATATTCTCTTCTCACTAGATCTCTTCCCTGTGGTAAACTAAAAGTACTCGTCCTATCTTCACTACGAAATGGATTTAGTGACCACACGAATGTGGTCACTAATAGTAGATATTTGGTCACTAAGATGATTTAGTGACCATATGATAGCAGGGGCGGTACCAAAAAAATTATCGAGAGGGGGCAAAAATCAAAAATGCGTATCAGGTCGGGTCATGTCAGTAACTCGACCTTTGTTGCTATAATGAAATTGATTTTACTTTAAATGAAAATGAACTTTTTTGGTATATGTTTGCATGTGAAAACCAAAACTAAAAATTGGTGATGATATGCCCAACATTTAGCACATACTTACTTTTTGTGATCGATATTAACACAACTAGCTGAAGCAAAATAAAAAGTTGGATAACAAAAATTCATAAAAATCTATAGATTAGCACAAGAATCGAACATTATATCTCCACAAAATTGCAAATGTCCTTGACCACTCGAGTAGGATATAGCTATTTGATAAATTTTCACCATTATACTATTTACCCATTTATGAAAGCAAAATCAAAATCACTTATCATCTCAAGAAAATCGATATTACTCGAGTGAACTTTGTGGGGGTAGTTGCCCACACTGCCCCCATTGTGGTACCGCCACTGTATGATAGTGGTCAGTCCTCGTCACTAAAAGTCCGTCACAAAATGTACTAGAATGGTCACTAAATGGTGACGACTTGAAAGTGGTCATTAAAATTTGTGACAACCTATTTTGTCACTTATTATGGTCATTAAATCGATAAGTGGTCACTATTTTTAACAAATTAGTGACCATTAAAGAGCAACATCAAAGTAACGATAGTTAGCATCATTTAGTGACAACATATGTGGACACTAACAACGGTCACCAGTAGAATCCCAACTACCAACCAATATTGCTGGATTTATAAATAAAAAATAGCAAATAAATAAAAATTCTGCTAAAAGCAAGAAATTCAACATGTATATCATAAAGCAAAATCAAAACTATTTCATTAGTAGAAACAATATGCGATAGTTCCATTTCTATCCACAATATGTGCATTCCACAACCAAACTTGCCAAGAACATCAATCGACACCGATATACTCTACATATAAAATTATGTTGTTGCTAGTTAAATAAAATCTTCATGCTCCTGCCCATCATCATCTGGTCCAACGTACTCCTCATGCACTTGCCCATCCTCCCCATCATCAGATCCAACGTACTCTTCGTTCCCATTGCCCCTGCATAAAACAAAGAATAAAGCAAAAGTAACCATAATGGCTGGCAAATACTCTCGAAAGCAATATGTGACTGTATATATATATCAGATTGTTATTGCTAGCCTTAGTTTAAAATTCAATGCATTATTGTGTGAAATACGTATCATAGTAATTACTGTTATCTGGAGGCTGCAACATCACAAGTCTACATACAAGTGACACTTGGTTAATGAATAACAACACCCCACCAGAATACATATCACAAGTTGGAAGGGTAGAAATGTGTAAAGCAAATCGGAAAAAAACAAATTGACAGCAAATACACTAAAGGGTCATACTACTTAACCTGGGAAATTAAAGTGTCAACTGAAGTAGCATGTCATGGTGACTATGTCCGTTATATAATTTTTAGTCACAAAGAACACACAGTAAACCCATGGCAATGGCAACAATTTAGAACGTGATACCTCATGTCAATCTACCAGCATCTTACTACTGTCCCACATATGGTTATAGTGTGTCATCTTACTACTATTCCACATATGGTTATAATGTGTTGTCTCATGTCAATCTATCAAATATTTCAAAGCATTTTCATCAAGAAACTGAATCAAGGAACTACTAGAAATGTCTAATTCAACAAAGCGAGCAGTCAAATCAGATCATTTACATGCATCTTTAACACGTGTTACCCAAAGATGGTGCTATTTCTGAGACCCGCGTCTAATAAAAGAGTGATACATCTAAAATAACAGAACATCTGATCCCTAATACACAAGATAAGTGTAAACGAAATCAACTCGAGAGCTACAAATTCTGATATAAATAACTAAATTTATTTTGGATGTGACTAAGACATATGTAAATTGTTTTGCAAACTAAATTCTAAACTCGCTTAAAGATCTAATGATTGGACAGTTTAACATGATTGGACTGATTAACATGATCAGCAAGCGCTGAAAAAAAGCTTTAAGACCCATCTAAATCATTTTACACTTGATTTAAAGCTTTTAAATCATCTAAATCATGCCCACGTCACTTTAACATAAGTGTGGTTGATTACTGGTCACCACAACTTTAGATATACCTTGAGTTATTGACTAATTGAAAACTTTTCAAGATCTTCAACTTATCACATAAATTCACATAGATAATATCTTAAGGTAGTGTTACCTGAAAATCCTTGCTTGCAAGTCTTTCGCACAAGAGTATCCAATCTGGGACCTTTACACAACAGTATTATTAATATAGATGTAGAAAATAGATTAGTGACATACTTGATACACTTATATATGGTGTCCCACTCTCCAAGGTGAAACTGAATAACAGTTGCAGTTTTCAACAAAACCTCCTAACATATATACTGAATTGCAGTTACTATATATGATGTATTTAGATACTTGATCAGGAGTTAGACTGCCAAAAGAGATAAGCAAGATAAATCTATAAAGTATAGAATTTGTAACAACTAATGCCACAAAAGAAGATATCTACGATAGTTAATTCATACAAGGAAAAAAGAACTCACATACGTCAAACATCAATAAACTCACATTAAGCATTAACTGTTAACATAGGTAAGGTATACGCTATGATAACTCATTTCAACTATTCCATTGGTATTAAATGATTCAATGCTTCTTATATTTTAAGCAACTATAGTACGATTGGATTCATAAGAAACTAGCGTAAATAAAGTCTATTATATAATTTTAAAAAAAAAAAATAAAAACCATTTGAATACGTTAATGTGACTTCTGACTAGTTTCACTTGTTGCCTTAGCTAATTTTTTTAGCTTTACCAGTTTAACCCACTAGCTATGATTATCCAAAATCAACCCAAGTGATCGAAAATTTCACATCTACTCATAGCTCCTTGAGTTAGGGAGGGACGAAGTCTAACAAAGTGAATTTTACAATATGTGGCAAGTTATTGCCCAGTATTGGCAAGTTATCGGAATTTGCACATAAGTATCCATGTTAGGTTCACATCTGTTACTTAACATATCACAATTAACATGAAAAGTATCTAGATTAAGATGAATAACTAAATAATAATCACAAACTCACTTAGGGGTTGTTTCTTTTTTTCTTCATTAAGTGCTTATTGCATAAGATTGCATCTGGTTTGATATAAAAAGGAAGTCTAGAACCAGGTCCCCATCATTCACTTTTGTTTCTCTTTTCATCCTATATGAACATCTTAACCACTTCATACAACCATGGCACCATTTGAATTTCAATGAACATCATCTATACACAGTCAATAGCCAATATTATATACCAAATAAACTTGACCTTTAACACAAATCGAACACTAGAATAAACAGTAAACACCGATCAACAACTAAAATTACAGATTAACAACTAAACACATAGAATGAATCACTTAATCAGCTAATTATAATCAAACTAACCTCGATTAAACATTCAAATTCACAATCAATCGACAATTTAACAAACGAACTTAATCACAGAATTACTGCTACTAATCTTCGCAATAACTCAACAATCAAAACTAAGCTGTGTATTCAACATCAACTGCTTAAATTTAAGCTTAATTGACAATAAACACATATCCTATTACACTAGTAAATTCATTTCTTCACATGAGCATTTCGTCGAGCACCTTGTATACACTTGAGCAATACAACATCAACTGCTTGAAATACTAACAATATCAGTTAGAAATACTAACCATTCATAGCATAATATCAGTTTTTCGAAACAAAACTAAGACAACGTATCCAGATTAACATATCCAAATTAACAGTCCCAATTCTCGCCAATTAAAATAAAAAACTGTTATACTTAACGAAAATAAAAAATCACATGATCTCTAACACAAACACTATTGTATATGAATACCTAAACTTAAGATGAATCGATAATTACATCATTCGAACTCCTTATTTTATAAATTAGGTCATAATGCTATATAAAAAACATAAATTAACAACTAATTACATATATATATATATATATATATATATATATATAGGTTTTGGTTCCATTGAGAAGGTTGAGAAGCATTTTGGGCCATAGAAATCAATTAGTTTTAATGCATTTTACAAGTCAATAATTTAAATGAAAAGGGTAAACTAGTAATTTGAATCATTAAAGAATTAATTATAAGAAATTAATTAAGGAATCATGACCCTTTTATTACGGTTTTTAATGTTTCAAATTTGATGCCATGATAATTTCTCGATACAAATTTTTCCTATGTTAATTCTTAAGTATCTATGCTTTTGTGATTCACTTTTCTTTAATTAATTATTAGTCACCATTAAAATACAACTTATCTAAAAATTAAGATGTTTTTTGGAAATCTTAAAACCACAACTAAATAAAATATTTTCTAAAATATGTGACTCAAGTTTTTAAATTCTAACATGTATGACACACAAGATTTGGGTTTCGAATATATTGTAGCTTTATAAATTGAATCTTTCAAAAATAATAATTTTATTTTGAATCATTTGTCAATCCGTGAATCATTCATTATTCATTCGGGTTTATGAATCATAATCGAAAAACTGAATCAATAAAGAAATTATTAGTGTTTCGCTTTGAATAGTATTTGGATTTGTGAATCAAAGTAAGTGATTGTTTTATTATTTGAATCAATCATTCAATCCTTACTAAAAAGCAAACTGATAGATTGATTCATTTTTATTTTTATTTTTTGAAATTTTACTAATTGTTATAATAGTGAATCAATAACATACTACCTCGATAATAATATAAAAAGATTGCTTATTTATATAATCATCATGTCAATAAATAATAAAAAGTCAATAAATAATAAAAGGTTGAAGGGAATGTTTATTGTATAAAATATTTATATGATCATCACGTTACTAAAATATTATTTGAATCACGCCAACTGAACGTGAGGAATTGACACAAAGAACCGAGCAAATAAAAAATAATGAATTAGGAGGTGAAGTTAATGAATGCATTAAAGTAATTTGAATGAAAAGAAAAATAAACCGATAGAATAAAAAGCAATTAGGAGGTGAAGATTTATGAATGCATTTAAAGTAGTTTGAATGAAAAGAACATAGAAAATTAAGAATGATAAAGAATGCCTATCATGCCCTTGTATTAGTTTAGTGAAATGAAGGATCAAGATTGCTTCTCAATCTTCTTAATCTAAAACTCTTCTCAATCGATCCGGACTATATATATATATAGGGGCGCGTTCTATGCAGTACTAATATTAGATGCAGTACTTTACAGTACTCTTTTAAACTAATAGGAATTTAGTATTATTAAATATTTTTATTTAATTCAAAAGGGTATAATAGTAAAACACATTTTTTAATTTCTTTTAATTTTTTTTATTTAAAACACGTTTTTTAAGTTCCTTAATTTTCGGTTTTTTTTTTTTTTTTTTTTTTTTTTTACATATTTTTCTGAGAAAATGAGGTACATATGTGTTTTTTTTTTCAATATTGTAAATTTACATATGTTTTTTTGCGTACAATTGTTTAGACAACAAACTTGTTTTGCTTAAAAATAGTAATTGCACATATGTTTCTAGTGTATATATTCTTTAATCTTCGAAATTTATAACGAAAAAATAATGATATACATGTAATCTCTAAATTCATAACAAACCAAAAACATAAATAGTATACACAAAATTTGATATCAAATTAAATACAATGCAAATACAAAATGTATCTTGTTGCATGTAGATGTGTACGTCATTCAATAACATGTGTGCACTCTTCCAAAAACATACATGCACTCATCCAAAAACATGTGTGCACTCTTCAAAAAACATACATGCACTCATCCAAAAACATGTATGCACTCTTCCAAAAACATGTGTGCATGCTTCACTTTCTCATCAAATTCATTAAAACATATGATAACCCTTCAAAAACACACGTGCGCTCTTTATATTCGTCAAGGTCTCCAAATTTATCAAACATAATCAATATCTGAAACTACAAAACAATTGTTATTTTTTATCAGAAACAACTAGCAACACATATTCATATATATCAGCTTCAAAACATATATGCACATAATTTCATTGATTTTATACCACCGTAAAACACATGTGCACCGTTTCACTAAGGTTAAAAGAACAAATTTACCACTAAAAATATACCAAAAAAATTGATTTGCCACTTATTTTTCAACCATCTTTATTTGTCATTAAACTATGTATTAAGCGTGTATTAGCCACTTAACATTGTTGAATATCTAGTTTTGGCACTTGATGAGTAACGGAATGAATATTCTGTTAGTTTCCAAGAATATTTTCTTAAATCTTGCAACATGAAATTAGGTGTGAATAATTTTGCTTAAAAGAGTATATTAGATGTTAAAGACATATAAAAAAAATTAATAAATTTGCCATCAAATGGATCAAATGTCACTTTTTATTGACGAAAGGTAAGTCTCTTGCGTTTATGCGTCAAATGAGAGACGCATAGCAGATAACTTGAAACAATTACTAGATCTAAATATCCAAATCTGTCAAGTGAGTTAAAAAAAATTGACTTTGTACAAATTATTCCTCAACATTACCAAACAGTTCCAAAACCCAATTAAAAAAAGAAACCATATCCAAAGAAAATCAAACAAAAGAAAATAATAAAGATCATCTAATGATTCACGATGATCGCAAACTCAAATTGATTTCTTTTTTAAAAAAAAAAACAAAATTACTAACTTGTTTATACAGATCGTAACATGTATTTGATCTTTGGTTGTATAAAAAAATCATTAACCTTTTAAAAATAGAAAATGTATTAGTCAATATTACCTTTTGATTCTTCATGCTTGGTTATGGCGTCGGTTAATTTTTCCGGCTTGGTCCTCATCCATTACAAAACCTTTGATACAAACCATCATCCATGTGTCGCCGTCGTCTCCTCTACCACAACCACCACACGGTTTTGTTGATATAAAAGAGAGATCAATTATGGATCCCAATATAGATACAAAGGGATATTGTTACTTTTTTTTTAAAGGAAAAGATCAGATCTTGTTTGTTTCGTTCATGATGGTTGATAAAAAGAGGAGATGGGTTGTAGATCTATGGTTGTAGTGTTCTGGGAAAGAAAGTTAGGAGGGTGGTTAGGGTTTTGAGTAACAGAGATGACTTTACCCCTATATTATTGGATCTAAAAAATTTAAAGTGACGGGTATTTTGTTTTAAGGGATTAATGTGATTTGTGAAAGGTCCATAATACCCTTTCAGTCTTTTATTTAATTGTGAAAGAAACCTTTATCTTTTGGTTAATTGCACTTTTGGCACTTTTAATCTGAACCTTTGATCAAACTCATCTAATGGCCCATATTCATTTTAAGAGTACTGTAAAGTACTGTATCTAATATTGGTACTGCATAGAATACAACATTATATATATATATATATATATATATATATATATATATATATATATATATATATATATATATATATATATATATATATATATATATATATATATATATATATATATATATATATATATATATATATAGGGGACCTTTATTTTGAGAACCCTGTTAAGTGCGAGAACCCCTTATGTACTCCTAGTAATGCATATTGTGCAACATATCAATGCAACATAACATTTTTGAATTATTAAACTTTTTTATTTAATCCAAAAGGGTATAATAGTAAAAGTCAATTTTATATTATTTTTGATTTTTTAAAATAAATCAATTTTTTTTTTTTTTTTTTTTTTTTTTTTTTTTCAAAATTTTTTTTAATGCGTTTCTTATTTTGTTTTTTTTCTAAACATGCATGTTTTAAAACTGATTTATTGCATATATGTTTTTATGAATTAATTTTATTATTTTGGTTTTTGGAATAGTTTTTTCGACATACATGTTTTTCAAATGAAAAGGTGCATATGTGTTTTTAGATCATGTAAACTTATAACAACCAAGAACATAATGTTAAACACAAAATTCGATATAGATTGAAATACAATTAAAATACAATTTATAATAAGAAGAAATACATGAATATAATATATCTTTACACTTGTGCACTAACAATAATTAACGTAAACGGACATATGTGCACAAAACATATGTGTTTGAAGTTTCTCATCGTATTATTTTGAACATGTGTGCATGTCTTCCAAAAACATACATGCACGCCTTCCAAGAACATATATGTACTTTCAGTATGTGTGCCACCTTCAAAGAACGTCACGCCTAAAAAAATAATAGCCAAGATTAAATACTTTTAAAATAAAACTTAAGATAACATAACATACATGTACAAGCTTAAACTAACAAACACAAATAAACAGGAGAATTTTTTTGATGTATGCAAAACATATATAATCCAATTACAAAACATATATGTTTTATAATTCATACACAAAACATATATGTTTTATACGTAAACATATATGTGCACCTACGTAAACGTATATGTTTTATACGTAAACATGGACGTGATGCCCAAATTCAACCCCCGAGTGAAGACTCTTAATTAATATGATCGATTCCGATTTCCTATGAATGGGTTAATCTGGAATAAAGTATATAACAAACAGATTAAATGAGAAATTAAATCCAGCAATTAAACATCTACGCACACTAGAAAGAAGAAAAGGAGCGTGACTAACACCGAAAAAAGAAATAACACGTTACAAAAAAGTTACATATATGTTCTACAAGTGACTAACACATAAAGATTGCAAAAGTTGGACATATATGTTCTACAAGTGACTAACACAAAAAGATTGCAAAAGTTGGCCTGTTGTGACCCACATAAACTTGTTTATTATTACTATTGTCACGATTAACATTTTATAGTTTTTTTGACACATTAATTAATTGTAGAACTAAAAACAAGCAAAAAGGGGGCAAAACCTGTTTTTAACAAAACCACCCAATCAATTTGCCACTTTTATTGATATGTAAAGAAAATGAGACATGATTTACCAAAAGCAGTAGTAAAACAATAACATACGTGTATACATTCAATTCAATTGTACCAAAACTTTTATATAACAAATACACAAATCATCAATTAATTACCAAAACATGACTAAGTTATACATAAAAAAAACATAAAAAAAAAAGTCAAAATACCAAAAATTCAACTACCTATTTTGTATCTGAGATCAAAAAAATAAAATAAAATATGTAAAAACGTGGATTGAATATACTCGTCATTTATAGAGACGATAATTAGTAATGGAACAAAGTATGCTCTTACCCGTCCCAATGTCTTCTAGAACTCGAGATCTATCTGTGTGTTCGAATTTACACAATGAATGTTTTCCGATTGGAATTTCGTAAGCAGGAAACAAACAAACCACCCTTCAATAATTTCGGATCATCACATAATTGAATTGGTTGTATCATGTTTTATGCTTCATACAAATAATACTCCTTTCATGAATCAACGTTGATGAAGATCTGTTGTTTTTTTTCCTAGAGATTTTGTGGTGGCTGAGAGGTTAATTAGGGTTGTAAAGGGAGATGTGTGAGAGAGAAAGAGATGCACCGAAGTAAATGAATGAATGCTAAAAATATGGGACAGTTTTTTAGAAATAATAATTTTGAAATTCCTTTAATACCCCTAACTCACTTAAGATAATTTACTTTAGGCTCCTTATAATTACATTAGTTACAATAATGGCACAAGTCATCTCATCCATTGATAAAACAATCTAACGGTTCAAGGAGGGTTCTCGCACTTAACAAGGTTCTCAAAATAAAGATACACTATATATATATATATATATATATATATATATATATATATATATATATATATATATATATATAAAGTTGGGATCAAATAAGAAGAATAATTAAAATAAGAAGGATAAGAAGAAACTACAACCACATATTTTAGATGCACCTAAAAAAATGGATGCATGTCCCTTCAAATTTTCCCTCCTTATTTAAAATATGTGGCTAGAATTACTTCTTACCCTTCTTATTTTAATTAATCTTCTTAATAGATCTCTTCCCTATATATATATATATATATATATATATATATATATATACACTTGACTATTATGCCCTTTTCAATTAAATAAAAATGTTTATTAATACTAACTTCCTATTGGTCTACATGAGTACTGTAAAGTACTGCATTTAATATGGGGAAGAAATCAATTTAATCATTAAACAAAGATGAAACACACTCTTGTGTTACAAATCACCCAACGACATAAATATAAGAAATACAATATCAACATTAATTTCTAGAACCTGAATTTTTAGTTTGACACAACACCCAACGTCATCTTTTTGTTCCTTTATTTTTTCCAAAGTTCATGAGTTAAAAATTGTCAAGCAATACAATATTTTTATCATAACAATTAAAAGTTGAATTCAAGGTGTTTAATGACAACATCAACTAAGTCCTTCAAGAACATTTGCAAGCCATAGTTAAATTTACATATTGTTCCAATATTTTTTGCCTAGTGGCCTAATATGTTTAACATATTGGTTCTTAAACAACTACAACCAGCATTCACTTACCAATACTAAAACTGCTACACAAATTGATACAACTCGAAATTTGGAAGAATTCCACATTGAACTAAGGACAACCAAATGATAGCTAGTACTTTACCAAAAGAAAAGCTACATGAGATCGACATGCCGACACTCAAGACACAAAAAAGGCCACTAACAACGCATTTCCTTTTTAAGGACTTACTTGTGTTTACCAACTATTGCACCAATACTAATTAGAATAACACGATTTAAGAAGTATTTTTTTCTGACCAATAAACTCCCATTTAACTAAACACCCATTAACTAATAGAAACCCATATCCCAGAAATAAAAACTAATAGATCTACACAAAACAACTTTTTCTACGTCATAAGCAATTTTTATTAAAACAAATATTTTGTAGACCATAATTAAGAGGAGCCGTTAGAATGAGATATGTGATTTTGTATTTTCTTCAATTTGAATCTTATACCCAGTTTTTATTTTTGATCCATAAAAACCAAGAATCAAAAGTCAAAACAACCATAATACATAGATCTATAAAATTCCTTTTATTCTTTTTCTTTTTTTGATTTCGAGTAGCAAGAAAAAACATTACAACACCAGATCTATAACTTTTGCAAAGTTATAATGAACCATAATACATGGATCTGTTAAAACGAGATGTTTAAGAGGAGAATTATGGTGGGTAGGATTAGGGTTATTTTTCACTGGTAAAGGAGAGAGATGTTTGTGGTTACAAGTGAAAGATTTGGGAATTAATAATACTGGTTAAAAAATAAATGAATGTGTAATACCTATAATATCCTTTCAGCCTTTTATTTAATTGAAAAGAAATACTCCATCTTTTGTTTGATTACAATTTTGACACTTTTAATCCTAACCTTTACGCTCAGTTCTTGAGTTTTGTCATTAAAGAAAATGAAAGTAAAGTAAAGTAAAACACTTTACTTCCTTTTCCGCCCACTTTTGGGAGGAAACAAAATCACCCAAATTACACTAACTTTACTTCCATTTCCTTTTCTTTTCCCCCTTAAGTAAAACTCAAGAACACAATGTGGAAGTAAATATCTTCACTTTACTTCCCTTTCATTTTCTTTTCTTTAATGATCCCACTCGAGAACACAGCGTTAATCAAACTCATCCAATGGCCTAGATTAATTATAAGAGTAGTGTAAAATAATGCATCTAATATGGATACTGGATAGAGTACAACACTATATATATATATATATATATATATATATATATATATATATATATATATATATATATATATATATATATATATATATATATATATATATATATATATATGAAAGTGAATATAGGGTTGTCTCACATCTAAGTTTACATGCGAAACCTTTAAAAATTATGTAACTTTAACAAGAAAAACGTCAAATCTACATCATTTCTATTATGTTATTCACGATATTAGTGTTTTCTCTTGATTGCATCATAAAATAACTTAAGTTGGGTTCACTTTGATACTTGCTTTTTTCTACATTATATTGTAGGGTGTTTCTATTAAGTACCCAATTAGTTCTAGATTCAAC
The DNA here is from genome assembly GCA_019973895.1 of Chrysanthemum seticuspe. Taxonomy (NCBI): domain Eukaryota; kingdom Viridiplantae; phylum Streptophyta; class Magnoliopsida; order Asterales; family Asteraceae; genus Chrysanthemum; species Chrysanthemum seticuspe. The sequence continues at coordinate 279,302,653 of BPTQ01000001.1, read as the reverse complement.
AATGGTTTGATTTAATTGACCATTAAAAAACGTTTCACTATACATACATTAGTTCCACTAGTCAATTTATGGTAAAATAATAATCAAAATGACATAACTTTTAGTGATTTGTAATGGTTCTGTAAGCTTAGATGTAAGACAATTATAACTCAAATAAATTAAACTAAGAACAAAAGCAATCTCTATATTAACATAAAATTTTGAGATTTACCTGAGTGGAAAACCGCCGACAAACATCATCATTATCTCTAAACCTCTTCATCCCTGATTCCCTAACACCAAATTCAACAAAAATTTAAACAATTATATAAACCTAATGATAGATCACAGAAGCCCCTAAATTAATAGAATCATAACCATTAAATTATTGTAATAATCACAGTTAATATTGAAACTTTATAAAAAGCATGACCTTCAACCTTGTTAAACCCAATATCAAGACTATCCGTCAAACCAGGATCTTGAAGGCATTACAACAGGTGTTCATGGCATTGCTTCTAATATAAGGATTGGATGATGCGCACGTGTTGTTAGTGTTGATGCACTATTTTGTTATTGTTTGTAATGCTATTTTCATACATTAGTTTCAGTTTACCTTCTTAAACGGTCTCAAAGATATATACAAATTAAATATTTACTCTTGAGTGTCTTGTGTACATTGCCAATGTTTTCTGGAACGTAAATATATAAACGGTACTAGCGGCACGATTCCTTACTATCATGTATATAGGCTCTGACACTCAACTTCAAAATGTTGTGCTCCAGGGGAAAGATTTGGAACACTTGAAGATTGAACTTGATGCAATAGTGTCGGCCACCGAGAACTTTTCTAAAAAATATTACATTGGGGCAGGCGGATATGGTATAGTGTACCAAGCAGAACTTGAACATTTTGATTCCTCTGCAACAAAAGGCAAAAAGGACTCTAAAATTCCCAAGATATGTAGCACTGTGGCTATTAAATCCATCATCGAGAGAGATGACAAACAAGGAGAAGAAGGGTTCCTTTTAGAAATCAAAACACTTAGTAGTTGTGATCATCCCAACGTAATCTCTCTTCTAGGATTTTGTTATGAATGTCCTCGTATGTTCCTTGTATACGAGCATGCTTCTAACGGAAGCCTGGATGATTATTTGGGTGGTGAAGGTAAGATGACTAATCTTACTTGGGTGCAGCGTATAAAAATATGTATTGATACTGCACATGGGTTAGGTTACATCCATTCCGCCTTTCTAGACAAAGAAAAGATAATCCACCGTGACTTAAAAAGTGCTAACATTCTACTGAACGAGAATTGGGAGGCAAAAATCGCCGATTTTGGACTCTCCAAAGTCAACACAACGAGTCATAGCGCTCTCAATACCATGAATGTTGCAGGCACAGAAGTGTACTTGGATCCAGAATACAAGAGAACGGGTATGCTCAAGAAAGAATCAGATATATACTCGTTTGGAGTAGTTCTGTTTGAGGTCCTGTTTGGGAGGTTAGCCTATGATACATTATACACCACGGAAAATGAAAAAGGGCTTGCACCCATTGCACGACAACACTTCGAGAAAGGAACTTATAAGAAAATGATCGATCCCAAGTTAATGAATGAGAGTGATGAAAACACTTTTACTCTAAGTAAAGGACCCAATCAAGAATCTTTGGATACGTTTGCAAGAATCGCGTATAAATGTTTGGCAGAAACGCAAGCCAAACGTCCAAGAATGGAAGATGTCATTGAGGAACTTGTGAAAGCATTAGACTTTCAGGTAAGTCAATTTCCTGCAAGTAAAAACCTTATATTTCCTTTTTTTATATTCTCGCTCTCTAGTAATAACCCGGTTGCTCCTGCATTAGTTTTTACAGCAAACAGCAATATTATTAAGTTCAAATCCCAAAACATGTGATACCTTGACCGATACAAAGACCATTGTCTTCACTTAGTCACCAACTTATTACCAATTTTGAAACTGTTTTGTATTTACTATTAGCCAGTTCAAGTCTTTTTCATCATCAATTCATCAACAAAGTGGTATTAATTAAATTCAAAACCAACTTACGTGGTTTAATCATAAAGTTAAAGTGATGGCCAATTCTGTTAAATATACGTAAAAACAGAAAAGGAGAGTTATGTGTATGAATAGTACATTAGTAACGAGGCATATTTAGCTTTTCTTCTTCGTGTTAAGGGTTAAAATTGTAACCATATTTGTAAAGTTCAATGTTGACTTGAATATTGAATATATTAGTATTCAGAGTGTAAAACTGGAGATAATAATTTAACGAAATTTTAGCTAGATAAGAATTTTAATTTAGTTTTGAGCAACTATCAGTTTAATGGTTAGAAAATATACAGAAAACTCAAAAGGACAGCCTCCACATATCATTTGAAAATGTGAAATCGGCCACTCAAAACTTCCATCCTGATAATATCATTGGAAGAGGAGGATTTGGGAAGGTATATAAAGGACAGGTTGTACGTGGTAATGCGCATAACATCGCTGTAAAAAGGATGGATCTGAGTTCTGGGCAAGGAGAACGAGAATTTTTTAAGGAGCTTGAGATACTTTCAGAGTATAAGCACGAGAATATCATTGGTCTTGTAGGCTACTGCGATGAAAAAACAGAGAAACTCATTGTTTATGAGTATGCCTCTAACAATAGTCTCAATATGCATCTAAAAGATGCTAGTCTTACGTGGACGAAACGACTTAAGATAGCCATTGATGTTGCAGTCGGGCTAGATTTCCTTCATGGAGGTGTTGTTACTCAAGATACGGTGATACACAAGAAGATAAGAAGCGCGAACATTCTGTTAACTGCTGATTGGAAAGCAAAAATTGCTAATTTTGGACTATCCATTATTATTCCAATTAATACGGAAATTGACTTTGTTGTCGATAATACTTGCCTCACAGGCTACTGTGGCCCCGTGTACGTGAACTCCAATTTTTTAACCACAAAATCTGATATTTATTCACTTGGTGTGGTCTTAATTGAGATGATGTGCGGAAGACTAGTGTGCGATCTCCATGGGAATGTTTACAATAATCTTGGCCGTTTGGCTAAACTTTGCTATGAACAAGGAAGGCTTGATGAGATGGTGTTTAAGGATATAAAGGATCAGATAGTGCCAAAATCATTGGTTACTTTTCAAGAGATTGCCTATCAATGCTTACATGATAATAGAGAGAACCGACCAACGGCAAGTAAAGTGGTAGAACAACTTAGAAAAGCACTGGAATTCCAAGTAAGTTTTTTTTTTTTTTTTTTTTTTTTTTTTTTTTTTTTTTTTGGATGTATTTACCTGAAAAATTTAAGTACTAAACAAAGTTCTAAGAGTAATAGTTAGCAATACCTATGTTTCTGTTGTTGTATATATAGTTAGCAATACCTATGTTTGGTTGATTATAAACACTCGTTTTAAACACAAATTAGTTGTTAAAGATATACTTTAAAGGCATAGAGCTATGTAAGTTTTACGAAAGTTATTTTGAACCATTTTTTATTGGAGATTTTTAATTCATATTGTACACTGAATTTGTTATCTAGTTTAAATTTTTAATTCATAGAGCGATGTATCAGTTTCATTAAGCTAACATGATGGCGTAAAGGCGGTAATAAATAGTTTAAGATAAACACTTCCCTTCTAATTAACTTTTAAGATTTCCGAAAATACATTTTCAACATTACAAGTAAAAAAACGCTATTTACACTATTTAAAACACAAATATATTTATTCAACACACACGATTAATACTTTTCTTAAATCATCCCCTCACTAAAAAATACAACCATTTTTACTATTTGATAAAATCTAATTAAGCTACTACTATTTATCTATTGTTAAAATCCAATAACCTAAGCACTTAAAACAGTAACACAAAAACCCACACAACTTAAAACAGCGGCATGTACAACTTAAAAGACCATCATGGTTAAAGTTACTCAAATAAAAAATTCTTGTCATCTATAAACTTGTTGTAACAAAAGCATAAATTAAAACATATTTCTCGCTATAAATTTTATTACAAGGTATCTGTCATCGCATAGCGCTGGTACCCTGCTAGTTTTGTTAATGATGTTAGATTAAAAGAGTTAATGGGTGATATCTAGTTTATATTTGTATAAAATCTCGGAAATTGTACGTCAGAAAAAACAAGAATCTAATGGATTATAAAATGAATGGCTAAAACGACTTTAACTTGGTCTAAAACTTTATAGGTCCTACAATTTCAAATGTTTTGCGTTTGTTTAATTTATATGTAGAAAGACTATGAAATATGGGAGCCTAAACTGCCTGGTGACTACAAAGACATCATCAAGATGACAAATACCCCCGAGATCTGGTCTAACAAAAGCAACAAAGATATTTTAGACATGTTATCTAAAGGAATCCTCCTTCAAAATGACACTGTGGTAAGCTCATTCTCAGATCTATATATGTTCTTTTGTGTTTTTTTATTGCAACTCCAAAGACTTTAAGGTCTTATGAGCATGTTTAAATCACGTATTATCCACAACGTTTTATCTACAAATAATAGTTATTTACTCCTTTCATGTAACTAAGATTCTATTTTTATTTTTATTCTAGTGTGTTGTACAATAAGTATGTACGTACTTCAATCACGAATTATTGAAATGAAAGATATAAAGCTTGTGAGAAATTTTCCAAAAGCATACATGCATACACATGATATAAATTGGGTTTAATATATTTTGTTTTGCTTCATAGTGGTTTTTACTCCGAAGTAATGATGAAAGAAATGAAATTATACGAGCACGACAGTTTTCATACGTGGATAGTGGTCCATACAAGTGGCGATATGTTCCAGAATCAAGGTAATTAATTGATGGATACCATAGTTTCAAACTTCTTTTACATGTCCCCCAGTATAATGTTGGTTAAAAAAAATTAGATTTTTAAAAGTAAAAGATTGTCTATGGGGAGGCAAGGACTAAATTAGACTTTCATGCTTTACCAAATATGCAGATTTCAGGAAGTAGCAGAGATGTTCGATCCTACGAATCTAAACATCAGAATCAAGAACAGAACTGAATTGTTATCTGCGGATGTCCTTTGTGGGGTTTATTTGGTCTTCAAATTTTGTGATGCAAGAAAAAATACGAGTAAACCTATGTATGTGAACTTAAATTACACACACGGGAGGGAAACATTATGTGCATATTTTGCAACATGCAGAGATGATGGGTGGATGATAATTGAGTTGTGCCGAGTCATGAATAATACACATGATTTTGAGTTTCTACTACAAAGCATATCACAATACTACTCAGAAGATGGTATCTATGTTGAAGGCATTGAGATTCGAACCTTGGGCAATAATGCAAGTTTTGAAATACCCTTTGTTCTCATTTCGGGTTCTTTTATTTTACGTTTTATCACACACATAGATGGATGAAATTCATTTCATGTTCTAAGCTACACATTTTTTAACACACTCTTACCATTTTCATACAGGCGGAAAATGACGAAACCAAAAAGCTCATGGAAATCCAAGTTTTAAAATCAAACTTGAATGTGGATCACGTGCAAAATTCACAAACTGACCTTGAAGAAAATGCCATACAATCCGAAGACTATACCAATGGTTACAAGGTCCATTTTTAACTTCTAACAAATTTTACTAATAAAAAAACTCATATTATTGCTTTTATAAGAAAAAATAAAACTCATACTATTAGTTGAGTTTATATAAGAAATTCTCTATCTGAACATTTGATGAACAGTTGTTCTGGCAGACTGAAGTAAACGGAAAGAAACATCTTATGCTCTCAGCAAAGGAATGTATGTGTAACTTTCGTCACGTGAAGCTTTTTTCTTTAAAACCATCAGCCGAGTCCAGGTTTGATTTTCAAATTAACTTTATTAAGTTTTCTCATTCATCTCATTAGATTTTTCTTGCATATTGCCCAATCTTACCTATGTTAGAAGTTCACTATCTAACAAACTAAGGATCCGTTATTACCGTTAATAAATAGATGGTTGACAGAATTTTCACATCCTTGAAGTGGTTTTATTTCCACGGCCTATAGTATTACTTTGTTTTTAAGAAGTATATAATCATATATGATAAATAGTTCATGCAGATTTCAGGAGGTGATTGAGCTATTACCGCAACGAGTATTTCTCATGAATTGCATGATCGAAAGTCAAATGTTATCACAAGATACCGAATATGTCTGTTACCTTGTGTTCAAGATTTCGGAAGAATTTCAGGGGCTGCATTTTCCAGTGAAAGTACAAGATTTACTCCAAGAAAACCAAGAGGCTGAAGTTTTCTATTTTATATCCCCAGGCCCATGGAACGTACATGATTTTACCCGTGTTCCAAATCAAAGAGAAGACGGATGGATGGAGGTTAATGTGTGGAAATTCAACTCAAATCAAGAACTAAAAAATGGTCGACATCATGTGACTTTGAAGTTTCAAAGTTATGAAGGAAATATGTCCGGCCTTGTAGTATGTGGCCTCGACTTTCGTCCAGCTTAAGAATATTAGTTTGGCAAGTTCTCCGATGACATTGTGTTTCTAATAGGTTTTTGCCTGTTTGTGGAACTTTAGTAGTTACAAATGAGTTAACCTATGAATATTTATGTTTAGCAAACCTGAATGCTTAATTTGATGCAACCATTAAATAACTGAAAGCTTTTTATAAATTAGTTTGGACATATAATACTCTCATATGTTCACTTTTAAATTTCACACAGTTTAAGAGAAAAGTGAGACTATTACGATTGTGCACCGATTAAATGTTATATTGACTTATGAAAATCATTTTGAGAGTAAATAGTTAAGTACTTATTTTATGAACATATAGTATTTAATATTTTTTTCTAATTTTTAGATGGGTCAAAAACATGTTGACCTATAATAATATTCTTTATGCTTTACGTGATTTCCAAAGTATGTTTTCATAACGTGGTGTCGTGGAATACTATTGTTTCGGGTTTTACGGGTTTTATGAAAAAGGTGTTGAGATGTGTTGTTTGATGGATGTTGGTGTTAAGGTTAATAAGTATATGACTGTGACTGTTTTATCGGGTTGCTGTGAGAGATGTGGTGCCGTGGAAAGTGCGATATATGGGAAATGTGAATTTTTATCGGGTTGTTATGGGGTTTTTTTTTTTGGGGGGAGGGGGTGTTACACCCGTGTCCCGAAATACAAATAGACCATACCTTAGACGAATATGGTCTAAGGACTTGACGAGATTAACTAGTTGACCCGATAGCCAAACTAATAATTACAAATGTTAAGTTATAGTTATATAAATGAGGAGGACCTAAGTTGTCATATTGTAAAATAGTTATAGAAGTATAGTGTAGCCAATTTATAAGAAATGAAGCTTGAGGGACCAAAAGGGTCAAATGGTGAAATAACTTTAAAATGAAGAAAGCTACTTGTATATAAGCTAGATTCTCAAAAGTTCCAGGATATTGGTGAATATCGGTTTAGAGCAAAAGAGAGGGAAAGTGATGGTAAGGTTGGTGATCAGTTGGGATGAGATTAGTATTTCCAATCAACTAATAAACTAGTTTCTATCATTCTTGTGCAAGTAAGTAACTCTAAGTGTATTTAATTGTGAATTGAAGAGTTAGGGTTCATGTATCCAAGTTGGGGGTTTTGGGTAATTGTGGTTTTAAACACTAATTAAGATATTGTAGTGTAATTGGGTGAAACCCTTATTATTTAGTTGAAGTAATTGGGTAAGTTGGATATGATCATGTTATGATCATAAGGTTTGATTAAAAGGAGAATTATAGTAATCTTAGAGGAATCTTATTATGAGTAAAGTTGGATAATTTGTGGATAAATCATCATATAATCAATAGATGATTATGTGATGATGAGAGGATGTTATGAACGCCTAATGGTTGTGTAAACCATGGCTATAATTATTGTTTATGTCTTAAGTATATTTTGATTATGTGTTAATGATGTTAGCTTTGGATGGTGTTGATGATGGAAGATGATGATAATCTCATCATAGCTTAGCTTGGCTAGCTAAGGTAAGTAACTTGGTTACTATGTGGTTAATATGAAAATGTTATAGTATGTGATTAATGTTGTGTTAAGTGGTTATAGATATGTCTTGGAATTATTGAATGGCTAAGGTATGGGTTATACGTCTTATGTGCTAATTGAATAGTTGTGTGTTAGGATTATGTGTTTGTGATGTTATAATGATGTGCTTATGTATTGATCATGTATTAGCCAATTACTTACTAAGCGTAATCGCTTACATGTTATAGTTGCCATGCTCTTGTAGGTTCATGTGCTCGAAGTGCCTTAGCTTGGATTCGGATCATTGTTTGGCTATGTGGATGATTGTATGTGAAGGAGGTTTGGCAATATATGATAATAGGAGCTAGATAGACACCGAGCTCATGTGATAAGTTTGTACCCCCGAGAGTCTTTTATGGTTTTGTGAATGTATCGTTGATTAATAAGTAAAATTCATAGTCGTTATGGTATTTTGGAGTATTTGGGTCGAAGTGTATTTTTTACCCATTTTGAAGTTAAACGGGTCAAGTAACCTCTCGTCTATTAAAGAATGTTTGTTATAGCTTATATGGTATTAACTTAAAGTTGCAAGAGTCAATTGATCATTTTGTGTCAAATGGATACTTTGGTACTGTGCAGTTTTGCTGTCAAATGTGCAGGTCAGTGAACCTGACGGCGTCGCAATCTTGTGGCGACGGCGTCCGTCTAAGTGGAGACGGCGTCAGGTTCTAAGTCCCCTGAGCTGTCACGTGTTAAACTTGAAAATGTGTTTTGGGTTATAATTAAAGGGTGACGGCGTCACAGCTTTAAGGCGACGACGTCAACCCGTAAGTAAGCAATACAATGATGTCTTATTGTAATTTTGTGTCATTGTTTTAAGAGGTTAATCGAGTATATGTTATAAAAGAGTAGTCAAAAGTAAATTGTTATAGTTCTTATTATTCATTGAAGAGTTTAAGTAATAGTCAAACATTCTGAGTCAAAGTTTTAAAAATCGAGTAAATTTCGGTCAAACCAGAAATCGGGGTGTAACAAATTGCTATCAGAGCTTCGGTTTAAGTGAATTAGGTTTCCACTATAGGTTTCCTAGTCTTAAACCACTCTTAGTTGCGGAATTAAGTAAGCGGAATTGTATGTGATCGTTATAGAAGGAATTATGCATTGGTGCTAAGTGAAAATGTTTTATATGTTGTACTGCTATTGTGTAATTGATGTAAGTCCATGGCGGACCATATGTGTATAGGTGTATAGATCACCATGAACGTTCTATGATTGTGTAGTTACATGGATAGAATTATGTTCCTGGTTCTTACAACCTAACAGTATAGACCCTCTACCCATTATCTGTACATACGATCTATCTCCAAAACGTACTCGTCCTGTTACGCTTTCATCAATATCCCTAAAACGACTTTTTATTCCCGTCATATGGTTACTTGCACCATTATCTAAATACCATATGCTTGTATCCGCTGTAGCATATTTCTTTGGTTGAATTTGTTCTTCATTCAACAACACTTTCTTGTGTTCAGTTTCGTGCATAGTCATTAGTAGTGATCGTTCATCGTCTTCTAAGATAAGGTTTGATTGTTCCTGAGTTGCTGGTTTTCCTCTACAATTCCTTTTAAGATGTCCAGTTTTATAACACTTGTAGCATTTTACCTTACTCACATCCCACTCGTCTTTATTCTTATCCGAAGTCTATTTATAACTAGAGTTCCCTCCTTGTGAGTTATTTCTATTTTTATTCTGCCAGTTCCCTCGTGAGAAATTTGATTTCCCTCCACGTTTGTAAAAACGTTTCCTATTTCCTGAGTGTTCGCCATGTGCGAATAATAGGTTTTCCTGGCTTTCTACTTGTCCTCCTTTCCGGAGTTTTATCCTTTCCTCAAATGCCTTGAGTCTTCCAATGATCTCATCTAAAGTGATGTCGTCGAGATCAGTTGTTTGTTCTATGGATGCTACTATCTGAATGAACCTATCTGGTGTGGAGTCTAATAGTTTTTGAACTAAAAGTAATTCATCTAAAGTTTTCCCTAATTCTTTTGCCTTCGTGGCATAGCCGTTTAGTTTAGCCGCAAATGCATCCACCGTCTCATCTTCTTTCATCTGAAGTGAGTTAAATCCAATCATCAATGATTGTAATCGTGCTTTCTGCACTCTATCTTCTCCAACGTGTCTTTTCTTTAGCTAATCGCATAAATCCTTTGCCGTCTTACAACCCGCTACTTGTAAGATCACATCTTCCGTCAACGCTTGATATAGGAAGGCAGTCGTTGCCTTATCCTTCTCATCATCAACTTGTGTATCTAACTTTGGTTCTATTGCCTCCCATAAACCATGTGGCTCTAGTATAACCTTAATTTGTATAGCCCAATATGTGTAGTTTGTGGTTTTCAATTTAGGGCATTGATATTGTGCAATAGGTGTTACGGGTTTTGTTGTAGTTGATGTGGTTGCTATATCGTCGGTTGTCATCTTTAAAGTGCTTAGTATCGTCACTTTTCTAATTCAATGGGATTTATCCTTCCTAGTGTGGTTTTTCTATAAGATATGGGAATATCTAATCTTCCGGGAATCTTAATAATACGGGATCAATAAATAGTTTTCGGGGATTTCCTAATAGTATGAAATAAAATATTCTATACTATCTAAAAGTAATGAAATCCAGAAAGAGTTTAACTTGTGACCTCGTAGATGTGATGAATACTAGTGTATTCCCTTTGGTTTGCGTTAGTAAGTATCATCTACCAATGTTTGTTTTATTCCCAAGTTTGGTTCTTTTCGATTTCTCTGTCTCGTACCCTTGATGTTCTTTTTCTTTGCCTCGTTTTCTTTACCCTTCGAGCACAAAACACCAACTTTCTTCTTTGTCGAATTCTCTTGTCCGACTAGTATTCGAAACAAAGACTTTGCGAATTGTTTTTGTGGAAAACTAGAAGGGGGGTTGAATAGTTTTGCCAATTAAAACTTCCTTTTAATCTATTTAGATCGACTTATGTCAATCTATTTGGGTGTGAGTGTTGGATGTTGATAAACAAGCATATAAAGGTAAGTAATGAAACGATAAGGGTAAGAAGCACAAAACCACAACGCAAGTATTTATAGTGGTTCGGCTACAAGGACACCTTCCTTGCCCTACTCCACTCCCCGAGTCACCTACTCGAGAGTTCGTAATCACTACACCAATCTCCTTATGGCGGAGAAGCCTTCACAACGTCGCCTACCCTTTTTCCGGTGCTAGGCTAACCAACGAGTTCTTTCACTCCAAGGTGAACCACACCTACACAATGTCGCCTACCCTTTATAAGGTACTAGGCTAAGTACCTAGTTCTTTTACTCCAAGGTGAACTACACCTTCACAACGTCGCCTACCCTTTATTTGGTACTAGGCTAAGCACCTACTTCCATTGCAATGGAGAAACTACTACCACACTACACCAACGACTAATCCCAAAGGAGATCTACTCCTTTACAACATCATCAAGGATATCAATATCCTTGGATCTAATACTAGTTTATCTTGTACATCGAAACACACCATATCGAATGTACATCTAAGGCACCTTTCACTAATGCCTTTGACTAGATCTACAAGACACCTTTCACTAATGTCTTGTGTCTTGACTTTTAAGCACCTTTCACTAATGCTTTTAGTCGTGACTTCTAAGCACCTTTCACTAATGCTTCTAATTTTGACTTCTAAGTACCTACCACAAGTGCTTATGATTTAGACGATAGATACCCTTCACTAATATCTTCGTCTTGACTCTTGAGACATCTTTCACTAATGTCTTCAACACTACGCTTCTTTGAAGAAAGAAAGGAACCATCAACAAGAAGACTTCAGTAGCCTTGATGATGCGGAAGCATGGCAACTCATGAAATTGAGCTTGCTCGACTTCAAAGGTGGTGATCTTGCCTTTAAGAGGAACCTAAAAGATCACACAAATACAAAACTACAAACATAGATCTCTTGGATCTGAGGTTAGTGAGTTTTAAACTCAGGGAGAAAGTTTGTTAGAAAGGGATGAGAAACAATGAAGAAATGGCTCACTATTTATAGAGGAAAAACTCTACTGTTCCCCGGATACCACGGATCCCTTCCACAAGGGATCCGTCTAGCGTTAAGCTAGGGATCCGTGGGACGCTCCATTTTACCCATGGGTATTTTGGTTATGGGTCATGGGTCATGGGTTGAACCATGGATCTTTAGCTAGATACAATGTATCTTTTGGGTGCAATGCACTTGGTCACTTGGGTATGGGTTGATCCATGGGTTATAGATATTATCCATGTATGATATAAGCATGATGTCATGCAATGGGTTATGGGTCAAGCTCCATGGGTCATGGGCTTTGGGTTGTAACCAACTATATTCAATGTATTTGCCCAATGGGTTGTGATACTTAAGTTTCTACCCATTTATATTACCCAATATACTACATACTAGTTATGTGTATATTTTACCCAAATATGTAAACACTAGTTGTTGTACATATGTAATATTAAATCATAAAATCACTTATACTTGTTTTAGTGTTTTATGTGAAAATATGAATATGTTAGAAACTATTAGTTCAAACCATTTACGTATTTTATTTGTTTCGTTAAAATGATTTTACGTTTGTTATCGACAAAACATTAGAAGATCGTAAAATATAAATAAATGTTTTTACGGCTTATTTGTATTAACAATCTCCCCCTTTTTGTTGATGACAAAACATAAAATTATTTTTAGGAAAAGCTAAAATTTGTAAAAGTTTGAATTTGTAGTTTTACTTTCTTCTCCCCCTTTTTGTCGAAACAAAAAATGTTAAAAGAAACTAACACAATTTTTAATAAGAAAAATATGTAAAAGAAAATATGAAGAGAGCAAGTGACGGGAATGGTACTCGTCTTAACTCCCCCTTGACAAGTCCATCCCTTTGAGAGGGCGTCAAGTACATAGCGTAAATAAGCTAATGTGTTTTCAAATATGTTTGCAAATGGTTCGTCTAAGTGACGAAAACGTGCTCCCCCTTGAAGATTGCATAGTTGCAATGGGGTGTCATGAAGTATAATCCAAAATCGGATTAAGTTGCAAATGTTTTTGCAATATCGTTTGACACAAAGCTCCCCCTAGCTTTATGGTGTCAAAATCTTCACGTGTTATTTGGAAATCTACAAAGTAAAGGTTAGAAAACAAGAGTATAGTGCATAATTTCCTGCAAATAAAACTCAAGTTAGTAGAAATTTGTCCTTCTGTACCACGGATCCCACGGTTCCTTTCTTGGAGGGATCCGTCTAGGCATTTTGGAGGGATTCAGTTGTATGTTGACAGTTTCTTCAGCAATGAGAGTGTTTCAATCAATGCTAATGAAGATGTGAAGTAGTATATGATACAGCAAGCACAAAACACAAAGCACAAAACAATTATGGCATATAGATATTCATTCAATAAAAACAAGAGATTATAAACAAATCTCTAAAACTAAGAGAATGAACTAGCCATACAAGTGCTACTAATGCTAATGAGTTACCCAAACTCAAGATTCAACTAAAAGCTTAATGATGATCAAGGATGAGATAAGTTTCCTAAACGTTCTAAGTTCGAGCTTGTGACTATGATGCTCATTGTAGTTTAGGCTTGTTGACCTCTTCGAAACGTTCGAGGAGGTGATAAAACATGAAACGTTGCTCTTCACGTAGTTCATGTATCAACTTTTCAACATGTTTACAATGATAGCAATCCTTGTCATGGTTTTGAATTTCTTGAAGTGGAAGTTCAAGTGAAGTGGGTTGAGGATCTTCAAACGAAGGAAGAATTGGTGGAGGCTCATTAACTGATGGCTCTACAATGTTTGAAGGTGAAGGTAAAGAAGCATCCACTTCCATATGGTCGGGTGGTTGACTTTGATGTCTTCTCATAATCCAAAATGGACTATTGGGGGGAATTCAAGAGTTTGAAATTGGATCAAGTGTTGATTCAACACTTTGATTTTGTTGCCCAACCTTTTCAAGTGAGTTTGTTGGTAGTGGTGGAAGGTGAGATGGCCAAGGAGGTAAGTCTTCTCCATTGTGAGAATGTGGAGATGATTGTGAGGTGGCTCTAGGCACCAATGATGTTGGTTGAGTTGTGGAGGGTATGTTTGGTTTGGTAGAGTTTGGTGATGAAATCCTAGTGGGAATAATTTTCTTGGGAATTAGTTTGATTGGTTTCCTTGGTGTAGGAGAAATCCTAGCATTAGTGGACTTAACCGGAGATGATTCGGTTGAAGAGATTTCGTGTATAACACGAGCCTTTTTCATGGGTGGTTCTTTGGTGGATAGGTTACTACTTGGAGTTTTCCTCATGATGAGATGACTTCAAGAGATTTGTAAGGGTTTCTAAAGTGCTGAAAGTTAGGATGAAGGTGATGACTATGGAAGTCCTAACAATGTGGTTTATAAACCAAGAGATTTGGCAAGAGCATTTAAGCCTTAAGCCACTAAAATTCATTGAAATGTGATGATTAACATGCACAAGGGTCAACTTCAGAGTTTGTACTGATCTAGGAACTCATTTAAGATGAGATTGAGTGTTTGAGTTAGAAAGATGAGTTGAAATGATTGTTTTAGCAAGATTTGACATAAACTATCATCCGGATCCCACGGTTCCCTCATCAGAGGGATCCGTCTAGGCTAATCCTAGGGATCCGGCTATCAACAACTATGAAAGAGTGGAAATGATGTTTCTAAGATCTAAGATCTATATCATCTTGAGTGTTTTAGTCCTCCTAATTGTCTTAAATGAAAGGGTGCTTAAGTACTTGGAGGTAATGAGTGATGTAGCTAATGATTGTCTTTTATGGAAGGATTTGGAACTTTCATGAGTGCCAATGGATGAGCAAGGATGACACTAAAGATGAGAGTGTCAATTGAAGCTAAATGATCCTGGAGATCAGTTTGTGATTTAGGATAGTGTTTTGGAAAATATCCTAGAAGCTTTGAGATGGGAAAACTAGAGTTTGATCAACTTTGATCAATTTTGAGGTAGGGATGATTTATGATCAATTTTGCCATAATCGAAAAGATTTCTAAGACTAGAAGTGAGGGATCAAGTGAAAAATCAAGTATGAGTTTAAGAGCGGAAGAGTAATGGATTAAAAATGAAACGATAGATCTACAAGCTTCTTATAGTGTGATCTAGATGAGTTATGTGTGAGTAGGAGGGATCTACCTATCTTGATAAGGACTTAATTTGACTTAAGACACTATGTTTAGCTTAGTGTGAGGTGTTCTAAGGATATGTTTGAAATATAATGCTTGCAATTGCATTTTCTGTTTGCCGGATCCCACGGTTCCCTAAGTGTAGGGATCCGTCTAGCACAAACTTTGGGATCCGTCCATCTGCTCAGCAGAACCTTTACTAAAGGTATGCAATGATCTTGACAATGCATTATAGTCCAAGGTTAGTTTAAAAGGGGTTCTAACACTAAGATATCAAATGTAAGATGTCTAGCACAAACTTTGGGATCCGTCCATCTGCTCAGCAGAACCTTTACTAAAGGTATGCAATGATCTTGACAATGCATTATAGTCCAAGGTTAGTTTAAAAGGGGTTCTAACACTAAGATATCAAATGTAAGATGTTTTTATTTCATGAGGGAAATAGGATTACATTGATAAAGCACGAGTACAAGAGAATTGATCCTATTTTGAAATACTACTAGGTTCCTTGAGTGTCTTCGCTAGGAGGATCATTACGTGATTGATGAGTGTTAGGGGAATCAAGAATGAAGAAAGTCTTTATGAGAGATATGTTTAGCGGTTCCATCATCTTGTTCACAAGTACGTACAACGGACTTTGAAATTGAGGATGGAAGTGCATAACGTTGTGATAGAGGCGTGTCAAGAACATTCCATAAGGGATGAGTTTATTCTTGGAGCCTTGAAGATTTACAATCCGCTTTGCGAAGAAGTAGGCGAGATTGTATGGTTGTTGTGTTAGCAAACAGTACAACATGTGAGCACAACAAGCGGGAAGGATTTCTCGATTTCCCCTAAGACTCCAAACATTCTCACGTAGGATGAGTGCAAGAGGCTTGTACTCTTCTCGGATGTCCCGTGTGAAGATAATGTTTGGATCGGAGTAATATGGTCGAGGTTTGCATATTATGCGATTTAAATCTTCCGGGGAGGGTATGTGTGAACAATATGGACTATTTTCTTCACGAAAATTGAAGAGAGAATCAAAAGACCAATCTTCGGTGAAGGCACATTGTCCATGATTTGGAATCCGAAGGATGTGAGCAAAATGCCCAAGGGTTAGAGTAAACTTTTGGTTTTTTATATAAAACCAAAGAGATAGAGAGCGATCCTCGTTACGAACGAGTTCAACTTGACGGAAGAATTCCATTATGAACCTTGGACATATCTTCTCGTTGATTTCAAGAAGACATTCTAGTCCTATGGCTCGGAAGGAGGTATTGATACCTTATTCGAATTGTAAAGAGGTGTCTACAATACGTCATTCATGGAAGTGACGGTTTTCGAGGTTGTTGAACCCACGGACATGAATGCAAGGAGTGTTGGGTTCAAGGGAGATGTTCGGAGTGTAGATGCTAGTGAGTGAAAAATCAAACTCATATTCATGCGTCATAGTTGGACCTATAGAAATGATGAGTAAATAAAGAGTGATGTTTGTGGTCAACCTATGATTATCTAACGTTTTTATTAGATTTTTATTAACAATGGTTTTTAGCACGAAAGACACCTAACTTACTTATGGTTTTGACATACTGGTGGAGTATTACTTTTAGAAGAAAAGTGGTTTTTAATTTGCATGAAAAATTGTTCTCCAGTAGGACGGATCCCACGGTTCCTTTTCAAATGGGATCCGGCTAGTATAACTTCCGGGATCCGTAGATCTGTAATTACAGAAACAGATTTTACAAAAACATAGGTTTTACAAATTTATTCCCAAGATATGTGTTTTAGCCTACATTTTCTTTTAGCATGCATACATGACTTCTAATGTATCACGAAAGAGTACGAAACATATGAAACAAAAGAAATAACAAACACATTATGATAATAATAACCTAGATAAATTAGACTATTAATAATATTTCATTTCAATGCTTAGAATGATACAAAGGATTGGGTATATAACCCCAATGTAGATTAACAACACAAAGTAAATGTCTCCGTATGTGAACTTCATCATAGGGAACACAAGTGCGATGAGTGTTAAGACAATGAGCACGAGGGCGATGTAAACCATGTTGAAGATGATCCTTCTTGGTTTCGGTTGGGATGAAATGGAGAGGAAGATGAAGTTTTGAGTGAGAGGGAATTTTTGAAATTGGAAAATTTGAAAAAGTGAGGATTTGATAAAGTGGGCGTCGAGTGGTTTATTTATGGGGAAGGAAAATTTTTGAAATTTGTGTTTTGTTTTGTTATTGGATTAAAAGAAATAAAATACAAGTTTTATATACCACGACTTTAGACGAGAAGAATAACACGTATGTGAGAAAAAAAAGACTTCCTAATGAAGCTTTATGTAAAACATATATATGCACAAAGGATAATCATATAAATACCTAAATAGGCATACTTAATGATCAAACAAAAATAAAAAGAAAATCATACCTCTAGCGCACTTAGGAATGTCTTTACAAATGACACAGCAAATGTCACTTAGACGATTCCCGCTCCTTTGCATTTAAGATACCTTCTTAAGGAAGGTATTCTTGTTACCAAGCGATTCCTATAGCTTGGTGGGTATGAGCTTTGACTAATCATCATGACAAAGAAGATTAGTGCGATTAAAGAAAAAAGTAAAAAAATGTTGTTATCAAATCAACATCCAAACATATAGTTTAAAAGAAAACATGATGTTTGTTTTTATAAAAAAAAAAAAAACTTCTTTGTAGTTTTCAATTAACCATGGATCGTATCAAGTTTTTAAAGTACAATATACTTCAAGAAACTTGGTAACGAAGCTCTGATACCAATTGTGGAAAACTAGAAGGGGGGGTTGAATCGTTTTGCCAATTAAAACTTTCTTTTAATCTATTTAGATCGACTTATATCAATCTATTTGGGTGTGAGTGTTGGATGTTGATAAACAAGCATATAAAGGTAAGTAATGAAAAGATAAGGGTAAGAAGCACAAAACCACAACGCAAGTATTTATAGTGGTTCGGCTACAAGTACACCTTCCTTGCCCTACTCCACTCCCCGAGTCACCTACTCGAGAGTTCATAATCACTACACCAATATCCTTATGGCGGAGAAGCCTTCACAACGTCGCCTACCCTTTTTCCGGTGCTAGGCTAACCACCGAGTTCTTTCACTCCAAGGTGAACCACACCTACACAACGTCGCCTACCCTTTATAAGGTACTAGGCTAAGTACCTAGTTCTTTCACTCCAAGGTGAACTACACCTTCACAACGTCGCCTACCCTTTATTAGGTACTAGGATAAGCACCTAGTTCCATTGCAATGGAGGAACTACTACCACACTACACCAACGACTAATCCCAAAGGAGATCTACTCCTTTACAACATCATCAAGGATATCAATATCCTTGGATCTAATACTAGTCTATCTTGTACATCGAAACACACCATATCGAATGTACATCTAAGGCACCTTTCACTAATGCCTTTGACTAGATCTACAAGACACCTTTCACTAATGTCTTGTGTCTTGACTTGTAAGCACCTTTCACTAATGCTTCTAGTCGTGACTTCTAAGCACCTTTCACTAATGCTTCTAATCTTGACTTCTAAGCACCTACCACAAGTGCTTATGATATAGACGATAGATACCCTTCACTAATATCTTCGTCTTGACTCTTGAGACATCTTTCACTAATGTCTTCAACACTACGCTTCTTTGAAGAAAGAAAGGAATCATCAACAAGAAGACTTCAGTAGCCTTGATGATGAGGAAGCATGGCAACTCATGGACTTGAGCTTGCTCGACTTCAAAGGTGGTGATCTTGCCTTTAAGAGGAACCTAAAAGATCACACAAATACAAAACTACAAACATAGATCTCTTGGATCTGAGGTTAGTAAGTTTTAAACTCAGGGAGAAAGTTTGTTATAAAGGGGTGAGAAACAATGAAGAAATGGCTCACTATTTATAGAGGAAAAACTCTACTGTTCCCCGGATCCCACGGATCCCTTCCACAAGGGATCCGTCTAGCGTTAAGCTAGGGATCCGTGGGACGCTCCCTTTTACCCATGGGATTTTGGTTATGGGTCATGGGTCATGGGTTGAACCATGGATCTTTAGCTAGATACAATGTATCTTTTGAGTGCAATGCACTTGGTCACTTGGGTATGGGTTGATCCATGGGTTATAGATATTATCCATGTATGATATAAACATGATGTCATTCAATGGGTTATGGGTCAAGCTCCATGGGTCGTGGGCTTTGGGTTGTACCCAACTACATTCAATGTATTTGCCCAATGGGTTATGATACTTAAGTTTCTACCCATTTATATTACCCAATATACTACATACTAGTTATGTGTATATTTTACCCAAATATGTAAACACTAGTTGTTGTACATATGTAATATTAAATCATAAAATCACTTATACTTGTTTTAGTGTTTTATGTGAAAATATGAATATGTTAGAAACTATTAGTTCAAACAATTTACGTGTTTTATTTGTTTCGTTAAAATGATTTTACGTTTGTTATCGACAAAACATTAGAAGATCGTAAAATATAAATAAACGTTTTTACGGCTTATTTGTATTAACAGTTTTCCTTCGAAGTTCTGTTTTACACAAGAAGTCTCGGACTTCTTTATTTCGAACCCTTTGTAAAACTAGACTTTGAATAAAACTTTGTCGAATTTTATTTCCCTTCCAACAAGCCCGAAAACGAATTTGTTTTCTTTTCTTGTTCCTCCACACTACACACGTCTCTCCCTTTTTCCCTTGTACGTTATTTGATGTCTATATTCCGAAATCAAACTTCCCACGTACAACCAATTTTGGTACCGAGATGGTATCCAAAATCACCGAAACAAATAAATGCTTCTAATCTCTTCTCGTTGTTGCTTTCCTTTGTGTCGTCCGACACTACTCCACAATAACTTGAGCGCTCCTTCTTCTTTATCTTATCACGTACGTATTCTTTCCACAACAACGTTTTCCCTGCTTGTTACCCGCGTATTCTTCTACTTTGAGTTTGAAAATTAACCGGTTTCTCAAAGTATTTGCCCACTCGCTCTCTAACCCGAACAAAGTGTATGAACTTACTTCCTTCCCTATGTTGTTGCCAACAAGGTTTCCCCACCAATCCGTTTGGTGTAAACGTTTGCAATCCCCTACGTAAACGATCGTGCACTATCTTCTACGTATCCTTATTCACGTTTGTTTCTCTTGGAAGTAGAGAGAAAACAAAAATTTTGTCGAAAACAAAACCTTCGTATGAAACAAAATCTGTTTTCCAGCGTATGAAAACAAATTGTTTTCTGTGCGTATTCTCCTTGGGTTCTTTCTCTTGTATATGTCTTTGTAATCAAAAACGAAGTGTTAATACTATGCTCTTGATGCCAATTGTTGTCCCAACTCTAGATCAATAATATGTAGATTGCAAAATGTAAATGAATGAATAAGTATTTTTGTCTATTATCTTCTAAACGTTACAAATGTGTATGTATATATACTAACTAATCAGTATGTTCCAATCATTGTAATGGTTTGGTTGGTAACTTCCTGTAACCGCCATTTCATAACCGCTTTTCGGTTATTATCTTCCTAGTTGGCGTGTTTGGTCATTCGTCTAATAATAATTACATAAGAAGCATAAAGATAAAGATTATCGGTTCACAACTACAGTATTTCTGTTGTTGTATATAGTTTGCAATACCTATATTTGGTTGATTCTAATTTGTAAACAGTACTCGTTTTAATCACAAATTAGTTGTTAAAGATATCCTTAGAGCTATGCATGTATAAACGAAAGTTATTTTGAACCATTTTTGTTGGAGATTTTTAATTCATATTACACTGATGTTGTTATCACGTTTCAGTTTGATTAAGCTAGTATGATGGCGTAAAGACGGTAATAAATAGTTTAAGGTTTGCTTTTCTTTTATTTTGGTAATGATGTTAGATTACAAGAATTAATGGGTGATATCTATTTTTTTATAAAATCTCGGAAATCATAGGTCAGAAAAAACAAGAATCTAAAATGAATGGCTAAACGACTGTTTACTTGGTCTAAATTTATATAGGTCCTATAATTTCAAATGTTTTGTATATAACTACATACGTATATGTTTTGTGTTTGCTTTTTGTTTGCTTAATTTATATGTAGGAAGACTATGAAATATGGGAGCCTAAACTGCCTGGTGACTACAAAGAAATTATCAAGATGACAAATACTCCCCAGATCTGGTCTAACAAAAGCAAAAAAGATATTTTAGACATGTTATCCAAAGGAATCCTCCTTCAAAATGACACGGTGGTAAGCTCATTCTCATATCTATATATGTTTATAGAACTCATATTTGTCATAGAACCAATCAACCAATTCTAGCCACTATTTTTTTTTATTAAAATATATTTACCCTTTTTTTTTAAATTAAATATCTCACAGACCGTTAATCGTTACGGCAAAAAAATCATACCATCTCGACGAAAATTAAATTATCTTTCTATAGATATGCATTGTTATATACTTTCGACGAACTTTTTTTTTTTTAAATTTCGTCCAGAAAAATCACATGTGATTTCTTAAAATCATATGTGATTTGATTTTTACGAATCACATGTGATTTTTAAAAATCACATGTGATTTTTCTGGACGAACTTTTTTAAAAAAAAGTTCGTCGAAAGTATATAACAATGCATATCTATAGAGAGATAATTTAATTCTCGTCACGATGGTGTATTTTTTGTAGCTTGAAGTTTTACCGTTTGTAAGATATGTTGTTTTAAAAAAAAGGTGAAAAATAATTTTTTATTAATTTAGATAAAAAAAAATGGATAGATGTGATTGGTTAATTGGTTTTATGACAAATTTAAGTTCTATATAGATCTCAACTCCAAGATTGTGAGTTTCTACTGCAAAGCATGTCACAATACTACTCAGAAGATGGTATCTATGTTGAAGGCATTGAAATTCGCAATGTTTTAAAAACCGGGTTTTTAATCGACCCGGTCGAGTCACCGGGCACCGGTTCGACCGGTTCAACCGGTTCGACCGCCGGGTCAACCCGGTTTTCCATTTTTTATTATTTTATTTTTTCCGACCGGGTCAACCGGTTTGATCACCGGGTCAACTGGTTCGACCGTCGGGTCTAACCGGGTCAACCCGGTTTTCATAAAAAAAAATTGAAAAAAACCAAACCAGGCCGGGTTTCATGACCCGGGTCACTCAAAACCCGGCGGGTCTAACCGGTTGATCCGGTTTTAGAAACCCGGGTTTTTTTGACCCGTTTTAGTGAACGGGTACCGGTCCGACCGGTTGAACCGGCCGGATCGACCCGGGTTTGAAAACATTGGAAATTCGAACCTTTGGCAATGCAAGTTTTGAAATACCCTTTGTTCCCATTTTTGGTTCTTTTGTTTACATTTTATCACAAACCTGGATACATGAAATTCATTTCATGTTATAAGCTACACGTTTATAACACGCTCTTACCATTTTCATACAGGCGAAAATGACGAAGCCAAAAAGCTCACGGAAGTCCAACAAGTCTTAAAATCAAACTTGAATGGTGACAAGGTCCATTTTTAACTTCTACTAACAAAGTTTATTTATAAAAGAGTATTAATTTGTTGAGTTTCTACAATAATATCTTTTTCTGAACATTTGATGAACAGTTGTTTTGGTCGAGTGAATTAAACGGAAAGAAACATCTTATGCTCTCAGCAAAGGAAGCTATGTATAACTTTCCTCACGTGAAGCTTTTTTCTTTCAAACCATCAGCTGAGTCCAGGTTTGATTTTCAAACTAACTTTATTACATTTTCTTATTCAACCCATTCGCTTTTCCTTGCACATTGCCCAATTATACCCATAATAGAAGTTCACTATCTAACAAACTAGGGATCCGTTAATACATAGATGGTTGACAGACTTTTCACTTCCTCGACGTGGTTTTAATTCCATTTCCTTAAGCTTTACTTTGTTTTTAAGAAGTACAAAATCATATTATATATCTTGCATGCAGATTTCAGGAGGTGATTGAGCTACTACCACAACAAGTATTTCTTATCAATTGCTCGATTGAAAGTCAAATGTTGTCAAAAAACACAAAATATGTTTGTTACCTTGTGTTCAAAATTTCGGAACAATTTCAAGACCTTCATTGTCCAGTGAAAGTACACGATTTACAGCAAGAAGATGTTGAAAATAACTCAAAATGGAACACAAATAATACAGGGACTAATTTTGACATGTTTGTGGTTTCAGTTATAATGTTGAAGTAAAGCTTATGCTGATAATGGCAAGTTGTTTAAAGTTCAAGGACTATTGATGACAAGCTGCTAGAAGTATTTGGTCAAGGGGTATTTAAGCTCTCTTCCAGCTAGGGTTTGATATTATTCATCTCTCTCTCTCAAGAAAGCTGCACACAACTTTCTCTCGTTATATTGATAGTCAATCAAGATCTGTTTGTGAGTTCTTATTATTGCTTAAGAGTGATTATGAGACAAAAGTTGTAATAGTACTATTGATAATTAATCAATAGACTTCCACCTGAGTAGCAGTGGGAAGTATTGTGGTTGATCTCATTTTGGGTTTGTGATTGTTATAGTTTGCTGATTAAGATCAGATTCTTGTTGATCTTGGTTGATTGTGGTTTATAATAATAAAGGTTGATCTTGAATTGAGATTCAAGAGTTGGTTTCTGGGTTTAAATTATGTTTTCCTACATGGTATCAGAGACAGGTTACTCGCCTTGCTCGTTAAAATTGATTTCAGGAAAATTAGGGTTTCAAAAATTTGGGGATTTTTCAAATTAGTTTGATTAAACCTAAATACTTGTGTTTAATTAGTGTCTTTTGACTCTAATTGATCAATTCTAAAAGATTGTATAAAACGCCTAATTTTTGAGAAAATTAGGGTTTGGGTATTTTTGGGGGTTTTGATCTCAAGCTTCGATTGGTGGTTGGTTCTTGGTATTCTTGATTCTTACTGGTGAATCTTGGTGGTTCTGGGTTGATTGAGATCGTGTGGGTTGTGATTCTTGTCTCAAGAGTCATAATCTGGGTTCTTGTTCCGCTGCTTTCTGGATTTGCGTGCACTGTAACACCTCTCACACTCTTTATCTTTCTTTACTCTTGTTTCTTGTTTAGATTGACAGGGAGTAGGAGTTGAGATTGTTGGAGGTGATTGTGATTGCTGTTGGAGTGTAGTTTATCTGTTTTAGTTGTAGTTCTTGATTTAGAGTGATCTGCCCTTGACCTACCACCTTGAGTGGCAAGGAAGCCTGGGAACTACCTTCTTGTTTTTTTTCTTGTGTGCTTGTTTTATTTGCTTATTTTTCAGTATGTCTGTTCATGGTTATACTGATGATGAATATGAGGCTGATGAGCCTGTTACTTTGATTAGCAAATTGGATCTTAGTAATCCCTTGCATTTGCATCCTAATGACTCTGCCACCCTAACTGTTGTGTCTATCAAATTAAAAGGGACTGAAAATTATAATGTGTGGTCTTGTGCTATGTTGCTAGCATTAGAAGGAAAGAATAAAATTGGTTTTGTAGATGGATCTTGTAGAAGATCTAATGCTGATGAGGTTCTAGGTAGACAATGGGATAGGGTAAATGCTGTTGTTTTGGGATGGATTTTAAACTCCATATCAGAAGAGTTATTTTTGGGGCAAATTTTTTCAAAAAGAGCTTCTGATGTGTGGAATGAATTGAAAGTTATGTTTGATAGAGTTGATGGCTCTGTTACTTTTAACTTGCACCATAAGATCAATTCTTTGTCTCAAAATGGTAGTACTATTGCTGAATATTTTAATAAGTTGTCTACTCTGTGGAAACAGTTTGATGCCTTGGTTAAGTTTCCTAGATGTACTTGTCATGCAGCTGATGATTTTAAAAAACATAATCAATTGATGAAATTAATGCAGTTCTTATTGGGATTAGATGAGTCTTATATGCAAATTAGAAGAAACATTCTGTCTAGAGACCCTCTCCCTGATGTTAAAGGGGCTTTTGCTGTCATTTCTAGTGAGGAATCTCACAGATATGTGGTAACTGGTTCAGATGGTGGGATTTCTCAAAAGTCTCATTCATCTGTGTTCAACTCTAGTGTACCAAATAGAGGGAACACACAGAGGTCTTCTACCTCTGGAAGTTCTTTCAGATATAATAATGGCCCTAGAAATAATGATACTAGAAGGACTGCTGGTGGCCCTGTTTTAGTTTGTGAACATTGTGGCTTCAATGGTCACACTGTGGATAGGTGCTTTAAGATCATTGGATACCCTGCTGATTTTGGGAAGAATAGAAAGAATAATAACAATCAGGGTGTTCAAAATTTTAATAAGAGATTTGTTAAAAATAATAATTCTGTTGGTTCTAGTTCTATCTCTGCCTTTTCTGATGAACATATATCTAAACTCATTTCTTTGATTAAGGAGAAATCTGTTAGTAATAATGGCAATGGAAAGACTGTGCATGCCAATATGGCAGGTATTGTCTTCAATAAAAGTAAATTTTTTAATCAAAACTTTAAAAGGTTCTTTTGTCATAATAGTAAAATGAGGGCTGCATTGGTTGCAGCAGGTATTATTGTAGATTCTGGTGCATATCAACATCTTACATATACTGATAATATTTAGTGAATGTTGTTTATATTTCTAAGCTTGGTATTAAGGTGTCTCACCCCAATGGGACTGAAGCCTTAATTACTAAGGTTGGAAATATGGTTCTCACTAAACATTTAACATTATATGATGTGTTGGTTGTTCCTGAATATTGTGTCAGTTTAATGTCTGTTCATAAGGTGGCTAGAGATAGTAAGTTTGTTGTTGCTTTTGATGGGACCAAATGTTATGTTTTACCTCAGAATTTGAGGGAAATGAATGTTCTGGGGATTGGTAGACAGATGGATGGTTTGTATTACTTTGATGGAGATCAAGGTATTGACCTAGGTGTTAGAAATTTTAAGTCTGCTTGTGATATGACCAAGAAAACTTGGCATTGCAGACTTGGTCATCCCTCTGACCAAGTCTTAGCAGTGCTGAAGGGTGAAATCAATTTTCAAAATACAGATGAAATTGAGCCTTGTGACATTTGTCAACAGGCTAAACAAACCAGAGAGCCCTTTCCTCTAAGTGACCATAAAACTTTGGCTTTAGGTGACTTAGTTCATCTAGATCTTTGGGGTCCTTATAAAATAAAAAGTAAAGAAGGTCACAGATTCTTTTTGACTATTGTTGATGATTTCACCAGGGCAGTTTGGGTTTACTTACTTAAGAGTAAGCAAGAGGTGTTTGATTATATTCAAATTTTTTATAATCTGATTAAAACACAGTTTGAAAAGTGTGTTAAGATATTTAGAAGTGATAATGGTACTGAGTTTGTTAATACTCAATTTAATGGGTTTTGTGAGAAAAATGGCATTATTCATCAAACATCTTGTACTTACACACCTCAACAGAATGGGGTTGTTGAGAGGAAACATAGGCATCTTTTAAATGTTGCCAGATCCCTTATGTTTCAGGGGGGATTGCCTTTATATTTGTGGTCTGAGTGTATTCTGACTTCTACTTATTTGATTAACAGATTGCCATCTTCAGTGCTGAATGGATTGTCTCCCTTTAATCTTGTTTTTAAAAGAAAACCTTATCTAAACTTTTGGTTGTCTTTGCTTTGCTACCATTCTTACCAATAATGATAAGTTTAGTAGTAGGGCTGAAAAATGTGTTTTAGTTGGGTATTCCAATTTTCAAAAAGGTTATAAACTTTATAGTCTTGAAAGGAAACAGTTTATATTCTCTAGAGATGTAAGATTTTTTGAAAATATTTTTTCTTTCAAGATTAAAAACTCTTCTGCTGCTCCTGACCCTCTCAGTCAGAGTTTGAATCATGTTAACTTCTTTGATGAAGTATCTTGTGACAACTCTGACACACCCAATGATGATTATACTCATGATGATCATCATGAGAGTGAGGGCAGCTCCTCCTTGCATCTTGGCAGCCCAACTATTGACCATGAACAGGGTGATTTGGGGCACTCTGATGGTTCCAATGAGGTTACCAGTACAAGTGAGATGGCTGCAACTCCTCCTGATGTGAGCAGTTCTGAGGGTGAAAACAGTTCCTTATCTGAACCAGCAGCAGATCTGCCTTTTGTTAATAATCAGTCTTCTTTAAGAAGGTCTGATAGAACATCTATTTTTCCTAATAAATACAATGACTATGTGGTTGATTCTAAAGTTAAACATGGACTAGAAAAATTTGTTACTTATGCTAAACTTAAAAATGATACTCTCTGTTTTGTTGTTGAACTTAACAAAAGTTTTGAGCCTAAAACATATTGGGAGGCATGTATGTATCAGCACTGGATGGATGCTATGACTAGTGAGATGAAAGCTTTACATAGTAATGATACTTTTGAAATTGTTGAGTTGCATGTTGGTAGAAAAGCTATAGGTAGCAAATGGGTGTTTAAAATAAAATACAAATCTAATGGTGAAGTTGATAGATATAAAGCTAGGCTTGTTGCTAAAGGTTATAATAAAAAATAAGGAGTAGATTTTGATGAAACCTTTTCTCCTGTTGTTAAGATTGTTACTGTTAGGTGTCTTATAAATCTTGTTGTTCAGCAAGAATGGCCTATTTTTTAGCTTGATGTTAACAATGCTTTTTTATATGAAGATTTAGATGAAACTGTTTATATGTCTTTACCTGATGGTTTCTTTAATGCTAATGATAAGCGAGTTTGTAGACTCAAAAAGTCTTTGTATGGTTTAAAACAAGCACCCAGACAATGGAATGCTAAGTTAACCAGTGCCTTGCTTGAAAATGGATTCATACAGAGTAAGAGTGATTATTCCTTGTTTATCAAGAATGAATCAGGTAATATTGTTGCTTTACTTGTGTATGTTGATGATATAATTGTTACTGGTAATAATTTGGCTGAATTTGAAAGCTTTAAAGTTTTTCTCAAGTCTAAGTTTCAAATTAAAGATTTGGGAAAACTTAAGTACTTTTTGGGCATTGAGGTTATTGAAACTGATAAAGGCTTATGTTTAACTCAGAGGAAATATTGTTTGGATTTACTTACTGAGTTTGGATTATTAGCATGCAAACCATCTGCTTTTCCTTTAGAACAAAGCTTAACTATTTCTAATGAACCTACTATACTTGATCCTGTTTTAGACAACATTACTGAATATCAAAAATTAGTTGGAAAACTGATTTACTTGACACACACTAGGCCTGATATTTCATATGTTGTACATTGTTTGAGTCAGTTCATGCATAAGCCACTTAAGTCTCATCTTAAAATTGCACTTAAGTTTTAAGATATCTTAAGGGTTCTCCTGGAAGAGGAATACATATTGTTAAAAGTTCTTTTGAAAATCTTGAGACTTATGTGGATGCAGACTGGGCCAAATGTGTTGTTACTAGGAGGTCTGTTACAGGGTTCTGTATATTTTTAAATGGTTCACTTGTTTCATGGAAAAGTAAAAAACAAAATACCCTTTCTAAGTCAAGTGCAGAAGCTGAGTATAGAGCAATGGCCTCTGCTACTTCAGAAATTGTTTGGGTCTTAAAAATTTTAAAAGACCTAAACTGGGAACATTTTTTGCCAGTTAAACTATTCTGTGATAGTCAAGCAGCAATTAAGATTGCTGCAAATCCTGTTTTCCATGAGAGAACTAAACATTTAGAGATTGATTTACACTTTGTGAGAGATAAAATTTAGCTGGGGTTATTAAGACTGAAAAAGTTCAATCAGCAGATCAAACTGCTGATATTTTTACTAAGGGCTTAGATAAACTTCAACATGAAAAACTGGTTTCCAAACTTGGTTTGTTTGATGTGTTCCAGGTTTGAGGTAATTGGGGATGTTGAAAATAACTCAAAATGGAACACAAATAATACAGGGACTAATTTTGACATGTTTGTGGTTTCAGTTATAATGTTGAAGTAAAGCTTATGCTGATAATGGCAAGTTGTTTAAAGTTCAAGGACTATTGATGACAAGCTGCTAGAAGTATTTGGTCAAGGGGTATTTAAGCTCTCTTCCAGCTAGGGTTTGATATTATTCATCTCTCTCTCTCAAGAAAGCTGCACACAACTTTCTCTCGTTATATTGATAGTCAATCAAGATCTGTTTGTGAGTTCTTATTATTGCTTAAGAGTGATTATGAGACAAAAGTTGTAATAGTACTATTGATAATTAATCAATAGACTTCCACCTGAGTAGCAGTGGGAAGTATTGTGGTTGATCTCATTTTGGGTTTGTGATTGTTATAGTTTGCTGATTAAGATCAGATTCTTGTTGATCTTGGTTGATTGTGGTTTATAATAATAAAGGTTGATCTTGAATTGAGATTCAAGAGTTGGTTTCTGGGTTTAAATTATGTTTTCCTACATGGTATCAGAGACAGGTTACTCGCCTTGCTCGTTAAAATTGATTTCAGGAAAATTAGGGTTTCAAAAATTTGGGGATTTTTCAAATTAGTTTGATTAAACCTAAATACTTGTGTTTAATTAGTGTCTTTTGACTCTAATTGATCAATTCTAAAAGATTGTATAAAACGCCTAATTTTTGAGAAAATTAGGGTTTGGGTATTTTTGGGGGTTTTGATCTCAAGCTTCGATTGGTGGTTGGTTCTTGGTATTCTTGATTCTTACTGGTGAATCTTGGTGGTTCTGGGTTGATTGAGATCGTGTGGGTTGTGATTCTTGTCTCAAGAGTCATAATCTGGGTTCTTGTTCCGCTGCTTTCTGGATTTGCGTGCACTGTAACACCTCTCACACTCTTTATCTTTCTTTACTCTTGTTTCTTGTTTAGATTGACAGGGAGTAGGAGTTGAGATTGTTGGAGGTGATTGTGATTGCTGTTGGAGTGTAGTTTATCTGTTTTAGTTGTAGTTCTTGATTTAGAGTGATCTGCCCTTGACCTACCACCTTGAGTGGCAAGGAAGCCTGGGAACTACCTTCTTGTTTTTTTTCTTGTGTGCTTGTTTTATTTGCTTATTTTTCAGTATGTCTGTTCATGGTTATACTGATGATGAATATGAGGCTGATGAGCCTGTTACTTTGATTAGCAAATTGGATCTTAGTAATCCCTTGCATTTGCATCCTAATGACTCTGCCACCCTAACTGTTGTGTCTATCAAATTAAAAGGGACTGAAAATTATAATGTGTGGTCTTGTGCTATGTTGCTAGCATTAGAAGGAAAGAATAAAATTGGTTTTGTAGATGGATCTTGTAGAAGATCTAATGCTGATGAGGTTCTAGGTAGACAATGGGATAGGGTAAATGCTGTTGTTTTGGGATGGATTTTAAACTCCATATCAGAAGAGTTATTTTTGGGGCAAATTTTTTCAAAAAGAGCTTCTGATGTGTGGAATGAATTGAAAGTTATGTTTGATAGAGTTGATGGCTCTGTTACTTTTAACTTGCACCATAAGATCAATTCTTTGTCTCAAAATGGTAGTACTATTGCTGAATATTTTAATAAGTTGTCTACTCTGTGGAAACAGTTTGATGCCTTGGTTAAGTTTCCTAGATGTACTTGTCATGCAGCTGATGATTTTAAAAAACATAATCAATTGATGAAATTAATGCAGTTCTTATTGGGATTAGATGAGTCTTATATGCAAATTAGAAGAAACATTCTGTCTAGAGACCCTCTCCCTGATGTTAAAGGGGCTTTTGCTGTCATTTCTAGTGAGGAATCTCACAGATATGTGGTAACTGGTTCAGATGGTGGGATTTCTCAAAAGTCTCATTCATCTGTGTTCAACTCTAGTGTACCAAATAGAGGGAACACACAGAGGTCTTCTACCTCTGGAAGTTCTTTCAGATATAATAATGGCCCTAGAAATAATGATACTAGAAGGACTGCTGGTGGCCCTGTTTTAGTTTGTGAACATTGTGGCTTCAATGGTCACACTGTGGATAGGTGCTTTAAGATCATTGGATACCCTGCTGATTTTGGGAAGAATAGAAAGAATAATAACAATCAGGGTGTTCAAAATTTTAATAAGAGATTTGTTAAAAATAATAATTCTGTTGGTTCTAGTTCTATCTCTGCCTTTTCTGATGAACATATATCTAAACTCATTTCTTTGATTAAGGAGAAATCTGTTAGTAATAATGGCAATGGAAAGACTGTGCATGCCAATATGGCAGGTATTGTCTTCAATAAAAGTAAATTTTTTAATCAAAACTTTAAAAGGTTCTTTTGTCATAATAGTAAAATGAGGGCTGCATTGGTTGCAGCAGGTATTATTGTAGATTCTGGTGCATATCAACATCTTACATATACTGATAAATATTTAGTGAATGTTGTTTATATTTCTAAGCTTGGTATTAAGGTGTCTCACCCCAATGGGACTGAAGCCTTAATTACTAAGGTTGGAAATATGGTTCTCACTAAACATTTAACATTATATGATGTGTTGGTTGTTCCTGAATATTGTGTCAGTTTAATGTCTGTTCATAAGGTGGCTAGAGATAGTAAGTTTGTTGTTGCTTTTGATGGGACCAAATGTTATGTTTTACCTCAGAATTTGAGGGAAATGAATGTTCTGGGGATTGGTAGACAGATGGATGGTTTGTATTACTTTGATGGAGATCAAGGTATTGACCTAGGTGTTAGAAATTTTAAGTCTGCTTGTGATATGACCAAGAAAACTTGGCATTGCAGACTTGGTCATCCCTCTGACCAAGTCTTAGCAGTGCTGAAGGGTGAAATCAATTTTCAAAATACAGATGAAATTGAGCCTTGTGACATTTGTCAACAGGCTAAACAAACCAGAGAGCCCTTTCCTCTAAGTGACCATAAAACTTTGGCTTTAGGTGACTTAGTTCATCTAGATCTTTGGGGTCCTTATAAAATAAAAAGTAAAGAAGGTCACAGATTCTTTTTGACTATTGTTGATGATTTCACCAGGGCAGTTTGGGTTTACTTACTTAAGAGTAAGCAAGAGGTGTTTGATTATATTCAAATTTTTTATAATCTGATTAAAACACAGTTTGAAAAGTGTGTTAAGATATTTAGAAGTGATAATGGTACTGAGTTTGTTAATACTCAATTTAATGGGTTTTGTGAGAAAAATGGCATTATTCATCAAACATCTTGTACTTACACACCTCAACAGAATGGGGTTGTTGAGAGGAAACATAGGCATCTTTTAAATGTTGCCAGATCCCTTATGTTTCAGGGGGGATTGCCTTTATATTTGTGGTCTGAGTGTATTCTGACTTCTACTTATTTGATTAACAGATTGCCATCTTCAGTGCTGAATGGATTGTCTCCCTTTAATCTTGTTTTTAAAAGAAAACCTTATCTAAACTTTTGGTTGTCTTTGCTTTGCTACCATTCTTACCAATAATGATAAGTTTAGTAGTAGGGCTGAAAAATGTGTTTTAGTTGGGTATTCCAATTTTCAAAAAGGTTATAAACTTTATAGTCTTGAAAGGAAACAGTTTATATTCTCTAGAGATGTAAGATTTTTTGAAAATATTTTTTCTTTCAAGATTAAAAACTCTTCTGCTGCTCCTGACCCTCTCAGTCAGAGTTTGAATCATGTTAACTTCTTTGATGAAGTATCTTGTGACAACTCTGACACACCCAATGATGATTATACTCATGATGATCATCATGAGAGTGAGGGCAGCTCCTCCTTGCATCTTGGCAGCCCAACTATTGACCATGAACAGGGTGATTTGGGGCACTCTGATGGTTCCAATGAGGTTACCAGTACAAGTGAGATGGCTGCAACTCCTCCTGATGTGAGCAGTTCTGAGGGTGAAAACAGTTCCTTATCTGAACCAGCAGCAGATCTGCCTTTTGTTAATAATCAGTCTTCTTTAAGAAGGTCTGATAGAACATCTATTTTTCCTAATAAATACAATGACTATGTGGTTGATTCTAAAGTTAAACATGGACTAGAAAAATTTGTTACTTATGCTAAACTTAAAAATGATACTCTCTGTTTTGTTGTTGAACTTAACAAAAGTTTTGAGCCTAAAACATATTGGGAGGCATGTATGTATCAGCACTGGATGGATGCTATGACTAGTGAGATGAAAGCTTTACATAGTAATGATACTTTTGAAATTGTTGAGTTGCATGTTGGTAGAAAAGCTATAGGTAGCAAATGGGTGTTTAAAATAAAATACAAATCTAATGGTGAAGTTGATAGATATAAAGCTAGGCTTGTTGCTAAAGGTTATAATAAAAAATAAGGAGTAGATTTTGATGAAACCTTTTCTCCTGTTGTTAAGATTGTTACTGTTAGGTGTCTTATAAATCTTGTTGTTCAGCAAGAATGGCCTATTTTTTAGCTTGATGTTAACAATGCTTTTTTATATGAAGATTTAGATGAAACTGTTTATATGTCTTTACCTGATGGTTTCTTTAATGCTAATGATAAGCGAGTTTGTAGACTCAAAAAGTCTTTGTATGGTTTAAAACAAGCACCCAGACAATGGAATGCTAAGTTAACCAGTGCCTTGCTTGAAAATGGATTCATACAGAGTAAGAGTGATTATTCCTTGTTTATCAAGAATGAATCAGGTAATATTGTTGCTTTACTTGTGTATGTTGATGATATAATTGTTACTGGTAATAATTTGGCTGAATTTGAAAGCTTTAAAGTTTTTCTCAAGTCTAAGTTTCAAATTAAAGATTTGGGAAAACTTAAGTACTTTTTGGGCATTGAGGTTATTGAAACTGATAAAGGCTTATGTTTAACTCAGAGGAAATATTGTTTGGATTTACTTACTGAGTTTGGATTATTAGCATGCAAACCATCTGCTTTTCCTTTAGAACAAAGCTTAACTATTTCTAATGAACCTACTATACTTGATCCTGTTTTAGACAACATTACTGAATATCAAAAATTAGTTGGAAAACTGATTTACTTGACACACACTAGGCCTGATATTTCATATGTTGTACATTGTTTGAGTCAGTTCATGCATAAGCCACTTAAGTCTCATCTTAAAATTGCACTTAAAGTTTTAAGATATCTTAAGGGTTCTCCTGGAAGAGGAATACATATTGTTAAAAGTTCTTTTGAAAATCTTGAGACTTATGTGGATGCAGACTGGGCCAAATGTGTTGTTACTAGGAGGTCTGTTACAGGGTTCTGTATATTTTTAAATGGTTCACTTGTTTCATGGAAAAGTAAAAAACAAAATACCCTTTCTAAGTCAAGTGCAGAAGCTGAGTATAGAGCAATGGCCTCTGCTACTTCAGAAATTGTTTGGGTCTTAAAAATTTTAAAAGACCTAAACTGGGAACATTTTTTGCCAGTTAAACTATTCTGTGATAGTCAAGCAGCAATTAAGATTGCTGCAAATCCTGTTTTCCATGAGAGAACTAAACATTTAGAGATTGATTTACACTTTGTGAGAGATAAAATTTTAGCTGGGGTTATTAAGACTGAAAAAGTTCAATCAGCAGATCAAACTGCTGATATTTTTACTAAGGGCTTAGATAAACTTCAACATGAAAAACTGGTTTCCAAACTTGGTTTGTTTGATGTGTTCCAGGTTTGAGGTAATTGGGGATGTTGAAAATAACTCAAAATGGAACACAAATAATACAGGGACTAATTTTGACATGTTTGTGGTTTCAGTTATAATGTTGAAGTAAAGCTTATGCTGATAATGGCAAGTTGTTTAAAGTTCAAGGACTATTGATGACAAGCTGCTAGAAGTATTTGGTCAAGGGGTATTTAAGCTCTCTTCCAGCTAGGGTTTGATATTATTCATCTCTCTCTCAAGAAAGCTGCACACATCTTTCTCTCGTTATATTGATAGTCAATCAAGATCTGTTTGTGAGTTCTTATTATTGCTTAAGAGTGATTGTGAGATAAAAGTTGTAATAGTACTATTGATAATTAATCAATAGACTTCCACCTGAGTAGCAGTGGGAAGTATTGTGCTTGATCTCATTCTGGGTTTGTGATTGTTATAGTTTGCTGATTAAGATCAGATTCTTGTTGATCTTGGTTGATTGTGGTTTATAATAATAAAGGTTGATCTTGAATTGAGATTCAAGAGTTGGTTTCTGGGTTTAAATTCTGTTTTCCTACAAAGATCAAGAGGCTCGAATTTTGTTTTTTATATCCCCAAGCCCATCAAACGTACATCATTTTACCCAGGTTCCAAATCGAAGGGAGGATGGATGAATGGAGGTTAACGTGTGGAAATTCAACTCAAATCAAGAACTCAAAAATGGTCGACATCATGTGACTTTGAAGTTTCAAAGTTATGAAGGAACTATGTCCGACCTTATAGTCTGTGGCCTCGACTTTCGTCCAGCTTAAGAATATCGGGTAGACAAGTTCTCATGCCATATTGTGTTTTTAGTAGTTGAGTTAACTTATGAATATTTATGTTTAACAAACCTGAATGCTTAATTTGATGCAACCATTAAATAACTGAAACTTTAAGAAAGAGTGAGACTATTACGATTGTGCACCGATTAAATGTCATATTGACTTATGAAAATCATTTTGAGAAGAGTAAATACTTATCTTATGATAAAAAAAACAAGAATATGAACATATAATATTTAACATTTTATTCTATTTTTAGATGGGTCAAAAACATTTTGAGAAAATCAACGTATAATAATATTCTTTACGCTTGACGTGTTTTCCTAAGTATGTTTTTGTAACGTGGTGTCGTGGAATACTATTGTTTCGGGTTTTGTTAAATGCGGGTTTTATGAAAAAGGTGTTGAGATGTTTTGTTTGAGGGATGTTGGGATAATGTGATTGTTGAGAATACGCTTTGGAGAGTGTGGGGTATGTGTTTGAGGGAATGTGTGTGAAAGATGTGGTGTCGTGGAGTACGATGATTGGTGGGCTTGTGCAGAGCGAGGAATGTGATAAGGCGATTGGTGTTTTTGATGAGATGGAGAAGGAAGAGGGTGTTAAGCCTAATAAGGTGATGGTGGTTAGTGTTATGGTGGCTTGTGCGGCTCTTGGTTCGTTGAGTTTTTGTAAATGGGTTCACACTTATGTTGAAAAAAGATGTGATATATACCAATTGAAGGAAACGTTGGTAATGCTTTGGTTAACATGTATGTGAAATGTGGTAGTATGGGGAAGGCTGTTCTTGTGTTAAAACGCTTGGTTAGTACATGGGGTTGCAATGAATGGGCGTGGACATCATGCTTTACCGTTATTTAGGCTTATGTTAGTACATGGGGTTGCATCAGATAGGCCATAGTGAGCTAGTTGACGAAGGGTTGATGTTGTTTAAAGCCATGGTTAATATTTAATTATTTATGGTATTGCGGCTAACGAGAAGCATTATGCTTCTGTTGTGAACTTGTATGTACGAGGAGGTCGATTAAAGAAGTAGAGGATTTAGTTATTTGGGTGTCCAGATGGGCCGGTTTGGGGTGCATTATTTATTGCTTGTAAGAGCATGTGCAACCTTCACGCCATAACGGCGTTGAAGACTATATTAACGGCGTTAAGCCGTTATACCCTTTGGAAGTTGCGCGTTATTGCGCCATTAGTCCCTGGGCGTTACAGGGTTAACGCGCGTTAAAGGTTTTTTTTTTTTTTTTTTTTTTTTTTTTTTTTTTTTTTTTTTAATGCCCCTAATTGAGGGGTTGTTTTTGTAAATTGTTGGGAATGTTATTGATGTTATTGGGATGTTATGCTTGTGGGTGTTTTTTGGGGATGTTAATGTTAAATGTTAAAGCTAATGTGGCGCTGACGTGGACGATGTTATTGGTGTTATAGTGTTATGGTTGGGTATGCTCTAATAGGATTCATGGGAATAGGATGATTGCTCCAACGCATTAGTCAGACCCTAGTTGAGAAATTCGGGGTCAAATAGTTATGCAAGTTTAAATAGATGAGATGAATCAATGGAAATTCGAGATGCTATGAGTTCATTAGGTTTGAAAAAGAAGAACAAGACTCACACCTTTATCTTTGGAGATGTGTATTTGCTTGAAGGATTATTTAGATGAGAATGAACGTATACAACACGTTTCAATACTTGAAAAACCGATGGAATACGAAAAACAATTACAAGAGGTCGAGGTGGAAGATGGTTATGTAATCAATCTTTCCGAACAAAAAGTCGTTTTCGATAAAGCTACAAGCGCCGCTAGGGCCACCACCGAAGTTGAAGATGAAGATGAATTAGATGACGAATAAATAGTTCAAATGCATTAAATTTGTGATTCAAGTACTTTATGTGTGATGTTTATGAGTTTATTGAATAAAAGTCGAAGTTTATTAAGTTTATTGAATAAAAGTCGAAGTTTACTAAGTAGAAAACGTGACCAAAAAAAAAAACGGAATCTAGCCGTTGCAAAGCTACTGTGAACATTTTGGTCGACTCGAACCGGTTTTTAAATGGAACCGGTTTGTAATCTGAACCGGAACCAATTATACCGGTCCCGGTTTTTTAAATTTCGGGTTTGATAAAAACCGAACCGGTTTTAACCGTACCAGTTCGTTGACTTTGACCAAAACCAGTTTTTGAGAAAACCGGGTTTTGGCCACTCTAAGTATGAGAATGTAGTGGTAAGTGATGGGATGCTTTATTAAGTTGTATATCAAGTAGATACTGCTATATGCTATACCAATCAAATAATCATTATCCACTATTGGTGTTGGTAAAGATAGGTTGCAAACTTTTTTAGGTCGAGTGACTGTCACCTTTTCAATGCTTATCACAAGAGAATTGATACTTACATCACATTTTTTATGCATCCATTACAATTTGTGCATTACAGTTTATATCGTACAATATTGTAATGTACAGATTGTGGTGCATACATCAAAAGATGTGGTGTGAGTATCACCCCCTTATCACAATGGCCCTAAAACACTTTTTGTCGTTTCTCTTTTCTTGTAATCTAGTTATTTATTTATTTTATTTTTTTACTTTACAGATAGCTAATTATTAATGAAATTTAAACCACGACCATTAGCTTAGAATTGAAAGACTATTCTCATCAACTATGAGATACCGGAGAGGCATAAACTTTTTGATCTATTTATAATTGTGCTACCTTCGTCCTAAAATTATTGTTTCTTTTTCTTTCTTTTTTTTTGTCTTTTTTTTTTTATTTTGACCTAAAATATTTTTGTTTGTGTTATACAATAATTGATGAAAATTATATCAATGAAAATACATTTAAAACGCAAATATATTCATATATTTTACATCAAGTTTTATATAACACAAACAAAAATATTTAAGGTCAAGGATGTAAAAGAAATACTGAAAAAATCAAACGGGGACAATAATTTTAGAACGAATGGAGTATATTTTTACTATATACTATATAGAAAATGTTTTGACTTAAAAACTCTCAAAATGAAAAATGTTCAATTATTGTTATGCCGTTATTTGTTGCCTCAAATGTGGTCTCATAATATTGTTTCAAAAATTAATGTTCTTTTCTAAATTACCCATTATTTACATTTTTTTTTCTTTATTTACAGATTCATCCAATTCTCGCTCTATATCTTGGTCTATATTTCAATCAAAATTTGTTAAAATGTAACT
Source organism: Chrysanthemum seticuspe (assembly GCA_019973895.1). Taxonomy (NCBI): domain Eukaryota; kingdom Viridiplantae; phylum Streptophyta; class Magnoliopsida; order Asterales; family Asteraceae; genus Chrysanthemum; species Chrysanthemum seticuspe. The sequence goes on along the minus strand of BPTQ01000001.1, from coordinate 279,263,929 downwards.
GGTATAATGTTGTTGTCATCTTGGATGATTATGAAGATTTGCCAACGTCAATTAGTAAACGTTACACAAACAATTAATTATAATATCTGAACTATAACTATTTGCCGTTATATAATCCGTCACTATACACAACTAGTGTACAAATTATATACATATTAATTTCAAGATAAAATGAATTAGAAATTAACTTACTAGTCATAATAAGACTACATTTGGGACAATTTACCTACTTTAACACCTTCCAAAATTATTTTACCTACTTTAACTTGTTACATTGTTACTTGTTAGTTACTCCGTTTCTACTCTTTTAGACTAATATAACATAGCGAAAGTCATTCATAACCAAATAAATCAAATTTATCACCGTTGTTAAGATGGTTCCAATATTGTTATTGTTTTAAACGACACTAAATTAGTACTCCATCCATTTAAATTTAATTGTCCATTACATAAATAGTTGACATATTCCCTTTGGTTGAAATTATTATTACAAACTTTTAAAAAAACTTTAATTAGTTAGTTAACGGTAAAACTCTCGTTCCCTAAAAAAAACCCGGTAATAATTTAATTATGATTTTCTTAACTTTTGTTCGTGAGACAATTTTTTTGAGACCGATTAAGTAAAAAATAATAAATAAAACTTATTTCAAAAAATAATATCATAAAAATAGCATACTTATTTCACTGTCATTTTGGCCTACACATAATCAATAAAAAAAATAGCCGTTAAAAAATCAACCCTGCTCCAACGTTAACATTTTTTCGACCGTTATTTCCACCCCTCTATTTAAACGACCCCTCACTCCTTCCCCCTCATCACATTTCAAAATCCTTCTCATAATCCATTCTCTCTCACACACTAAAACACTCACTGTGTGCCCTCATTCTCATTTTCATTTACACACTCCCAACTTAAGTACTAAACAAAAATGGCCTTTGCAACCCGACCCGCAATCATCGCTCTATTCGTGCTAGTCGTTTCATTCACCGCAGCTTTTGGTCGTGAATACAGCGAGTTTTCTCCAGCTCCAGCTCCTGCTCCTATGGATACTGGAGCTGCTGGTCAAATGTTGGTGTCGATGGCGTTTGTTTTGGTTTCGGTTTTGGTTTCTGTTCTTGGTGTTTTCTTTTACTAGAGATTATGGGACGATGTTTGAGAGTTCGGTTATTAGAATGAGGGATTTTATTAATTTATTTATTTGTGTTGGATGTGTTTAATGGCCCTAATATCTAATCAGGGTGGTGTTGTTATATGTTGGTTGTTACTACTATTATGAATGAAATTAATTTATTATTTATTTATTTGATTGTTATTTGTCATTTTGGATTTTGTTTTGTGTAATCGGTTACGGTTTGTGGTTTTGTGACATGAATCTTGTTTTTGCTACCTTAAAACAGTTATGAGGAGGCACCCGGAAAATGACCACTTTTTACCACTAGGCTTAAATTGGACTCTAAACACTATTGAAATTTTGCTAGTTTAGAAGTTAATAGCAGAACATGACAACTAAACTGAAATCGGAATTATGGATTGCTTTAATGTCTGCAGTCCGTCGCACAAATTTTTTATACATAAAACGACTTCAAGTTTATTACTTTACCCACTGATCTGTTCTTGTATTATTAGAAATGTAAATCTGTCAAATGCAATTAATTTATTAAATATCAGTCAAATTGTGCTTAAAATTAGTTTTGACTTTATAAGTCAAAACTATGACACTGTGAGTTTTAAAATTGATCTGGATTTTAATAAATGTCTTGTAGATACTTCATTTTCATGGTGGTACTCGGTGTACTCTTTTCTTTTTGGTGATTTGGTCAAGTGACTGATTATTTGTTAGATTGACTACACAAATTTTATTCATACTAAAAAGTAAACTCAACATGACCCCAATCATCCATTCATCCTCGATCTCTAAGCAAGATCCAAACATGTGTTTATAGGCCAGTACGACAACTATCTTTTTCAGCTCTAGAGATGAACAAGGCCTCACTTTTTAAACCTGTTTTCGAGTCCGGGTTCTAGCTTGACTTTTTAAACCTGTTTTCACCCAAAGGTGACCTGGTTCTTGTCATTTTAGGACTGATGGGCCGAGCCACTTTGAAGTATAAGCTGAATATCATCATCCATAAGTTCTAAAGTGATTGGTGCATGTGGTTCGGATTGCTGATTATCAAGTTTTCGGTTATTTTGAAGTAGATGAGCAAAAGTAGCTGATGAAGAAGTAACTAGTCCATTTGCTTCTTTAAAATTCCCAATTATTATCATTTCCATTAACTGAGTCACAGGAATAATATAATAATCTAGAACTTCTTATAAGCAAAAGTTTTACTTGAAAAATGCCTATGAAAAACTAGAAATTGCCTAATCATTTCTTTTTGTATTGGGCTTTTTCATTTGGATTGCTTTTTTGGGCCAAGATCAGTTAGTTCTTTAACTGGGCTTATAGTCTTATACAATTGTAAAATGAAAGGTTATAGTTTTATTTCAAAGTTTTGGTTAATTTTGGAAATACTTAGGTGGCGTTTGGTTGAGCCCTTTAGGCATTAAAGTTGGAGATGAAGTCCAATATTATTTGTTTGGTATAAATTCGTGGGTCCCAAGATTGGGAGTAACCACAGAAAATATCACATCTGCAAATGTCGTGTGACTCCCCTACTTTGTAGATTGTTATTCTCAAAGTGGGCCCAATTTTATCCTCACCCATTCATATATTATTTTTTATTTCTTTTGTTATAATAAAATTTATTATATACATTTGAAAATACATATAAAATACAAATTTATTTTCTTTTTCTCTCTTCTAAATCCAAATCCTAATCCAAATCCAAATTCAAATCTTAATTCAAATTCAAATTCAAATCTTAAACCCACCTACAAACGGGCCCTTAAAGTGGGAGGGATTCATTTGTCCTTAAAATCGTATTTTCTTATTTTTTACAACTTTGAATTATAATCATGGAGCTCCAAGAGTCATGTGTGGTTTTATTAAAAATAAATAAATAAATAAATAAAATAAAAATAAAAAATGGTTTGTGTAACATTTCAAGGTTTAACGTGGATATACAAAGAAACTTTGAGTTTATTTAATTAAAAATCAAATTTAATTATGGTAATTTTTAAGTTTAGTTAATATGTATTAATTGCAATTTATGATATAAATAAAAAGTTTGAGTTTAATAAATGTAGTTTAACTGATGCTTTTAAAGCGCTCGTTAGACAATAAAAAAGAAAACTCAAGAATAAATTCAATTATACATTTTTTTATTGCTGACAAACTGCTGACAATATAATCAATAAATTTAAGTACTATTGAGGTTTTTACCTGGTCAGTAGTGTTTTTTTTTTTTTTTTTTTTAATCTTGTAAACCAAGTTAAGTGATTAGACAATATTTGTTTTATTTTTTTACTTGACACGTTCCTTTATTTCAAGGGGTACAAATGTTATCTTATTAAATCATTGATAGAAATGCACATATCATTATACTACACCCTTTCAAGCTTGGATAAGAAGGAAGAAAAATAGGAAAAAAGAAGAAAGTTAATCAAAAATAAACGTAAAACAAAAACATAATCATTTATGAATCTAGCTTGGTCAAAACCAGTCACGTTAGATTGTTTCAAACATATATACCAAATGGGACCCTCATGTGTAACACAACCGAATGAGTTTATCTTGATTTTGGAGAACACATTTGGCCGGCCAAGCCAATGGTCTTTACTTTCAAGCTAGTCAAATCTATTAGGGTGGTGGCAGTCATGCCTACCCCTTTTTTTCATGCCTAGTCATCTACCAATAATATCCCGCCAACTCACCTCATTCCAATCTCATACCTAACAATAGATTTTTAGTGGCAACCATGCCTAACTCATTACATTTTTTTTTTAATTTTATTAAACAATTTAATAAAAACATAATTTTTTATTAATACTTAAAAGAGAATTACATAAGACATGAAAGAAAATTACATAGTACTTATTAAATAAAAACACTAGTCATCTAGGTATGGTAAGTCTTGAGCGTCCACATACTCCGTAAGATCAAAACGGAGACGGTGATGGATATTTTCATCTTGTAACTCCGGTAGTATATTCGGGTCATAAACTGGCGTGACCGGCGGATCCATTATATGAACTGGTGATATTGCCACCCCGTCGTCTTTTAAAATCATATTGTGTAATATAACACACGTATGAACTATTTTTCGAATCTTTGCGACGGTCATTGCCCGTAGAGGATGACTGAGAATAATCCATTTTGCTTTAAGACGACCAAAAGCTCTTTCGACATCCTTTCGTGCAGACTCTTGTAGCTTCTTGAATTTCTTTTCTTTTGGGTCAGTAGGATGAGGATAAGCTTTAACAAACGTTGAATATGCGGGATAGATTCCATCGGTAAGATAATACCCACGTTTGTAAAGCCGTTCATTTACAGTAAATGAACTATTGGGTGCCGTTCCATTACGATGAGTAAGATACAGCGGTGATTGATTCAAAACATTTATGTCGTTATTTGCACCGGGAGGACCAAAAAACGAATGCCAAAACCACATATCATTTGAAGCAACGGCTTCAAGCATAATAGTCGGGTATTGGTGATCACCTCTTTTATATTGCCCTCTCAAATACCTAGGGCAATTTCGCCAAACGAAATGTGTACAATCAATGCTACCAAGCATTCCAGGAATGTGATGTTTCTCTTCATGTGCCTCGTATAAGCGTGCAACGTCGTGGGTTGTTGGCCTACGTAAGAACTCTTGCCTATATAATTGGATTACCGCTTCACAAAAATGATCAAGGCATTCACCTACAAAGTATATACAAAATCCGAATTATAGAAAAAATTAAAATACGAATTATATAAAAAAATAATTCCGAATTATAAAAAAAATTAAAATACGAATTATAAAAAAAATTAAAATACGAATTATATAAACAAATAATTCCGAATTATATAAAAATAATAATAACCTGATGTTCTTCGTGCCATGTTTAAGTAATCATCGTATCTATCCGGAGGTCCACCCGTACCGAGTTGACGAATAGCCGATGTACATTTTTGCAACGCTGTGAAACTTTTTTTCCCCCTAGCGTCTACACCCTCTTGAAACCATTCGAAATTCGCTTCAATATCACCTACAATTTTTAGAAACAAACTCTTATCCATACGAAATCTTTCACGAAATACATGAGAGCGAAACTTTGGCTCTTCTACAAAATAGTCATTCATTAGAGTTTCTAGCGCTTTTTCACGAAAACGGGTAACATATCTTCGGGTAGAGCAAGCCGTGTCTTCAATGCTATCGCACGCGGCTAAATAGGTTTCTATGGTAGAACCGGTAGAAAATATGTCGGATGAAGAGTCGGATAAAAAATCTAACTCTTCATCGGATGAAGATGATGAAGATGAAGATGAATACATTTTGTTGTGAAATACAAATGATATTGTTTGAAAAAATTATGAAATGTATTGAATTTAAATAGGCATGAAAATACAAATGATATTGGCATTCAAGCTACAAACGGATATATTTACACATTCAATGATCCAACGTACACTTTTTTAACCATGTCGATTCGGTAAAGATTCCCGATTTGGTGTTTCTCAGTTTCATGCCGCTCGAAACCGAAATCCAAGCATTGGTCATACCGAACGGTATGAACCAAACCGAGCTTCATGCCTAATCGACTGCCACCACCCTTAAATGATACGAAGACAAATCACCCTCAAGGCTCAAAGCCATCATCCTACAATAAATCCCAAATAGCAATAACACTCTCATAAGGGCCGGCTTGAATATAAGAGCATCCAAGTTGTCGCGGGTGCTCAGAACTCATATGGATTTTTTTCGATATATTGTTAATTTTAAAAAAATATATCAATTTTTTTTAAATGTATCTAAATGCACCTAGTCCAACGACATGTATTTCTATATTACGGTTCCAAAAAAATTTGTGCATTCAGTTGTATTTTGTTCTGATTCCGTCCCTGAAAGCATCGTCAATGCAAGTTGTTTATAAAATCTTTTCTTAAAAAACTTTTTCAAAACAGGCTTTTAAAAATTATCCACTGCAAAAAGAGTCACTCAAGATACAAATGAATTAAAATGGTTCTAAAATAAAGATAAAAGAGATGGTTAAATTAGCCAAAAGCTTGAAGATCTTCAAGTCATCGGCAAAAAAAAAATCTCTCTAAGAGTGAAAAACTTTTTCCATGACTTTTTAAAATAGTAAAAAAGAAATTAAAAAAAAAAAAAATCTCACTGGATCTACTCTAAAACCACTAAAGCAAAAGGTTTAGGCTTCATACCAAAAAGTTATAAACTTGTATAAATGTATTATACAAGCTAAATGTTTGATAAAACTTAACAACAAAATTGAGAGCCTACAGAAGTAGTTTTCTTAAGAAATTATCACAAATGTTGAAAGAAATTAAGAAAAAAGAGCATTAACAACAAAAATCTCAAAGCAACTCAAAGAAAATTGTCATATATATTTACGTCAAGATGCATAATTATTGTAAAACTTTAATGTTGTTTTCTTCAACAAGTTATAAAAAATCGGCATAACATTTAACTTTTACTATTCCGTTTAACACTATAGCTTTATCCATACTTTTAACTTGCATATAATCATTATATATATATATATATATATATATATATATATATATATATATATATATATATATATATATATATATATATATTATCTTCTCTTCCATCCGTTTAACACTATGTTTGCTCTGACTTGTCTTCGTGATACGATTCTAAGCTTTGATTTTAGTGATTTCACTAATAAGAACACCTCCCCCTCAAAATCTCAATAAACATTGGCGAGTGCACTTTTTAGTGAAATGGTAAACGATATGGAAGTTAACTCTGACATGACTATGAGACAGAAAGCAGTTTTTGAGTGTCTACTATACGAGCTCCACCTGCCTAAGATTTTCTACTAGCTATCCCCATAGACGGGCTTGGTCAACATATGTCACCGGTGAAATATCGTACTATCCTTAAGTATCGCCTTATGATTCATTTATTCCGGTTGATGAGACATGTCCAGTTTGTCACAAGGCATGTTTGGATTCTTTTGGGGAACATGTGGTTCATTGCAAAGAGCTCCTGGGCTTCAAATACATACACGATATGGTTAGGGATGTCCTTTTTGACGTTTGTAGGCGTGCTGGGATCTCCGCCAAGAAAGAAGCACCTGTGAACTTTTTGAGCGACCCGTTGGATGAAAGATCCAAACTCAGACCGGCAGATGTTTTGGTGTTTGTATAGGTTGGAGAGAAACATGCGGGTGTGGATCTGACTGGGGTTTCTCCTCTCGTGGGTTTGAGCAGCCGGGGTTTTACAGTAGGGCAAGCTGCTTTGAAAGCCTCTTCGTACAAAGTAGCAAAACACGAGAAAGCGTGCATTGAAAATCAACATGTTTTTATCTCTTTCGCGTTTGATACTTCTGGTTTTCTTGCACCTGAGGCAGTGAAGTTCCTCAACAGAGTTCAACGGGTTATGCATAGTAATACTATGACACCTAGATCCATAGATGTAGTTTTCAAAAGGATTAGTTTTGCTATTCAAAAAGGCTAGCGGAGCAATTTGTTGCCCGTTTGCCGTACACCTCTTTGTAAATGTCATAAAGCTTGAATGAAACAATAGCACAATTCACTCTTGCAAATTACAAACAATTTTCTCAGCTCCGATCTTAGTTTGCTTCAAAATAGATTTTATAATTCTAACTATTTACATTTACTTTATTTAGGGGGCGCTTGGTTCAAAATGGGGAATGGGAAAGGCAAAGGCAAAGGGAATGCAAAGGAATGGAATGGAGATTATCATTATTTTTGATAGTGCTTGGTTTAAGAAAAACACATTAACCTCCAAAGTGGTGGTGGTGGTGGTGGCGGCTGATGGTGGTGGTGGTGGTGGCGGCTGATGGTGGTGGTGGTGGTGGCTGGTGGTGGTAGCTGGTGGTGGTGGTGGTGGTGGCTGTTTTTGGTGGTAGTGGTGGTGGCTGGTAGGTAGTGGTGGTGGCTGCTAGTGGTGGTGGCATTTAATGGTGGTGGCTGGTGGTAGTGGTGGCTGGTGGTGGTGGATGCTGGTGGTGGTGGCTACTGGTGGTGGTGGATGCTGGTGGTGGCTACTGGTGGTGGTGGTGGCTGGCTGGTGGTGGTGGCTGCTGGTGGTGGTGGCTGGTAGGTGGTGGTGGTGGCTGCTGCTGGTGGTGGTGGCTGGTGGTGGCTGGTGGTGGTAGCTGCTGGTCGTGGTGGTGGCTACTGGTGGTGGTGATGGCTGGTGGTGGTGGTGGTGGTGGTGGATGGTGGTGGTGGTGGCTACTGCTGGTTGTGGCTGGTGGTGGTGGTGGTGGGTAATCATTACCATACCTCCCAATGTACTGGGTAATGCCTCATTACCCAATACTAAACAATGATTGCATTCCCTAGTCGTAACCAGACATCTTCAATTATTACCTTTCCCATTCCCCCCCCCCCCCCCCCCCCCATTACCCCCAACCAAGCATCCCCTTAGTTGCTCTAAAGATTTAGGAGCATTTACAATTAGATAAATTTTGAATAGTTTCAATCCGAAAACAAGAAGTGATACATGTCTAAGAAAATCAAGGTTTCTATTTATGATCTTGCTTTAGGCTAGTCCCAGTCGTGACCTGGGACGACCTGGGTCATCCATCGTCACGTCAGCTTTCTCTCTCCAGCGACCTGACATGACCCGGATGCCCCAGTCGATGACCCAAGGTTTGTTTTTTTTGTTTTTTGTTTTTTTTTTTAATTCAAACATTTTAAACAACAAATTTAAAATTCATTCAAATTAAAAAAAAAAAAAAAAAAACATTACATTACGAATTTCAAATAAACATTAAAAACATTACGTAACTTATTCAAATAACGTTAAAAACATTACAAACGGTCAAATTGGTTTTAAAAAAATGTCTCAAATAACGTTAAAAACATTGAAATTGTGAGTGGTGAATTGTGTTTGAGGTGAAGTTGGTATTTATAGAGTGGTAAAATTGGTTTAAAAAAAAGTTTTTTTTTTTTTTTTTTTTTTTTTTTTTTTTTTTAATGACCAAACGGTCAAAATTTTAAAAGTATATTGATTTTAGCCCCAAACGGGCAAAATTGCATGCAATATGTGTCTTAAATGTCGGTCGAATTTCCAACCGATTTCGTTTTTTTTGGACCACGCCCGATGTGACGACCGACGTCCACATCCGTGATAACCGATCTTAACATCGGTTGAGGGAGGAAAATATCGGTGACCAACCGATATTTTGTTCTCGATTGCGACTAGCCTTAGGCCTCTCGAGGCTTTGAAACAGGCCCCACTCTCGTCAAACTATGTTTGCACCATTTATAAAACATATATAGAACGAACATACATGTAAATCTTTGTTCATTGTAAAGAAGATACAAAACGCAATAAACTAAATCTAAACATTTTCTTCTATCCATGAAAAATCATGGTGTGTACAGCCAAAAACTAGGGTTTGGGTATGGACAAGTAAGAGAGCTAGGTGTCATGACGAAGCATAACTTCGTCGTCGCGCCACCTCAGCGTCACATCAGCATCTTTTTTTTCCACAACTACCACAACAAACCCCTCCTCACTCATAATAAACCTCAACCTCTTCATTTGGGGTCCACCATTACACACACACAAACACACAAACCTGTTTTTATCAATTAAAAAAATAAACATTTGTCAGAATCTTGCTTCGTCGTCCCCACGATTTTGGAAGCGACGGCGAGCCACGACGGGCAACGCCGGTGTGGCGGCGGCCCACGGCGACCCTCCACGTAGGCGACGGCGAGCGACAACTGGAACCACACCGTCCGCTCTAAGTAGCTAGCTAGATACTATACGACATGACTTCGAGGGCACGAGGGTTGTTGCTATTTTCACCCAATACAAAAGGCAACTTACCATTAATAGAATGAGTTATAGGATGGAATTAGTTGCTTTGAATAATAAGATACATTTATCTTGCATATGTATATTATTTTAAGTTGTACAACAAATTATTATTTTTTGTTTAGTGGCATAACAAAAAGTCCGACATGACGTAAGCATAAGGTCGACATACCAATTGTGAGTTAGATCCTTGCATAAATTTATCCCAAAACTATAAGGTTCTTTATTTTTTTTACTTTTTTATTATTTCTTTTTAGAACGACACTTTTTTTCACACTTATACCATCTATCTCACAATATATCTCAAAAAAATTTTCAGCGAGGCTTGAACCTACAATCTCTAAGTTGGTGGGCAACTCACAGACCACTAAATCAAAGGCCTTAGTATAAGTTCTATTTTTTTAATACGTGTCAAACAACTTAAGTAAGCTGACTTTGGAGAAATTTTCATCAACCTTTTAAACTTCTTTTTTTTGTAAAGAGTTTAAACTCGATGAATATATTAAAAATACTTAAGTACCTAAAAATGTGATTATCTCACATCTCAGCCCGTTATATAAGCGGTAAACCATGCATAACAAGATATTAATACTCCTATCAAAGGAAAAAAACACTAAACACTAGGTTACATTTGACTCTTAAATACATCAAATGTAAACTATTGTCTGAATTGACATCGAAAATTAATATCAATCACGTCATAAAAAGCCAGTTGCTCTTTTGATAAACCATCCATATCATAACCTTCATAGATGTCATAATCTTCGTCCTCAAATAAACTAGCATCATTTGCACCACCACTGGCCATGAATTGAGCAGTCTCATCGTAAACATCATCAACATCACTATCACTTTCATCCACGGCCTTTTTCGCATCCTTAACAGTGTTACCAACATTTCTAGCAATTGAAGTACTCACATTCTCGAATATCTTGTCATTTTCCTTCAACGCTTCAAACGAATTCCTTAGAGTAACCAGATTTATATCATCTGAATTCACAGATCCCTTATTACTAAAACTTAAGGCCCTATTAGTGGTAACATTTTTCGAAGTCGCGACCCCATTATTTTCGTCACTGCCTTGCTTTTTTGACGTTCCAGACCTAATAGGAGTGGATACAAGACGATACACAAAAGTACTCTTAGGTTTAAATCCCATTGACCTATAAACTTAGGAACCCATCATTTTGAGCAAACACATTCTTCATATGACTTTGACCATTTTGCCTCTTCAAAATTGCTCCTAAGTTTGCACCAGAATTGGAACCACACATTTAGGACATTGATTATCATCATGACCAAACACCGAACAACTACAACATCTTGACGATTTCCACTCATACACCACCAAATATGTATGCACATAAGAATCCAAACCCTCCACATAAGGAATATCAATCACCATATTATCTTTGAGAGGACGATCAACCCTTATGTCAATCAATGCACGCACAAAGTCCAATCGCCCCCAAGAATCTATACACATAGTGCTCGTATACGAATCAAACATGATTGGTGTACCTAATCTAGTTTCAACCCATCCTCAGTAAATGTCGTAACTGGAATATGCAATTTTACCCAAACCTGGGTTGATTGCTACTCTTCTTTTAATAAGCACTCATTAGGAGACCACTTTTTAAGAATAATTGGGGCATTATGTATCAGCCATGGACCTTTTTCGAATATCCCATCCCTACCTGCTACCGAAGCAAATTTGAAAAAGAAGAAACCTTTCGAATTGATCATTGCTTTGACTATACCAAACTTCTTAAATACGTTCATTACATAATGTTCAACAACATGAAATCCAACTTTTTTACCAAGAAAATAACCATATAACGAGTTTCCATACCTAGCATTGGCCTCCAAAACCGAAGATAAAAGAATAAGCACTTCAGCACTATCACCAATTTTAGCACCCATGTTTAATGTACGAAAGTTTGTCCCCCGTTTGCTTGATTCAGGACTGACCAAGCTCGCAATTCACATAGGGGCATAATGTTTCTGTGACCCCGTTCCCACCTGTTCTGTACCATCACGTACCTTTAATAAGTTTTAGCTCATTGTAACACCGATTCTGTATATGTTATTACCTAAAATTTATTCTTACAAAAAAATATAAAGAAAGTTAACGATACCTTTAACAAGTTTATCTCATTTCAATTATTGTAAATCTAACCTAAAATTGTGAGACTGATTTAATATTGTGAGATAGTTAGATGTCTTTTAAAAAAGATTAACTTAAAATAAATATAAAAGTGAGACCAACTTATTTTAATCGAGTAGCGTAAAACCATAACTTATTTTAATAGGAGTAGGGATAGATTATTGATACCCCTAAAATGATACCCTTATTATTATTATTATTATTATTATTATTATTATTATTATTAGTATTTTAATTTTTTTATAATAAATCTGCGAAACAAAAAATATAGAATAAATAATACTCCCTCCGTCTCATAATAATAGTCCATATTTCCCTTTTGGGATGTCTCTTTTTAATTGTCCACTTTCCATATTAAGTAAAAATAAGAGAATTTAGAGGAGGAATATTCTATTTGATTGGTTGAAAATGAAAGTGGTCCCACTTTTATTAAACTATGTGTTTTTTGTCCCCTGACAATAATTTTGAGACGGAGGGAGTATAAATTTTGACAAATTAAAAGTAATAAAACACAAAAATACGAAGCTGTAAACCATTAAAAAAAAGGGTCTTGCCTTGCTAATAAAGTGGGGTAAAATTGCCGAAAAAAAATGAAACATTAAATATAAAGTTTGAAAAGTCAAAAATAGTAAAAGTCAAAAGATATTGAAAAAAAAACCATACAAAAATGTCTTGTCTTGTCAAGAAAGTGAGTAAAAAAAAGGTAGGAGGGGTAAGAGAGATGATGGTTGTGTTTATGAATTAGTTTAACAAAATGAGAACTTTCAAAATTATTTAATATGCCATGTATCGTTTTCATTAAATTGTAAGAAAACTTTGAAATGGAGAAACCCAAAAAAGAACATTGTTCCTCTTCATGCACAACTGCATTGTCGACTTCTACTCTTCATCGTGAGGAAACATCATTATCATTCTTCTTCCAATCTATCAAGTACGATCACTCCATATTTTATATCACAAAGCATTAGACTCATTCTCTAATTCAATTTTAAACACCATACATATTTTTCATTTGGTTATGTAATTAGAAGTTATGTTTTCAATGGATTCTCTAAATTAACTCCCCATTTATATATGAACTTTTAGTGAAAAGAAAAGTGAGTGGTTTAATAGTTTTAAATTACGTGTAATTTCTTCTGAATCATCAATTATGGGTTTAACCATCATTTACTTTTGATTTATATATATAATTATCATATCATTTTGTTTGGAGCAACCCTACAGAATTTTGTAAATTGATATGATGTTGATTTTTGTTACCGTAATCTTAAAAGCATGGTTTTACCTTCCTAATTTAGGGGGTGTTTGGCAACCCTTTGAAAACGTGATTATTTGATTATCACGTTTTCAAAGCGTGAATAATCAAGTTTTTGTGTTTGGTTGCAAACATGATTATCATTAAATTTGCCTTTAAAACGTGGTTTTGAAATTGGAGGTAGGGACTTACACACTTTTTGAAAACGTGGTTTTGCAAACATCATTTATGCAAACGTGATTTTTACCCAAACACCCCCCTCCCTAGAATATATCATAATTCCTTAAATATATTTGACACTTGAAACTTTGAAAGTACTTAATTTTATTTTGAAAACACCATGGTCACAAAAAACTCCAATAGCACTACACTACAAGTATTATTCATTACTCGACGTACAAGGTAATTTATATGTTTTAGAGGGGAGGGAGTGGACTCGGGTTGGGGGTCGGTGCCGATCGGGTAGATCGGTAACACCGCCCCGACCCAATCGGTTAGCGCAAATCGGTTAGAGGAGCGGGTTGGGAAGCCGAGTGATTTCAACGGATATAATAGCCTCCAACGGCTAGTTGGACAAAAAAAAAAAAAAAAAAAAAAAAAAAAAAAAAAAAATTCTCACACCTTTTTAAAAACCCCCACCTTCACATTTTAAAATCACAACCCATTTTTCACAAAATCATCATAACCCATCTTTCAATTTCTCATAAAATCCCAACCTTTTTATCATCAAAATGTCTTTCGATTCTTCCGAATTCGAATACGTTATTCCGTCTTCGTCCGACAATCTATCTACGGGTAGCTCGATGCAAGTTATGCTTCACGCGGCTCAGTTTCTTGAAGACACGGCAAGCTCTAGCTTTCAAAGCCGTCTTCGATATGATCTCACGGAGCACGTAGCAGGTCAATACTTGCCGCATCTCGATGATTAGTGGGGGGGGGGGGGGGGGTTTAATCTAGTTTTTTTTTTAAGTATTATGTAATGTTTTTTTTTTAAGTATTATGTAATTTTTTATTAAGTCATTGTTGAATGTATTTTTTATTTTTAATGAAATGTTATGTTTTTATTTTAATATTGTATGTGATTTGGGTAGTTTTGAGTTGAATGGTTTTTATTGAATATAGGTGACGTGGCAATTTGGGTAGTGTTGGGTATTAGGTTAACACTCCCTCCCCTTATAATAGAGTACAATAGTGTGGTATAGTAGTATGTACGAGTTGCAGACATGAGAAGTGATGGATGGAACATAACATCTGAATGTTTGGGATGCTTTGACATGACCTTTCACTGCAATATCCCATTTGTTCCTCTGTCTCAACCCCACCATATTAAATATTACTCCGTATAACAGTATTACTCCCTCCGTCTCATAATAATAGTCCATATTTCCCTTTTGGGATGTCTCTTTTTAATTGTCCACTTTCCATATTAAGTAAAAATAAGAGAATTTAGAGGAGGAATATTCTATTTGATTGGTTGAAAATGAAAGTGGTCCCACTTTTATTAAACTATGTGTTTTTTGTCCCCTGACAATAATTTTGAGACGGAGGGAGTATTAAATTACTCCGTATTTGTTTTATTATCATTGTTAACGAGCTAAAATATCCAAATGTATCATCATTTTAACAATTTAAGTCGGAATTAAGCATACACTTGTTGGAGTTTTTTCTAGAGTTATCTATTCCAAGAAGGTATACCTAATATCTCTTTCAACAAAATTGAGTAATGTTGTTATTTATGTCTCATAGGCCGGGCACAATCGCTCGGAAAACATCGGTTAGTCACCGAAAATTTCGAGCCACGACCGATGTTAACATCGGTCGACCCCAATGTGACACAAGGTCATGACAACGGTCGACAAGCCAAAAATTTGAACATCGGTCCAATATTCAACCGATATTAACATCTCCCCAACCACTTTTTTGCCCGTTTGGGGCATTGAAAGTAAAAAAAAAAAAAAAAAAACTTTTTAATTTTTTTTTTACCACTCTATAAATACCAACTTCCAACATAATCTCAAACACAATTCACCTCAAACTACTTCTCATCTATATTCACTTCAATCTAATTCTCATCCAAGTTCAAAATGTCAAAGAAAAATACCCCACCATCAAAAAACCGACGATCCCGACTACCACAAAATCAACCGAATATGAATTTCTCGCCGGAAAACAACTTCAAATTAACCGGCATAACACCACAACAAAACCGGCCTATTCACAAAGTTTTGAATATCAATCACAACTAGCACAACCAAATCAAAACCAAAACCAGTTTTACGTTAACCGTCCTTTTGTCCCACCGCAACGTCCTTACACCGATTACCGGCAAGAACCTAGTGGGTCGTCGTACCATCCAAACATGGACTTCATTTATCCTCCTCAACCGTATCAACCTTATTCCCCGCTTCGAAGTACTAATCTTGACATGAATTTGGAAGATTTTTTGCCGGAGTATCCGACACAAAACTACCAAAGTCAAGATGCTTCGATGGGCCAATGTTCGGGTCATGGTTCGCACCACGGTTCGTACCATGATTCCATTTCCGTTGAAGATTCTGATGATGAAAAAACCGACGATGCTGAAGAAATGTCCCCCATCAAACCAAAGTAGCCATCAAGGCGTGCTTCAAAGGCCAAGGACAAAGGCAAGAAACCCGAAACAAGCAAGGCGAAAGGCAAGAAGACCGTTGAAGCATGGACAAAGGCGGAAGAGGTCGCGCTTTGTAAAGCTTGGGTTCATGTGTCGGAAAACTCGGAGAGAGGAAACGCCCTGAACCGCTTCCGCTTTTGGGAGTTAGTGATAGAGTACTTTAAAAATGAAACTGGCTCAGACCGAACCTACGATTCCATCACTACCAAATGAAAGAATAGGATTCGTAATAGGGTTGGTAATTATTGCGCTATCTATCAAGAATAACCATGGAAGTGGTGAGAATGATATAGACGACACGCCAAAAGCTCTTAGAGAATACCGTATGACGTACGATCATGATTTCACTTTGGAGGAGTGCTAGAAAGTTTTAAAGTGTCATGATGCTTGGAAGAACACTGAGATGCCGGCTTTTCAAACGAATAGTCGGAAGAAAACAAAGGGTTCTACCACTACCTCGGGTTCAACCCAAGCTCGTGATCCTTTGGATATCCAAGATGTTGATGATTCTGATGATGAGACTAGAGAATCACGACCGATAGGTCGTGACAAAGCAAGGAAGAAATCATCATCCTCCTCTCGTGTTGATGATGAACCATCAGAATCATTTGTAAAATCCATTACCAAAACTTTATTCAAATTCAAGAAGCCGTCAAAAGGGGAGAAAGGTAAGAATAAGGAGGGTTTAGAAGATGCGTACATACGGTTGAGGGAAAAAGAGCTGGAGATGAAAAAAGAGAAACTTGAGCTCTTGAGGCTATTAAAACGGGAGACCGACATAATCATCTACAACACCTCAATCAACCCAACTTTGACCGGACGACAACTAGAAGAATTAACGAATGTCAAGGCAACAATCAAGGAACACTTCGGTTTAGATTATTAGTTTAAGTATTATAATGTTTATTTTAATTTTAATGAATTTAAATTTGATGTTTAAAATGTTTGAATTAAAAAAAAACGTCGGTCATCGACTGTGACATCTTGATCATGTCTGGTCGCCGGAGAGAGAAAGCTGATGTGGCACCTGGTGACTTGGGTCATGTCTGGTCACGATTATGCCCAATCATACATTTTAATATCAAATTATCACTTCATACTTTACAAAAATGTTAGCGCATTAAGATTACTTTAAACATCATAATAAATAAAAATAGATGTATCTACACATTTAACAAGTAACAAGAAATAGCTAGTTATGCACTTTAGATTATCTTAAAACTAAACATATATAAAATGGCAGTTTTTGTTTACAAATTTCATTATTTGATGTGATTTGTAAAAGGCTTTTAATATAGCAGTTTTATAGTATATGTTAGCTGTAATATTATAATATTAGCATGAAAGTATTTTTAATTTGTCTCGTTTAACTATTAATCCTTGATGCTCACTCGTTGTAGCATTTTCTTTTTAGAATGGTGGAATTTTATTAAAGGACTCTAGCAAGAAACTAGAGCCAGCTATTACAAAGAAATGTTACAATCATTGATGGGATTTAAATTCCAATCATTCGAAGATGGACGGATTAACTTACCTCTATGAAAAGTCCAACCATGAGACAAGACTTTGATGTCATTGCCTAATGTATCTTTCCTCGTGGGTTAATTTGGTGTCGAATTGAAACAAATGCTCACTCTAGCATTGAATAGACTGAGTATTTACCTCATCAATATATCAAATCAATGATGGTGTAGAGTAATACCGTGCCAATTAACCTGTTCGTAATAATAAGATTGCCATAAAACCGACATTGTAAGTTAATTGGAAACCCTTCAAAAGAATTTTAACGAATCTTTACGATATATATGGATAGAGGTTGAGTTGGTACAACTCATTTTCTTAAAAAAAATCTCAAACTCCCAATCATGATCATATTCAAGCGTACCAATTCCACTAGAGACATTTAAATAAGTATCTTAACTAATAAGATGAATTTTCATTGCTCAATTTCAGAAACACCTTCATCTTCATCAAAAGAACAATCATTAAACTCAAAAGCTCCATGCCCTTTCCCAAATGCCTTCACATGATCTTTCAAAGACCTTTTATGCTTAAAATCTGATCCACAATTGCAATACCAAAGCTTGCCACAATTCTTCTCATGTGTGCGCCAATCCCCTCGGACTGCAAACATTTTATCACACTTGTGACACATGAACGGCTTGTCCCCATGTTTTCTCTTGTAATGCGTTTGAAGGGTTCGGAAATCTTTAAGTGGTTTAGCCCTCGGGTGGTCAATGTTGTTGCTACATCCTGGTGCACAACAATAGCATGGCAGTCGAAGCATGGCTGTTGGTTGTCTTCCTCTTAGTGATTCGGGACCTCTTCTGTATTGAGATCCATGCCCCCACATATGCATCTATTCGTATATGCATAGACCCCCGTTATGCAAGAAAATATGATCAATCACATTATTAAGAGAAAAATATATATATATATTTTGTACATGAAATAAAAGAACAAAATCTAAGATATATGCAATAAAGAACAAAATCTAAAATATGCAATCAGATATTATCATCGTAAATGCGGCTTTACATCCCAAACTTAGTACGTAATTAAATATATACAATTTAATTTATGCTTTATGTCCGTCAAAAACGCATTTAGATACTACATTGTTTGTCGAAAAACCATATATCGATGTTTGTTTCACTCTCTAAGGTAACGAACAATAAACTAGACGAGTAATGACTCATATGCTTAATGACATGCTTAATGACATGCTTAATGACATGTCTAACAAGGTCATGATACACACAACTAGATCAAAGGTATATGAGTATAGATCAATTCTACAGTGTCCAACAATGAATAGATGAGATATAATAGTAGTCATATGAGTTACACATTTAAATCAACCTAACTTGGGGTCATGCTTTTGGGTCAAAGGTGTAAAATGATTTCATCTTTAAGTTCTGAACTTCTATGTCGATGGTAATGAGTATCAGACGATCGACTTATAATGTCAGTAGGGGGTGTGTGTATTATTTGTACCTGACTCATCTTTAAGGATGAATAGAATTAAAAGAAGACAAGCTCTAAGTACCAGTACGAGAGAGGACAATGATAGTGTACATTTATAATTTTTATAGTATGTTAACTGATGAAACATTTATTTTCCTATGTTAAATGAATGAAAACATAATAGCTGACTGCAATCTTATTTCACTATAATCCATAACTTGCATACTTTAAGAGCTATTTGGACTCATGAAATTGTGTAACATTCTATAGCTTCTTTTGCATTTTCACACTAGAACAAAATAGATTATTCTTTTACAAATAGTTTTTACATTCACTTAACAAACTTGAAACAAAAAACAAATTTAAGTCGCCAAAAGAATCCAAATAATAACCAATTAAATGTGTATCTTTGGAAGTTACATGTAGAGTAAACCAAAGTTGTCAGGGCTACAAGATGGATGATCAAAAACACAAATTCCAAGAAATAAAAGACATGACATTGTCTTGTCATATCACACATAAACCCCTAACTCTGACCAGATTTGCCTCTTTTAACAGTTTTGATCAAAGTCTAGATTTGTTCAAATCCTCACAGATTAAGTATGCAAAAGCTGAAAGAATAAACTAGGAGAGTTGATTTGTTCATGGCCTATATAACCAAAACTGAAAGACTAAACTAGAAGAATTAATTGTAAGCCAAGTAATTATATGTAACACAAATCACCTACTATAAATTAGGGTATTAACCCTAACCCTAACCCTAGAGACCCATGTTATTAATTAGCAAGATATAGATGTGTACAAAAGGGATTAAAGTAAAGACTTGTATATAATAGGTTTTTAGGTTAAAAGAAAACCTGCATATTATTGTATCTGTTGAAGGTTTTGCAGCAAATATGGCAAGAAAACTGATTTGGACCAATGAGAATCTGATATGGAGTAGGGATCCAATACTGGCCCTTATTAATTGTGCTTGTACATGTAGCAAAGCCAGTGATCTTTTTACCTTCTTGAACTTGTTCTTTATATTCCCCTTCATGAGAATCTTTTGTTGAGAGTCTTGAAATCAGATCAGCCTCTGCAGGGAGTGTAAGGCTTGGGAGTCCAAGATGTAAAGATACAGGCACACTACTTTCATGGAAATATGGATCATTTGTAGTAGTACTAGGGTTTTGTTGATAAGGATTAGGGTTTTTTGTTGGGCTTAAACTGAGGAGAGGAAGAGCTTCTTTTAGAGGTGGAGATGGAGGATGATGAACAAATGAAGAAGATGAGGAGAGGTATTGATTATTGTTTAGAATGAACCATGAAGGATTGAGGTAAGTGGAGTAGGGTTGATCTGTGATCATGTTGTCAAAAACTTGATGCAAACTTGAGATGAATAGGTATGTGGTTTATATGTGGAGAGAAAGAGAGTGATAGAGAGAGATGACCAGAGAGATGGAAATGTAAAAATGCACAAAAACACCAAAACTAAAATAGAAAGTGCAAGGAGTAAGTGAGTAACTATGACTAAGCAGATCAAGATAGCTACGTCTACTATACTAACATTTAAAAGAGAGCAACTTTTTTTTTTTTTTCAACAACAAAGAAAAATATAGCTAGCAAGGACCTACAAAATACAAAACTACAATGGAAGTGATACTGAAACAACAAACCTAAAAATGTAACACTGCCTATATCTATTAGATCCACCCGCAAAAACCACCTCCAAAACAAATCTGGAAATTGGTGAGACATTGATAAAACATCTCAAAACCACTATAAAAGAATGAAAAGTCCATAGAAATTGAGACATTTGTCAAAAACTAAAAGTGAAGATGGGAAAAAGAAAATGCAATGTTAGCATATGTAGACAGTAGGTAGTGGAACACATAATACATATTTTTAAGAAGAAGTTTTGTTGGTATTAGGGTCTTGATAATTAAAAATTGTCCGGATAAATTCTTTTATCATGTTTTCACTTTCCTAATACAATATTTCAACTCTACTGGTGTTTTGGGTTAGACAAAATTCGTATTTGGATAAAACAAGAAAACACTCAAATTCTAAGCACAAAAAAGAGAGAAAAATGTGGATAATAGTTTATTTTGAAGTAGGACAGCGGGTCCCTATAGAAACACAGGTTTCACAAACAAAACAGTGGAGCCTTTATTTTGAAGAAGACACGGTCCCTCAGTAGGACCCACTGTTTTGTTTATGATAGAACTATTGGGAAAATAGTTTATGCGAAATTATTTTTGCAAATTTTAGACACTATTTAATATATGTATATGTTATATATATATATTTATATTTTTTAGTAGCTTTGCGTTCTCCTTGACGAAAGCTTCGAAACGAGCTAAAATGTGTCAAAAATAGAGTTGATATGAATGAGATATCGTATCTCAAAGTGAGACACTTGAAACACAAAAAAATGGGAAAAGGAAGAGTATCCACATCGCCCAAAACATGAAGTGGAAGCTTGTTTACAAGAGAATATTGGTATGGCTTTAAAAATCTTTTAGTTGGTTTTACTTCAACACCTACGTGCGCGCGCGCAAGTGGGGGTGCAGATTTCAGGATTTCTGGGCCAAAATGGGTTCGAAGCTTCTGAACTTATGCGAGCCCGCACGACCTGCATACACAAATTCAACTCTGAAATTTCGCCTGTGGGCGTATCTTTTTGCTGCAGATTCAGGCTCATAGTTTCCAGATTTTGTATCAATTTATTTTGGGAATAGATATGAAGTTAGTGATTAAGTTAACACATAATATATTTTGTGTTATAAAAGATATGCAAATCGGGTTAAATATATAGTAGATTTGCAAATCGGTTTAATCTTTAGCGCATATTGTGTCTTGGTGACCAAGATAGGTTTATGCTATAAATTAAGTCATTGTCTCATTCAGTTGACACATGAACATCTCCAATGCAAACGAATTCCATGAGTCTTCTCGTTCAGAAACATACAAGTTGCTTTTGTGATCTTTCAGGCAAGTTTTGTCTAGTCCGGCTGTACAACAGCTTTGGACGTTGTACCCTGAAAAATAGACGGCGAATCTGTTTTAAAGGAATTGTGTTAAACACGAGCCTCGACCAACCTTTATTGCTTTTTCTTATTTAATCATTCTTAGAGTCTGTCTTCTGCTTATACTCCATTCTGTTTGTTATTTAATTTTATGTTAGTTTTATTTGTAATCTGATTTATTAATAAAAGTATACACCATTTTCCACAAGAACAAGACCGGTCATATTCATACAAACATGAGATGATCAAAAAATCTGGTTTTGAGAAGATATTTTGATAATCGACTAAATTGGTATAATAGAGTATTTACTATTTTGTATTACCATTCTTGAAGTTGATTTGTCCAACTACATTCGTTAATTTGTATCACCATGATTTTTAATGCACATGATTATTTTTAATTTTTTTGAACAGCATTCCATTAAACTAGCAAGATGTTGGAGGAGACAAATTACAAGGATAAAGAAGAAGATAAAGCATTACATGGGTCACTGAACCAATATATCCAATTAAGCAGAGCTTTCTTGTTCCTACTAGAAATCTATGTAAAGGATGCGAGCTTTATGTCGTTGAATATCAGGTCTTTAGAAGGACGTTTTACACAAAATGTCACCGTGTTTCTATAGTTCCAAATTGCAAGCGGAGCTTTCTTGCGCATGATGAAGGAGTTTCTTGGAAAGATATATCCAAGGATTAGAAAGTTAGAAACCTGAGTTGTTGGATGTAGTAATGTAGAATATTCCTTTGTATTAATTTATACTAGTTTTATTCACTTCATTATTATCAGGTAAAAAATAGTCCTCATTTTTTCACGAGTATATATAGTCCCTTACTGTTATTTTGAAATGATTTGGTCTTCCTATCATCCAATCCAAGTTAATAGAGGCGGCTTTTGTGGAGTAAGACCTTCACATGTCTCTTGTCTGAGTACATACTAGTCATTGGGTCCGTAAGAATTTGTCTTAGGGGTTTTATTATTTTCATCTTCTTCAACCAATCTTGGTATTGAAATTAAGTAAATTAAGTTACGTCTAGCTAGCTAGCCTTGTCCATCTAGATTCACGGTGATAAAACAGCAAGAAATTTAGTTTCAAATGGGATCGGTGACTTTATGTATCACGAGGTTTAGAAACTACTGTACAAATTTGGACCTTGGTAAATTAATGTATATCTATAATACGAAAACTTGTCCTTGCATAATTGATTACTAATCTGGTTTTTAAACTGGACAAGTGCTTTTCCTATTCTGTAGCTATAGTTTGCGTTCGAGATTATTATAAGAGAAAATTCCTTAAATAAGCCAAAAACTCAATCATGGTCCTTTAAATTGGTCACTTTTTTGTATTTTTTTTTCATTTTGGTCATGCTCGACCGCTCAACTCCACTAATTTAATGACATGTGTCCACCTCTTTATACATTTTATTAAAAGTACAATGGCCCACAAAATCTATGTCAATGTACACATTTTTTGTCTTTTAATAAAAGTCAATGCTCGACTGACGGCGCTCGACTGAGTGCTGCTCAACTTACAGTGTACGTTTTGCTTTGGAAATGTAAAAAGAAGCATGAGAAAGTACACACAATCTTTTGCTTAGAATGTGTGTACTTTAATTTTAAAATTACTTTTACTTTTTCTTTTTTCACAGAAAAAACACACACACACACAAACACACTACACACTGATGATCGCCTCCCAGATTGTGTGTTCTTGATCATCGCCTCCCAGAAAGTGTTGATAACTTCTTCTCCCACTGTCAATCAAAGAAACACACATGATTCCCCCGTTCTCAGATATGGTGAGTGCCTATTTTCTTAAATACTGTTAATTCTTAAGTGCTTATTTGGGTATTTCGTAATTAAGACAAATAAGTGGCTATGTAAGTTGTTTTTCTTCTGTTAAAGCTTATTTGTATGTTAATTTTAGGGTTTTTCAGGGTTTCTCAGTTTTTAATCAAAATAAGTGCGTAGAGATTTTGTTTTTAGGGTTTTCAGCTTATTTTTATGTTCATTTGTATGTTCATTAGGTTTGTTGATGGCTTATTTAAGTGTTTTTAGGGTTTTCACTTTTTAATCCAAATAAGTGCGTAGAGATTTTATTTTTAGGGTTTTTCTTGTGTTACTATAGATTTTGTAATTGCGTTTTAGGGTTTTCAGGTTTATTAGGTTTCTTGATTGATCATTTAAGTGCTTATTAGGGTTATTCAGTGGCTATGTCCTTCCTTATTGCTTATTGTTAATTCCTTATTAGGGTTTTTATTATTTAAGTCAGTTAAGTCATTACTTCTTATTGTTAAGTGCTTATTATGGTTTTTACTCCTTATTGTTAGGTCCTTACTGCTTATATGCCTATTTATAACTGATAAACCATTGATATGTTGGTGTGTGATCTTAAGTGTAAATGTTATATGCTTCACAAGTCGGATCAAGTGTAACTGTTAATTTTTTCATTATGTTATTACTTCTTTTTGTAGGACTATGATGCGAAAGTTTTCGTAAGAAGTAAATTGCATTACTTGTTACTTCTGAAAGATAGATTAGACCAACCGCGTCGTTACAATGTTCAAGGCCTCATGTTTCGGACCTTGGCTGGATTTGACCTATGTTGATAATGAGGAAGGGCTGGTGCATTATATGCTTCAGAAACAACGCCACCAATATGATGATAGCTATGATCTTCCATTGGTTTACTGTGTGAATGGACATACTTTTGCCTTTAGTCGACGTGAATTCTGTCTGCTAACTGGGTTTACATTTGGTATGCTGAGCTTTAGGAAATGGATAAGTGGTGATATCCCGTTCCGTGATCGTGTTTTTCCAGATAAGAGAGGGCAGTATGTTAAAAACATTGATCTTTTATCGGTTATTGAGGATGAAGATATTTTCTTAAATCTGTCGGATGAAGATGCTTTACGGGTTTGTCTGCTGCTAACATTGGAGGTTATTTTCCTGGGTAAAGAGTTGGGTTCTTTCATTGATGATATGTTGCTTAGGATGGTTAAGGATCTTGACGAATTCAATGCATTTCCATGGGGAGAGCATGTTTGGAGGCAGTTGTATGCGTCAATCAGAAATGTCGCTTCCGAGCATCGACCGGGTTACAGTCAAACATTGGGTTGTAAAAAATCCAAGGATGTTCCTACCTTCTGCTTTTCTGGATTCATTTGTACTTTCAAGGTTAGTACTAATACAATTTGCTTACTGTTTATTCAAGTGCTTATTTATTATTTTTCTGGACCTTGTAACTTATAAGGGTTTCGTTTTACTGTTTTCAAGATATGGATTATAGAGCTTTCGGATAAAAGTAATCAGTGGTGGAACAAGGATCCAGGGGTTATCCCAAGAGCACTTGCATGGTCTAAACACAAATCATTTGTAAAATCTGATAATTTCGACCAGCTTTTTGCTAAAGTAAAAACTTATAATGTGCAAGTGTTTATTTATTATATTTCTGGTCGTTGTAAGTTATAATGTTTTTTTAATTGACTGGTAGTAAAAACTAATATCTATATTTTTCTTAGGGCTCGACACCAAACTTCACTGTCTTCCCAACCAGAGTTGAGGCTGAGTCTCGATGGTATACAGAAAGTAATGAATTTTTTAGGTGGTATACCCCTAGAGCGCCGCCTGTTGTAAAAGGAGGACTTTATGAAGAGTATTTTCAGAAAGCAAAGGCTGTCGCTGCACGCACGCCTAAGCAAATAACCAGTCTAAAGGATTGTTCAGTGGATAGTACTCGTCAAGAGGTAGATGTTGTTGCTCTTCAGGCTGTTGTTAAGTCTTTGGAAGCTCGCACATTCAAACTTGAGACTATAGTTGAGGTTAATGTTTTACCTTTTGCAATTTTTGTCCAATATATTTTCTTTTTAAACAGTTATCATGGTATACACTAATAGGCATGTTTTGTTCCAAATTACTTTCATTTGCAGATCATTTCAAAAAAAAGAGACCAAGTCAACAAAGATACTTATGAAAAGGTTATTTATTCATTTTAATCATGTATTTGTAATTTAATTAATTTTTGTATAATAATATTTGGTAAACAAATTTGGTATGCAGTTTTACACTTCTAAAAGAGAACACGAGGAGAAAATCAACAGCCAGACTTACGAAAAGGTAGTTAAATCAGTATTATACTTGTAAATTTGCAGTTGCGAGTATATTAAGTTATTTGTAGTTGTGTTCATAATATGCGTTCAACATTTAAGCCCACACAGGGTTTCGATCCTATAATATGTGGTATATTCTTTTTGTATATCTTTTAAGACAGTCTACTAATACGTGGTAAATTCTTTTTGTATGCAGTTTTATACTTTTACACCCGAACAACAAGACAAAGTTATCCCATCTGCTGTTGAAAAGGTAATTTACTGATCTCCTGTAGGATTAAAGCTAACTTATATTCTATTGACTTATACAAAGCTTGTAGATTCTATGTATTCTTGATAAGATTTCAACTTTTCAGTTGACACATTATAGGTTCTAAGTACTAATCATAATATACAAAGTATATCACGAGTGACAACTTTTCAATGCAATTGTGGTTTACAATTGGTATATCCTAATTTTCTTGACTAAGTTTTTGCATTTCATTAACAGGGCCTTGATCTTGCTGACGAGTATTGCAGTGAATTAAATGATTTTATCAATTTGTTTGATTCACAAATGCTTAATCTTCCATCATCACAAAAAGATGGACTCCTCAACGTCTCACAAGAAGATGTTGTCAAATCACCATAGAAAGATGGTGTGTTTCATCCTATGGAAGAGCCTAGGGAAAAGAGGTTGAGAATGTCTCAATCTCACACGAAGTCATCTCACATGAAAATTGCTCCCGAGCATTGTGGAACAAAGAAGAGGAGGTTTGAAGATGTTATTAGGTCACCTTTTGTGCAAGTAGATAAAACTACAAAAGTTCCTAGCGTTGATGAATTGAGAAATCGAAAGAATTTTCTTGATCCTCTTATGGTTGAAAGGTTAAAATTAGTCAGACCTTGGATCGAGGTACGATGTTTTTAAATCCGTCAGGTTTTTTTATAATTGTAATCATTTTGTAATGGTCACTTATGTTTATTTTGTTTTATGTATAGGTTCTTGATCGACCATTTCAAAACACCGATCGAATTTTTCTTGGATACGAAATTGAGCGGTTTCTGTGTACGGATGGGTGGCGGAATTGTAAGTTTCCTTGGTGCGGTGAAATAACCGTGGATCGTTATTTTTGGGATTCTATAATCGGCCTTGACGATAAGCACAAAGGATGACTGCATGATGATGTAAAGTAAATATATCTTTTATTTACTTTACTCAGAATTATATAATATTTTGGTTTTGATTGTCTGTAGCTAGCTGATAATCAATATCAAGTAAATTTTATATGAGAAAAACTGCATATTTTTAAATAGAAACACTGCATACTTTCTCAATTATCATGGCAGGTCCTATCTAAGTATGTAGATGGGTTCCATTGCATAATTTGAACCCCGTCCCTAGTACCATTTGTGTGCTTGATCTTTATCACAAGTTTTGGCTCTTTCAAGAACGGAAGCTCGTTGTCTATAAAATATTATATAAACTCGACAACCATCTTCCATTCTTGTAAGAGCCAAAACTTGTGATAAAGATCAAGCACACAAATGGTACTAGGGACGGGGTTCAAATTAGGCAATGGAACCCATCTACATCCTTATATATATTTGCTCTGATAATTGAGACGTGTTGTTTGCGATAATGATATAGTGTGTATTGTTCATGACAGGCCACACTACTTCATTATCCCATTCAACACGATTATATAAACTCTATTTTTCTTGTATAAAACTAATTTGAAATCGATTGGCAGGTAGAGAAAATGAAAATCTTAATTTTATAAAAATTACTGATTATATTTGTTTTTTCTTTTTCTTTGTTTATTGTTCTTACAACACATTGATCTATGGATCAGTTACATGTGGCATACTAGACTAGATGATATGGATTGGTCAATGGTTAGTTGTTTTTTTCTACCACTATTGATGCGAGGAGGATCATTGCCTGTGTTCTACGCAAACAAAGAAAAATACCCTCTTGGATGGGCTGATGTTGAACGTGTTTTTATCCCAATAAATGAACCTGAGGTTCATTGGTCTCTTGCTGTGTTTCACATCCAGGCTGGTACTGTTACATTCTCTGATAGTGGAGTTGTGTTTGATACTGAATCTCGTCCGTTTTATCTGGATATGAGGAATATTTTAGAGACAGGGCTTCCCAAAGTGCTAAAAGAAGCAGACGTCTTTGAGCAGAAGGGAATCGATCCTAAGTCCTATAGGATTACGTTTAGGCATGCTGAAAATGTTCCCAAGCAGGGTGGTTTGTTCGATGATTGTGGTGTGTGGCTCTGCATCTTCTTATTCAGGTTAGTCATTTAACATTGCAGATTAATAGCCTATAACCTATCAACTTGTTTCTTAGTTAACAGACAACCTAGACGCTTTTTTAGTTCGGCTGTAGGATAACCATTCATTACAACAAACTGACAAAAAAACTATAAATGCAAACACATCATTACAGTACAACTGGAAAAACACAAACTTATGCTAGGTGAATACATGCCACAACACATTTGTTGGAAACATCCTAATCCACTTAAAGATAGCCTGTTCCAATACTAGTCTCAAAATGATACCTTACCCTTTAGCTTCTCGATAATGTCATCAATCTCAGTACACCTCAACTCTATCTCCTTAGCCAAAACCTCCAACTCCCTCATTTTTATGTCATCCTTTGATTGAAGCTCCTTGAGAAACTCTGTTGTCTTCTGAGGCACAATCTTCCCAACCACGGTCTCTAACTCCTCAATGAAAAAACCCATCTCACGAACAGCAACAGACACTTTCATGCAGAACCCATTGATCACTGATAAAGATTTAAAACGTACGCTTTTAGGGGGTCATTAAGGCCCTAAATCGACCACTTTTATATCCATTACTGCTTAATTTAATTCCTTTTCACTTTTTAGGTCTCTTGGAAGCAAAATGCTGGAATGAAGCATATTTGGACGAAAAGGAGCAAATACATGAAGAAAATGGCAAAGTCAAGATCGAAGCCACTCAAAGCTGATCAACAGTACCTGACGGCGTCCCAATCAAAGGGCGACACCGTCCCTCTATGATAACTTGATCAAAACATGCACGCGATGGCTCAGTGGAAATTTTGGTCACACAACCTGACGGCGTCACGCTATAAAAAAGGAGGGCGTTACTCACAGTTTTCAACTCAGACGGCCCAGATCTAGAATCAAGACGACGTCTCGACTGAAGACCGACAGCGTCACAACTCTAAGGTGACGTCGTCCCATCGATCACTTGGCCCAGACGAAACCCTAATGACGGCAAGCTGACGGCGTCCCATGGAAAAGGTGACGCCGTCGCATTTGTAAATCTATATATAAAATTCGATTTTTCTGCATTTAAAGAGGTAGACTTTTGGAGAAAAAACCCTAAATCATTTGTAGTCTAAATTGGGCAGTATCTTAGGGTCCCATACCCTATTTTACACATCGAGATAAGTATTTTGATCCAAAGTATCATTATGTCTATCCCGAATTCGATTGATTGTGTGTGTGCTTGCTTGTTTACCATGTCTAGCTAAATTTATTGTGTGTTTGCTTAGATCTATGAAACCTAGTTATTGATTATTGTTAGGTTGTTTCTTATCTTAATTGTAAATTGGCTTAGGAGTGCAACTATGCATCATTCGTTGTATTTAATGCTTGAGTATGCTTTATGAATGTGTGGCTTATGAATGAAATAGCTTAGGCTTGCCGACTTCGTATGTCATAAATGAGAGATAACCTCAAAGAACTAAAGGGCACGCATACCCTACGACCTCAGGAATACAATGCGTTAAGATAAGGTGTGACAATTCAACCGACCAATAAAAGATAACTAGGGAGTAATAGTATCTAGGTAAACACATTTTTAATCATCATACGAGCACACTTCAATTAGACATAAGCTACCAGTAGTAATAGATAATTAGATAAATTAGATAAGTAGAGTAATTGGTAGAAGTACCACCCCCTAAACCAATTGCCCTGAAATTTTACCTTAGCTTTCTAAAAAACCATAAAAAGATAAAAAAGAATCATCCTCAACCCCCACCTTCTCGTCACAAATTTCTTACTAGCATTCCTATTCCCCTAGGGCACGATATCAATCCCCGAGACTTACCCAATACTACACTACAACGATTAGGTTCACTGCCTAGGAGGTTGAAAAACTTGCTCGCCGAAAAGGAAGTTTCCTTTGACCCCGAACGCGCTCCGTACGCACATCAAGTTTTTGGCGCCGCTTCCGGGGAATAAAATAGCTAGTTAGATTTCTATCTCGTTTAGGTTCCCTTGCTTGATTCCTATCAAGTAAGATTTTTTTTCTCATTTTCATTAGCTTCCTTGTAGTCTATCCCCCTTCTTCGTGACTTTGTTCGTAACCCCATCACTTTTCATCATGGAAGGTGATAACCCACCACCAAATCAACCACTTCCCATCGACCCACCATCGATTGACCCACCAAGAGGCCGTACTCTTGGTGAATACTCTAGACCGAGCCATCAAGGCTATAGGAACACCATTGAGCTCCCCGATCAAGCTCAAACTACGGCCCTGCGATCCGACACCATCCGACTGGTGCAAAACGGATGTGCATTCCATGGACTTCGTTCCGAAGATCCTAATCAGCATCTTAAGGACTTCCTTAAAATCGTTGACTCCATCGACCTTGATGCTACCACACAGGAAACCACGCGCTTGCGTCTCTTCCAGTTCGCTCTACAGGACCAAGCTAGTAATTGGCTTGAGCGACTTCCCGCCAGATCCATCTCATGTTGGGATGATCTCACCACTCGTTTCCTCGCCTAATTTTTCCCACCGGGGAGAACTACCAAACTTAGGAATGACATCTTGATGTTCCAACAACGTCAAAGCGAAACTCTCTACGAGGTGTAGACTCAATTCAAGGACTTACTCCACAAAGTCCCTAATCACGGCATCGATCTTTGGCTTCAAGTCCAAATCTTTTACGATCATGCCAACTTCCTCACCAAGCGATCCATTGACCGAGCGGCCGATGGAAGGCTCAGCAATCTCAACTCAGAAGAATCATGGAATATCATTGAAGAGCTCGCCGATCAGAGCTACGAAGATTGGAGTGAATCTCATGAAACCCCCCAAAAGAACGGTAAATGCCATATCAATACCTCATGAGCCTTCCAACATCACCTAAGATCAAGTTAGTGCTCTTGAGAAAAGGATCGACTATCTAATTAAGAGGCAAAAGAATGCACCTGGACCAATCCATCGAGCAACGGTTAATTTCACTGACTCTGCCAACCGCCTAATACCTCTCTTTGAATCACCTAGCCGTGAACAAAATCCCAATTCTGTATGACGCTTCCATTCTACCTCTCCAATCCCACTCTCACCAAGCTTCAAACACAAATGAGAGAATACATGGCAGCCCATTTGGAAATATTAGCCAAATTTGAAAAAGAGGTTTATAGGCAAAGGGAAGAAATGCAGGAAAAAATGGCGGAGATGATGAACTTGGTGAAAGAGTACACTAAGACGAAGGTTCCCGAGAAGGTGTTAGTGAGAAACGATGACCATCGCTACCCCCACTTTGTTTGTTAACGCCTTCCAATAAGGGTAGGGTAGTTGAGAAGAAGGAGACTGAGACTATCAAGAATAGCAAGAATAGTAAGGACAAGGAAAAGGCTCAGAATGATGATAAACCCAAAATCATTAAACACTGCCTTAAGCATGAGAGCAATAAAAAAACAATTGTTAACCAAGTGAACAACTTTAGGTATAATGATGCTCTTAGGAAAGCCCTCTTAGGTGAGATAAAAGAGGAAGAATATGACACCATGCTTATTGGACCTTTGTACGAGGCAATTTTAAGGAAACCAATGACTAAGAAACATGAGATTTCTGGGAACTTCATAATACCATGTAACATTGGTGAATTAGAGAATATAAAAGCCTTAGCCGATCAGGGATCCGATGTAAACATAATGCCGCTATCAGTCTATAGTAAGTTGACTAAGGAGGAGCTAACCAAGACCAATCTTAGACTTTCCTTAGCAAATCATTCATATGTTTATCCCTTAGGAATAGCAGAGGATGTTTTAATTAACGTTGCAAGTGTTATCTATCCGGTGGAATTTGCAATTGTAGACATTGAGGAAGATAAACACATGCCGTTAATCCTTGGAACATCTTTCCTGGCCACCGCCAAGGCAACTATCAAATGCGGAGAGGGTTTCATGATACTCAAAAGTGGCAAAGAAAAAGTTAGGATAACTATTGCTCCGAGATATCCTTTGAAGATTAAGGAGAAGATAAAGAATAAGAATTCGCGAGTCTCCAATAATGCTGTTAAGAAGAAAATTGTTGAATGGGAAAAAAGGATTAGGGTTTCGTAAGTGAGGGGATGGATTCGAAGCTGTGGAAGCATGATAAAAGCATAGGGTAAAACTATACCACGGAAACACTCCCTCAAAAGAACCCTAAGGAATTCTTAGAAGGAGACAAGGTACTTTTGTGTAGATCTAATTTAAAAGCATTAAGAGGAAAGAATCGGCCAAAATGGTTTGGTCCCTATACGGTAAAGGAGACAAATATAAGTAGTGAAACCATTATCATATTACACGAAGATGGGAGGGAGTTCACGGTAAGCATACAACGTATATGACCCTATGATGAACGCTTACTGAATGAAAAAGATGACGATAAGGAAGTCACGTAGGAGCACGAGTTCGAGTCTAGCTACAAGACTCATAAATAAAGAAAAGCGCTTCGTGGGAGGCAACCCATGCTTAATTGTTTGCTTGTTTTGTGTGTCTTATATCTTTTTCATTGTTATTTATTCTCATTTTAGACATTGTGAAAATGCTTTATTTTGTCTTTAACCTCGTTTTAATTACATATAAAGGTATTTTACAAAAAGATAATTGTAGGGAAGATCACATACGTTTTTGGAAAACATGAACATGAGAATTACAATTAGTGAAATTGATATATATGTGTGTTTGTTAGAGTCAAATGCTTGTATCGAGTCATAATGGATGTTTTGTAGGAATTTTTCCAGGTTTTAAAGATGTAATTTTTACAGAATTTTTCCAGAAAAACGCAGCAGACAGCCTGACGATGTCTAGTTAAGCAGAAACAGTTTATCATTTTTTTTGTTTTCTGTGCCACTTATAAATTTTTGTAAATTCCCAAGTCTTAATTTTCCAGAAAAACTGCAAACATCCATTCCACAAGCATTATATCTTACTAGCTTTCTAGTGTAGTTGTGTCATATATAGTTTTACCGCCGATTTTACGTGAAGGTTTCGTTTGTTTTCTTAAGTGTGCAGGTTATATTTCACAAGAAGAAGAAACACAAAATTGGATGGAGCTCATCACTTATGCATTCTTCTTGAAAAAGAATTTAACCGCAACTTCACACGGATCTTACCGAGCTAATCAGGGGAGTACTAGTTTCTTTTCCTTACTTACCTTCCTTTATCATAACTTTGATACTTTCGGGGAACATTAGGGACAATGTTCAGTTTAAGTGTAGGGAGGGAGAATAAAACGGGAACTTAGAAACTATTCACTCACTTGATTATTTGTCTTGTCCTTGGTAATTTGTGTAATAAACTATGAGAAATATTCGTTAGGGCAATTTTAGCACCAAATTTAAAAAATTTTATGACATTTACGAGCTAAACTTTAGTCTTAATAAAGCGTCTCATGGATAGGAGTTATATGACTAGCATAAAAACCGTTTACCACTCAAATTCCACCCCAAAAATGTGAGGTTCGCCCCTAGATCTTTAGGAATAAAAGCATTCACCTTTAATGCTTAGAAAGTGTACCGGTAGTATAATAGATTCTAGAACTTGTTTTGTGATGCATTCCGAGATCGCTAGTGAGACTACACTTGCGTAGTTAGGAATAACTAAATGAAAAGAGGCATTAGGATAACCCTTGTTTGAAACCTGTATTATAATTACTTCTTGCACATCGGTCGAGTAATTACCCCACAGGCTTGTGATGTACTCATCTTTAGTACACGATACCCCTAGTTAACCCTCAGAGCCTATCCTTTTAGCGGTTCTCGTGATGTTTCGGTTTTCCGGAATATCAATGAAGAGCATTGTTTACAATCCACCCCCAAATGTACACCCAAATCGCCTTAGCCTACCTTGTATGCACTCATCTTTAGTGCATTATTGTTATCATTACTAAACCCTTAGTTCAAATATCTAGTTACTTGCATGGTTGCTAAGTCGAGTCATATCTTTTGTACACAGTTTTGGGATGATTGGGACTCATGGGTAAAAGTAATTACGTAATTAAATACTCCAAGTGTTTTGATCTTTTCAAATCGGGTCAATTAGTGTTAGAAAAATAAAAACTCAAGTGTAGGGATGCTCCTATAAATCCCTTATATTTTGATGTTATCGTAGAGGATGGTAGAGTAAAAATGTATGCAAAAAAATAAAAACAAAATAAAAAATAATAATAATAATAATCGAAAAAGAGAGTGTCTAAAAAAAAGATGAAAAAAAACATATGGGCTACCATCCTACATCTATCTTTATGTTTATGTCTTTAAATTTATGTTTGTTTTGTTTCAAGTTATCTAGTTTAGTGAGTCGAGTCTTGGCTTAGCAATGCCACGCTTTTCATGATTGTAACATTATATTTTTGACTTGCCACCACTAAATATCCCCTATCCAACAAAATCCTTTGTTTCCCTACCGCAAGCCTAACGTTACAACCCTTGTAAAGACCTCTTAGATAGTTGTTCCTAGGTGCTTACGCCAAAGCGGTGGAGGTTTCATCTAGTCTCAAGCTTATGGTAATCTATGTACTATGCCAGGTAATGAGTGTTTATCTTCCATTTCCATTTGTTATATTTCATATAAACCCCGAGAGATGAGAGAATCCAAACACCCCTTGTGAGGTGCTAGTGTATAATTTTTGTGCTTGTTATGACTATTGCGGTGCTTTTACTTGTTGTGAATTTCTTTAAACCCATGCTTCATGCCCCCTAACTTATAAATTGATTGGCCAAAAGCACATTTGCTTGAGGACAAGCAAATACCAAGTGTAGAGATATTTGATAAGGATTTAAAACGTACGCTTTTAGGGGTTCATTTAAGCCCTAAATCGACCACTTTTATATCCGTTACTGCTTAATTTCGTTTCTTTTCACTTTTTAGGTCTCTTGGAAGCAAAATACTGGAATGAAGCATATTTGGATGAAAAGGAGCAAATACATGAAGAAAATGGCAAAGTCAAGATTGAAGCCACTCAAAGCTGATCAATAGTACCTGACGGCGTCCCAATCAAAGGGCGACGCCGTCCCTCTATGATGACTTGATCAAAAAATGCACGCGACGGCTCAGTGGAAATTTTGGTCACACAACCTGATGACGTCACGCTATAAAAAAAGAGGACGTCACTCACAGTTTTCAACTCAGAAGGCCCAGATCTAGAGTCAAGATGACGTTCCAACTGAAGACCGACGACATCACAACTCTAAGGTGACGCCGTCCCATCGAAGACTTGGCCCAGACAAAACCCTAATGACGGCGAGCTGACGGCGTCCCATGCAAAAGGTGACGACGTCGCATTTGTAAATCTATATATAGAATTCGATTTTTCTGCATTTAAAGAGGTAGAATTTTGGAGAAAAAACCCTAAATCATTTGTAGTCCGAATTGGGCAGTATCTTAGGGTCCCATACCCTATTTTACACATCGAAATAAGTATTTTAATCCAAAGTATCATTATGTCTATCCCAAATTTGATTGATTGTGTGTATGCTTGCTTGTTTACCATGTCTAGCTAAATTTCTTGTGTGTTTGCTTAGATCTATGAAACCTAGTTATTGATTATTGTTAGGTTGTTTCTTATCTTAATTGTAAATTTGCTTAGGAGTGCAACTAGGCATCATTCGTTGTATTTAATGCTTGAGTATGCTTTATGAATGTGTGGCTTATGAATGAAATAGCTTAGGCTTGCCGACTTCGTATGTCATAAACGAGGGATAACCTCAAAGAACTAAGGGACACGCATACCCTACGACCTCAGGAATACAACGCGTTAAGATAAGGTGTGACAATTCAACCGACCAATAAAAGATAACTAGGGACTAATAGTATCTAGGTAAACACATTTTTAATCATCATACGAGCACACTTCAATTAGACATAAGCTACCCGTAGTAATAGATAATTAGATAAATTAGATAAGTAGAGTAATTGGTACAAGTACCACCCCCCAAACCAATTGCCCCGAGATTTTACCTTAGCTTTCTAAAAAAGCATAAAAAGATAAAAAAGAATCATCATCAACCCCACCTTCTCGTCATACATTTCTTACTAGCATTCCTATTCCTCTAGAGAACGATATCAATCCCCGAGGCTTACCCAATACTATACTACAACGATTAGGTTCACTGCTTAGGAGGTTGAAAAACTTGCTTGCCGAAAAGGAAGTTTCCTTTGACCCCGAACGCGCTCCGTACGCGCATCAATCTCTCTCGATAGCTTAAAATACTCTAGTGATTTCTGTCGACAATAGAAAATCATCATTTCATCCCACTCAATGGTACTTGAAGTCTGTTGCAGCTCAGCACACCTAAGACGTCTCGCCATTTTTTTTTTTTTTTTTTTTTTTTTTTTTTTTTTTTTTTTTTAATATTAAGAACTAAAAATGTGAAAATAGTAGACCATTACCCCTCTATTAAATACTAAAAGTATTACCCAAAAAAAGGTCACATGCAAGTGGTTTTGAATGACACTTGATTCCTGACCTACATCACATGCAAACTTTAAAATAAACTCTATAGTTTTCCTTTGGTAACTTGCTTATAACATATTGACATTTAACTTTTTTAACCAACTCCTTTACATGTATAAACTCTATTTTGCTCATAAGTGTCTTATTTTAGTTGAACTGTTTTGATAGAATATATGATGCGATATTTGTGTTCAAGAGGCTGTGATGATAAGTATCTTAATAAATCATGCAAATGATGTGATTTTCTGTGTCTTGGCATGGCAATTCTATATTTTATACTATTTTATATCCTGATATTTTTGAAACTATTGATTTATACATATCCGAGCCTCACTATTATGTACAAAAATTAGTCAAAATGTATTTGATTGTGTCATTTGATTGTATGTTGGATACAATATTTAACTAAAACACACAACCTTTATTTGAAGCGTTACTTAAGTAGTATATTATACAAATAACTAGCTTTTAGAAGACAGACACGTTAGCACAACCGACGACACAAACCTAAATTGGGCAAGGAAATGCCACAACCTTTATTTGAAAAGATCCTAGACAATTACGGCCCCGTCAGAAACAGATCCTTGTTGGTTTGGTACATCATTATAGGCTGACTTGCCTTTCTTGCATTGTGGTACCTTGTTGTTAACACTACCACGTGGTTTACCACCTTCTACTTGTTCATCACTGTAAACTTGATGTATAGGTCTTCTAGAATTTCAGCGAGTAATTGGTCCTTTGGTTCAACATTTGGGCCATATCTCTCTTCAATATCAGGAAATATGACCTCTCTTAGTGCCTTGATTGACCATTCCCTATCATCAGCATTAGGCTTGAATGTAACTCTTTTACCATTTGACATATTTCAAATAAAGTGAAGTAGGTTAATGCTGAATTAAGTGTGTCCACTCTTAAATAGGAAAAACCACACCTACAAAAGGCAGTCACATGCTAACAGTCCACGTTGTGTACCCTCTTTAGTAGATAAACACAGTCCACAAATTTAGTCATTAAACATATGTGGCTATTGACATCTCAGTTTATTCTAGTGATGTTTATATTATTTAAGTTTTTAAAAATTATGTTCGCATTTGAGTCTTTAATAAGACTATAAAGGTATGCGCCACAAATTTATATAACATAAACGGTCAGTTTTATTGAATCGGATATCTTACAACCAGTTGAGATAGACTACTGATACGCTTACACATCGCGTTCGGGGTCAAAGGAACTTCCTTTTCGTCGAGCAAGT
This sequence comes from Chrysanthemum seticuspe, assembly GCA_019973895.1. NCBI lineage: Eukaryota > Viridiplantae > Streptophyta > Magnoliopsida > Asterales > Asteraceae > Chrysanthemum > Chrysanthemum seticuspe. The sequence continues at coordinate 279,225,853 of BPTQ01000001.1, read as the reverse complement.
TTTTCAACACCCTAGGCAGTGAACCTAATCGTTGTAGTGTAGTATTAGGGTAAGCCACGGGTATTGATATCGTTCTCTAGGGGAATAGGAATGCTAGTGAGAAGTTACTACGCTAAGGTTGGGGTTGAGGAAGATTATTTTTTATCTTTTTATATTTTTTTAGGAAATAGAAAGGTATGAATCTCGGGGTTTGGATTTGGGGGTTGGTATTTCTACCGATTACTCTACTTATCTAATTAACTAAGCTAGGGGTAGTCTATGTCTATTGTTGTGTGCTCGTATGATGATTAAGAATGTATTTACTTAGGTTTTATTACTCCCTAGTTATCTCCTATTGATGGTTGAATTGTCATGTCCTTATTCTTATCGCGTTGTGTTTCTAAGGTCGTAGGGTATGCATTTATCCCTAACTCTTTGAAGCTACCAAAGGTTAATGACTACAAAATCTCTAGGATTTATAAACTTAACACTAAGGTTCTTTGGATGTTTAGCCTACAATAACTCTAGGTGATTATAAACTAAGGTTCAACAAAGATTAATCAAGCATTAATAGCACAACGGATGACCTATCGCAATACTAGGTCAATCACAATTAAGATCAGAGACAACCAATCAATATTCAATAACTAGGTTTCATATTACCTAAGCAAACACACAAATAAATTAGCCGAACATGGAGAACATGCAAGCATACACAAAATCAATTGAAGACATAACTGAATTAATGAAGTAAAACACTTATCTTGATGTAAGATAGGGTATGGAACCCTAAAATACTGTACAAGACAGCCTTGGTTCGGTTTAGGTTTTTACTCCACAAAACTACACACTGAAAACTGAAAAATTCGGATTCTATATATAGTGTTACAAACTGCGACGGCGTCACTCTTTAATTGGGACGTCGTCGGGTCGCCGTCATTAGTGTTTCGTCTTGGCCACGTTAGCATTGTAACGGCGTCACCTTATGTCCGTGATGCCGTCGCTGATAAGGTTTTAAAATGTACCTTTTTGAGGTGTCGTTTAAGCCCTTATTTGATCACTTTTGTATCCGTTATTACTTAATATCGTTCCTTTTTACTTTTTAGGTCTCTTGAAGGCAAATTGCTGGAATAACACTTATTTGGACGAAAAGGCGCGGATATACGAAGAAAATGGCGAAAGTCGAGAATCGAGACACTCAAGCTGCTGAAATACATGGGGACGGCGTCAGGTGTTATCTGCGACGCCGTCGGAGCACTTTTGTGACGGCTCAGTAGCCAAATTGCTTATTTACAAGTGACGGTGTCAGGCTTTAAAAGAGTAGGGCATCACAACTCAGACGCCCTAGATTTGATCTAGATGGCGTCAGAAGATGAAGCCGACGACGTCACAACCATAAGGTGACGCCGTCACAAGCTGCAACACGCGCGCGAGGTAGCTGATACTGTTTTGGCCATAACTTTTGCATACGAACTCGGATTTAGGTGAGTCAAAAGCCCACGCGACCAGAACGAGAAAATCTACAGTTTGGTGAAAAAAAGTCGTCGCGACGCCATCACTCTTTAGGTGTGACGCCGTCGCTCTTTGCCGACAGAAAATCTGCCTATAAATATAACATTATAAGTTCACTTTTTGTAGGCTCTAAACCCTAACTCCGATTCCAGGGTTTAGATAGGTGTTTTTCCAGCAACTTTGAAGGTTTCAATCACTCCAAAAACATCTTGTAATGGTTTGTTTGTTATATCTTAATCCATATATTCAATTTATCATTATGTCTATCCTATGTTTGATTGATTGTGTGTATGCTTGCATGTTCTCCATGTCCGCTAATTTATTTGTGTGTTTGCTTAGGGAATATGAAACTTAATTATTGAATATTGATTGGTTGTCTCTTATCTTAATTGTTAATGATCTAGTAATGCGATATGTCATTCGTTGTGTAGTTAATGCTTGATTAATCTTTGTGAACCTTAGACTATGACACCTAGAGTAGTTGTAGGCTAAACCATCCAAAGAGTACCTTAGAGTTAGAGTTTATAATTCCTAGAGATTTTGTAGACGAGACCCTTTGGTAGTTTCAAAGAGTTAGGGACAAACGCATACCCTACGACTTTAGACACACAACACAATAAAGAATAAGGACGTGACAATTCAACCATCAATAGGAGATAATTAAGGAGTAATAAAACCTAAGTAAACACATCTTTAAATCATCATACGAGCACACAACAATAGACATAGACTACCCTTAGCTTAGTTATTTAGATAAGTAGAGTAATCGGTAGAAATACCAACCCCCAAATCCAAACCCCGAGATTCGTACCTTTCCATTTCATAAAATATAAAAATACAAAAATAATCATCCCTCACCTTTAGATTTAAATCGACATACACTTCAGCCTAACGACACTATTCCCCTAGAGAACGATATCAATACCCGTGGCTTACCCTAATACTACACTACAACAATTAGGTTCACTGCCTAGGGTGTTGTAAAACTTGCTCGAAGAAAAGAAAGTTCCTTTGACCCCGAACGACGCGCGTAAGCGTATCAAGTTTTTGGCGCCGCTGCCGGGGAATAGTTATTGTTTAGGCTTGATTTATATCTCGTTTAGGTCTACTCACAAGATTCCTATCAAGTGAGATTTTTTCTTTTTATTAGCTTCCTTGTAGTCTATCCCCCTTATTTGTGTTTGTGTTCGTAAAACCCTTTTCATTTGTCGCTATGGCAAGTGAAGTTGCATTTGAATCATTAACAAATGAGGAACAATTGAATTTCGCAGATTGGTTTGGTTTTTATTGTTCTAATGAATTTGTGAGTGAACTTAGAGATATCCAAAAGGAGATGGGTGTAAGGTTGGATAGATTTGATATATTTTGTGTTTGTGTGGCTTCTATTCAACAATCGTTGTCAGGATCAACTCCTTTTAGCGAGACCATCTGGAGAATTTTTAAGAAAAGCCTCCTATGCATAAACCATCAATTGAATGATCTTAGGCACCATGATAAAAAAGACCTAGTTTTTAAGAACATGGAACCTAAACCGGAACAAGATTGTGAGATGGTTATAGTTGAACTGCCTAGTTGCATGCGTGGGATAGATTTCAAAGCATGTGACACGCGTGAGGAATTTAGGAAAATAGAACATAGTGATCAAATTTTTGAGAATAATTCTTATGAATCGGACCAAGAATTTGAAATGGCTAAAGAAGGATTTGAGATGCTTAGGAGTGTATTTGGGTCATATCATACTAAAACACATGATGAACATTTAGGAGGTCTAGATATAATGGAGAATGAGGTGGAAACTCCAAGCCCACAAGCCCTACCATCACTTGAGGAACACACATCGCCTTTAACTTACCCGGAAGAAGTAGAGACTATAGGAACCCCGATTGATATAAAACCTTTGGACCAAACGCCACTAGAGAATGTAGGTTTAGATGCTTGTTGTCATGACCTCTCTCTTAATCTTATGGAAGTTCCTAATTTTGATGAACCGAAGCCTCAACCAAAAACCTTACCCAATTTTTCGTCTTTAGATGTGAATCTTGGAATTGAATTAGGCCTCAATCCACCCATCAAAATAAATAAACCGGGTAGTTGCTTGATAAAGGTGGTAGACTCTAGGCCATGTAGAGTGGAAGCTAATATAGGAGTAACCCATGACCTTACACACTTATATCACCCATTCATGGTTGATAACAAGAAACACAATGGGTTTAAACTGGGTTTATTAGGTTAAGATGGATCCTTAACTAAGAATCTTTTGAAGTTGATAGAAGATGATCCATTTTTAGGAGAGAGATTTGATTCACCCGCTACACCAATAGACTTAGGTAAGGTTATAGTGAATGGAGCACACTCCTTTGAGCATATAAATCACCCATCACCCTCTCCTCACGTAGCTAATTTTCACCCTAAGGGTGTGTATCGCTACTATCACCGGCACTTAAACTTAAGTGTAGGGAAAACCTCCCCTTATCCGTTAAATAAGGGTAGAGTCAAGCTCGTGACTCGAACAAAAACAAGCTGTTAATACAAATAAACCGTAAAACCGTTTATTAATATTTTGCGATCTCTTTGTGTTTTGTTGATAACAAATGTAATGTTATCTTAAGTATAATTATAAAAGATACATGTTAGTTTTGTAAAGCATTTACATATAGCCATTTAAATACAAAAATGTAGTAATTAAGCATTTGTTGTAATAGTTTATTAGGATGGGTAAATATCATAACCCATGGACCATAACCCATGGATCTTAACCCATACCCAAAGAGACTTGATACAATGTATACTTAGATACATTGAATCTAGATATAACCCATGGACCAACCCATAACCCATGACCCATAACCAAAAAACCCATGGGCAAAGAGGAGCGTTCCACGGATCCCTAGGATTACACTAGACGGATCCCTTGTGGAAGGGATCCGTGGGAACAGTGAAGGAATTTGCCTATAAATAGAGAGCCATTTCTTCATTCTAACTTACCCCTCTTCTTACTAAATCTCTCATATACTCTCATTCTCTTCTAACATATAGATCACTTGATCTAGAGAGTTGTTCTTCTTTCTTTCTATTTGTGATCCTCATATAGGTCCTTCTCTAAGGCAAGATCACGAGCATTCTACAAGTCATCCAAGCAAGGGGTCCTTGATTGATTTGTCACTCCGCAAGATTTCTGTAGCGAAGATCTTGTATTTGATATTTCACATATTTGTTGTGTAATAGTTGTGTTGGTTTGGTCCACCGTGCTACGGACTCGGTATCTAGCTTTGTACCGGAAAAAGTGTAAGCAACGTTGTGAAGGCTTCTCCGTCAAGTGAAGGAGTTTGTTGACATAGTGCTTGAACTCTCGAGTAGGTGACTCGGGGAGTGGAGTAGGGCAAGGAAGGTGACCTTGTAGCCGAACCACTATAAATCAGTTGTGTCATTTCTATCCCTTAACTTTATTTATTTGCTTGCATTATCATTAGATCTACACGTTCTCAACATCCATACGATTTCACATAATATCGAATCTAAAGTTTTTGAAATCAACTTTAAATCGGCAAAACTATTCAACCCCCCCTTCTAGTTTTCCACAATTGGCATCAAGAGCTAAGTTTATAAAAGTTTTAAAATAAAATTGTATTTTAAAAACTTTTCGATCACTATGGGTTCTGAAAATTATAAGGAAGGGCAATCAATGCAACGACCACAACTACTTGAAACTAATGGTTTTATATATTGGAAAAATAGATTCGAAACATATGTGAAGTCTAAAGATATTGATCTTTGGTACATTATTGTTGAAGGTGATTTTGAGGCTACCTCAAATGATGATAAAGGAAATTTAGTTCACACACCTCATGATAAACTAAATGATGAAATGAAGAAAAAGCTTTCTAAAAATAGTGAAGCAAAAATGGTTTTATATAATGCTTTACCGAAAAACGAATTCAAAAGAATTTCTATGCTTAAAACCTCTAAAGAAATTTGGAATTCTTTAGTTGTAACTCATCAAGGCAACCAACAAGTTAAAAATAATAAAATTGATTTATTTGTTCAACAATATGAACAATTTTCAATATCGGATGAGGAAACTATAGATCATTCATTTGCTAACTTTAATACTATTATTACATCTTTACAAACACTTGATGAATCCTTTTCTAGCCATAACCATGTTAGGAGATATCTAAGGGCACTTCCATCGAAGTGGAGATCCAAGGTGACGGCAATCGAAGAGTCAAAAGATTTGACAATCCTCACCCTCGATGAACTCATAGGCAACCTAAAAGTCTACGAGCTTGTCCTTGCTAAAGATTCCGAAGCCTCAAAGGTGAAAGAGAAACACAAATCTCTTGCCCTTAAAGCCAAAAAGGCTTCGAGCGATGAGGAGAACTCATCTTCGAGTAGTGACGATGAAGAGTACGCTATGGCGGTAAGGGACTTTAAAAAGTTCTTTAGAAGAAAGGGTAGATACGTCAAACAACCGTATGACGATAAGAAAGGCTTTCGGAAAAGCAAAGAGGACGAGAAGCCAAAGGATGATCGTACTTGCTTTAAGTGTGGGGACCCAAACCACTTTATTAGTAAGTGTCCCAAACGGGATGATCAAAAGGCGTTTGTAAGCGGCACGTGGGGAATGAGCGACGAGGAGGATGAAGAAATTTGTCTTATGGCAAATGACGAGGTATGTCTTGAATACTATAGTAGCTCATCACTTGATGACGACTCATTGCATAATGAATATGATAAACTATGCAATATTAGCTTAAAACTAGTTAACAAAAACAAGCTTTTAAAGAGTCAAAATAAACGTTTAGATAAAGAAGTCATAGAATTAAAAGCAAAACTAAAACGTTTAGAGAAAGGTAAAATAGCAAGTGGTGAATGTGAACTTTGCGTTCAACTTCAAACACTAGTGGATCGCTTAGATTCTAAAATTGCTAGAATGAGCACAAACACTTTAGATACAATACTCGATAGCATTAAAACTGGTAACAATCAAAAGGGTCTAGGTAGTCAACAACTTGATCCATCAACTAGTGAAAGTAAAGAAACAAAATTTGTTAGAGAACTAGAAAACCCAGCCACTGTTGTGGTGGATCCCACGGATCCTCTAAAAAGGGAACCGGCTAGTGTAGAAAAAGGGATCCGTGGATCTGCTGTAGCAAACATTAGCAATAATGTAGCTTCTTCATCTAGAATTGAGTTTGTCATAGTTAATAGGAAGAAACCAAATCATGTCACCACTAGACAACCACCTCCAAAATATAATCCTACTTTTGCAAGAAACAAAGCTCCATCTTTTGCAAAACCTAACTCATTTAGGAGACCTAATAACGTTTACCCGAAAAGTAACCATCAAATGGGATGGAATCAAAACATGCAAAACGGTTTTCCTTTTCAAAACTTTGCTCCATGGAATGCATACTCATCTTATCCATACATGTCTAACATGAATGGAATGTTTAACACTAATGGACCCATGAACAAATGGGGACCAAACTTTTGAGTTTATTATTGTTTTAGGTGTGCTTAAAGGTCGACCTAGACCCCGATGAATGGGTCAAGGATAGCGGGTGCACAAGGCACATGACGGGCAATAGGAATCTATTCTCCACATATGAATCCATTAATGGAGGTAATTTGGTGTTTGGAAATAGAAAAAGTAGAATCATCGGTAAAGGTACGATTTCTAACAAATCTCTAACCATTAACGATATGTGTCACGTAGAAAACCTAAACTTTAATCTCTTAAGTATAGGACAAATATGTGATAAAAAGTGCAATGTACTTTTTACCGAAACCGGTAGTAAGATACTTAAAAATGGCATAACCATAGGAAGAGGAATTAGGAAACATGGAGTCTATGTCATTAAAATCGGTAATGAACCTAAAGACAAACTATGTCTTACCTCTATGGATGACACTTCGACCTTATGGCATCGAAGATTAGGTCACGCCAACATGCGACTTCTTCAATCGCTATCATCCAAAGATCTAGTAAGAGATCTACCTAAGTTAAAATATGAACATCATTTTTGTGATGCTTGTAATATAGGAAAACAAGCTCATTCGAGTCATAAAGCTAAAAACATGGTGTCCACAACTAGGTGTCTAGAATTACTACATATGGATTTATTTGGTCCATCCGCTATCCAAAGTTATGGAGGCAACTACTATACTTTGGTAATAGTGGATGACTACTCTAGGTATACTTGGACAAAAATTTTAAAGAACAAAACGGAAACCTTTAACTATTTTGAAATATTAAGCAAAAAGATCCAAAGACAACTAGGAAGACCCATAGTGTCTATTAGGGCGGATCATGGTAGGGAATTCGATATTGAAGTGCAATTCGGAGCTTTTTGTGACGCTAATGGTATTACTCACAACTTCTCGGCTCCACGCACTCCACAATCGAATGGGGTAGTAGAAAGAAAGAATAGAACTCTACAAGAAATGAGTCGAACCATGCTTAATGAACAATCCATACCTCAAAAGTTTTGGTGTAATGCCGTTAATACTTCAACATATATACTAAATCGAGTCTTGATTAGACCAATCTTAGGAAAAACTCCATATGAGTTACTTCGAGGCAAAAAGCCTACGTTAAATCACCTTATAGTCTTTGGTAGTAAATGTTTTATTCTTAACACTAAAGATTACCTTACAAAATTTGATCTTAAATCAACCGAAGGTATCTTTTTAGGTTATTCGCCAAATAGCAAAGCTTACGTCATATTAAACAAAGAAACAATGAAAGTAGAAGAGTCATTAAATATAAAATTTGATGAAAGTCCACCCAAACCCTCTCCACCTCTTGTCGATGATGATATTATAGAAAGTGAAGCCATAGTAATAAAGAAAAAGATAAGTGAAGAAGAAGAACCTCTAAGTGATGTAATAGTAAACATTAAAGAGTCCAAAGATCACCCCGTAGATAAAGTCATAGGAAAACTAAACGAACGAACATTAAGGTCTCAAGTTCAAAACCAAAGTAGCTTGTTTTGTTTCGTTTCAACCTTAGAACCTAAGAATACACAAGAAGCCATAAAAGATGAAAGTTGGGTAATGGCTATGCAAGAAGAACTAAATCAATTTGTTTCTAATGATGTTTGGACACTTGTCCCTCCACCTAGTAATCAAACCATAATAGGAACCAAATGGGTTTATAAAAACAAATTAGATGCAAACGGAGTAGTGTCTAGGAACAAGGCTAGACTCATTGCTCAAGGGTATAACCAACAAGAGGGAATAGACTTTGATGAGACCTATGCCCCCTTGGCTAGATTAGAGTCTATAAGAATACTTCTTGCTTATGCTTGTGCTAATGATCTAAAGCTTTATCAAATGGATGTCAAAAGCGCTTTTTTAAATGGTGTCATAAATGAAGAAGTATATGTAGCTCAACCTCCGGGCTTCATTGATTTTGAAAAACCCAAACATGTGTATAAATTAAAGAAAGCCCTTTACGGTCTTAAACAAGCTCCAAAAGCTTGGTATGATAGACTCAAGTAATTTCTAGTTAAACACAACTACACCATGGGGTTAGTTGACAACACACTTTTTACTAAGAAAAGAGAGTCACATATAATCATAGTACAAATATATGTAGATGATATTATATTCGGATCCACTTGTCAAGACATGTGTGATGATTTCTCTAAAATCATGCATGACGAGTTCGAGATGAGTATGATGGGAGAACTTAGTTTCTTTCTTGGTCTACAAATAAAACAAGTAGAAGATAGTATCTTCTTTAATCAATCTAAATACATCAAGGAGATGTTAAAGAAATTCGGTCTAGAAGAGTCAAAACCAATTAGGACTCCAATGTCATCCGACACCAAACTCAAAAAAGACGAGGACGGAGAATCCGTTGATAATACTAAATATCGTGGCATGATAGGTAGCCTTCTCTACCTCACGGCAAGTAGGCCGGATATCATGTTTAGTGTTTGCTTATGTGCTAGGTTTCAAGAAGACCATAAAATATCACACCTAGAAGCCGTAAAAAGAATATTTAGATATATTAAGGGTACAACACAATTAGGATTATGGTATCCTAAGGGCACGGGAGTAGTAACAATTGTATATGCAGATTCTGACCATGCAGGTGCTTACGTTGATAGAAAAAGTACAAGTGGGGTATGTACTTTTATGGATGTTGTTTAACATCATGGTTTTCTAAGAAACAAACGGCACTTGCAATATCAACAACCGAAGCCGAGTACGTCTCCGCCGACAAAGCATGCCAACAAGCACTATGGATGAAATAAGCGTTAGTAGACTACGACATCCATCTAAGCGACATAGCCATCCTATGTGACAACAAAGGTGCAATCGACTTAAGCAAGAATCCGGTATTACATTCTCGCACAAAGCATATAGAGATTCGTCATCACTTCCTAAGAGACAATGTTCAAAAGGGGAACATCTCTATTGAGAAGGTTGCATCTGAAGACAACATAGCCGACGTCCTCACCAAACCGTTGAAGCGGGAACAATTCAACCTACTTCGTCTTGGTCTTGGTCTAATGGAACAAACGTCATAACTTAATTGACTCTACAAGGTATGTAAACACTAGCCTTCTTCTTTCTGAGTCTAGGATTTCTATTTCACGCACAACTCACAAACAATACGGGAATTTTCAAAACCCAAGATAAGTATTCCATTTATAATTTTTTTACACATAACTACATACACATTTTTAAAGAAATTCTCCTTTCAAAATGTTTTCTAAAAAGAATGATACCTTCCCGTATCAATTTCACAAAAGCAATTTCTCACGTCTAGGACAAATCGCTTTTTCATTATTAATACAAAGTAAAAACCCGTTTTCATTGCATCTCATGTCTTTTGAATGCTAAAGGGAACATATAACTAATATGTGTTTTCGGGTACATTCATTTAAGCAAAAATGAATTAGGAGCATTGATAACACAATATTACGTACTTATGTACCAAATGTGTGTTTTCGGGTTATCTCAATAGGATTTATTTTTCTCTAGTTTATTTTTTTTCTTTTTAGGAGTCGAGATAACCGAAACTCCAAATAGTTTGCATATAGGCACATACTAGGAAAAAATGTTTCCAAAAAGGAAAATTTTGTGCTGCCTGAAACACCAGACCCACGGATCCCTCAAGGGAAGGATCCGTGGGATCCGTGTAACAGAAGCTTTTCTCAACTTCTATTTTTTTCATTTTGGATGAAAAATCCACATTTGCTTCATTTTTGGGAGTATGCTCTTTAATGCTTGTGTTCTCATGATCACATGCCTTGAATTCATATCTAATCATTAGATTTTAACCCACATTTTGGGTCAAGCATTCATTACAATGCTTTGTTTTTCTATATATATAACTCCCAAAATGCTTGCATACTCCATCTCCTTCTCACAAACACACTTCATCATGTCATCCAAAAACCCTTTAGGAGAATCATCTAGTACAAACAATCATGATATCCAAACCTTTGTACTTCCACCATCCAAAATACCACAATCAAATGCTAGGATATCCGCACGGATTAGTATCTGATCTTGTTGTTTAGCAAAACCAACCTCAAATGATTCATCCTCAACAAATAACTCACCACAAGATGCTTTCATAATAGCACCTCCCTCATCTCCAACAAGTACACCAACTTCATCACCACCTAAAATAACTCTTTTGGAACTCCTTAAGACTCCAACAAGATCTAACCAACCTAAAGAAAAAGAATTAGTCTTTTCAACACCCCCACATCTCCGAATACTATATTTCAAGATCTTGAAACATCACCACCTTTAGCTCCCATCACATCACAAGAACATCTAGGTTCTTTTCCACCACCATTTACTAACATTCCAGATATTGATCCATATTTTCCTATTTTTCCACCACAACTTCCGCATAACTCAAATCAAAACAACCCGGAAAACTTCCGCACTCATCACCCACATCATTTACATTGTGAACATTGCCAATCCACCAGGGAAATTGCAATAGAAGTTAGGGAAGAAATGCGTTTCATACTCAACCTCATCCTTGATCGCATCAATACCATTACTCATCAAAACCTCCATCCATAACCTTATGCAAGCATGGAAGGAATCACTACTACTACTTTCTACTTTTAAGTATTATTTTTGAAGTCATTTTCAAGAACAAGTCTTGTTCTTATTTATACATGCTTGTAAGTGGCATACATACCACTACAATTTGGTGTTGTATTACAAGGCCTTGTTTGCATACCTTGGCTCCCAATCTTGATTCTCGGCAACTACAAGATTATATAAGCATGTTACTAACCTTTCTTTTTGTAGGATTTTTATTTTTCTTCACTTGACGCCCCAAACAAGGGGGAACTACCGTCAAGGGGGAGTTAGAAGTTTGTTTATTTCTTCCAAGGGTTAACTTTTTGTTTCGACAAAAAGGGGGAGAAGAAGTAAAACTTAGGGCTTTCAAAACTTACATCTATTCTTAAGTTTTACTCATCATAACATTATGTTTTGTCATCAACAAAAAGGGGAAGATTGTTAATACAAATAAACCGTAAAAACGTTTATTAATATTTTGCGATCTCTTTGTGTTTTGTTGATAACAAATGTAATGTTATCTTAAGTATAATTATAAAAGATACATGTTAGTTTTGTAAAGCATTTACATATAGCCATTTAAATACAAAAATATAGTAATTAAGCATTTGTTGTAATAGTTTATTAGGATGGGTAAATATCATAACCCATGGATCCTAACCCATACCCAAAGAGACTTGATACAATGTATACTTAGATACATTGAATCTAGATATAACCCATGGACCAACCCATAACCCATGACCCATAACCAAAAAACCCATGGGCAAAGAGGAGCGTTCCACGGATCCCAAGGATTACACTAGACGGATCCCTTGTGGAAGGGATCCGTGGGAACAGTGAAGGAATTTGCCTATAAATAGAGAGCCACTTCTTCATTCTAACTTACCCCTCTTCTTACTAAATCTCTCATACACTCTCATTCTCTTCTAACATATAGATCACTTGATCTAGAGAGTTATTCTTCTTTCTTTCTATTTGTGATCCTCATATAGGTCCTTCTCTAAGGCGAGATCACGAGCATTCTACAAGTCATCCAAGCAAGGGGTCCTTGATTGATTTGTCACTCCGCAAGATTTCTGTAGCGAAGATCTTGTATTTGATATTTCACATATTTGTTGTGTAATAGTTGTGTTGGTTTGGTCCACCGTGCTACGGACTCGGTATCTAGCTTTGTACCGGAAAAAGTGTAAGCAACGTTGTGAAGGCTTCTCTGCCAAGTGAAGGAGTTTGTTGACATAGTGCTTGAACTCTCGAGTAGGTGACTCGGGGAGTGGAGTAGGGCAAGAAAGGTGACCTTGTAGCCGAACCACTATAAATCGGTTGTGTCATTTCTATCCCTTAACTTTATTTATTTGCTTGCATTATCATTAGATCTACACGTTCTCAATATCCATACGATTTCACATAATATCGAATCTAAAGTTTTTGAAATCAACTTTAAATCGGCAAAACTATTCAACCCCCCCTTCTAGTTTTCCACACAAGCGCTTCTTTGGAGGCAACCCATGTGTATTTGTTTTTCATTTTTAATTGTGTGTCGTATATCTTTTATTGATTGTTTATTCTCATGTTTGAATTTGTAAAAATGCTTTATTTTGTCTTTAACCTCGTCTTAATAACATATAAAGGTATTTTACATAAGGGATAAGTGTAGGGAGGATTACACACGTTTTCAAGAAAACGTGAACATGAGAATTACAATTATTTAAAAGATATACATGTGTGTTTATTCGAGTCAAATGCTTGTATCGAGTCATAATGGATGCTATTGCAGGACATTTTTCCAGATTTTAAAGGTAAAAATTTTCCAGAATTTTTTTCAGAAAATCGCAGACCAGTTTCTTTCATGATAACCTGACAGCGTCAGGGTCGCAACCTGACGGCGTCAGGAGGAGTAGAAACTGCTTACTACTTTTTCTCGTTTTCTGTGCTACTTATAAATTTTTGGAATTTTCCAGGTCTTAATTTTCTAGAAAATCTGCAAACATGCATTCCACAAGCATTATATCTTATTTAAGTCTGGAACTACATCTTATTGTGATTTTTCTTTGTTCTGTTTGATGCGTTGGGTTGTTTGTTTTCCTCAAGTGTGAAGGTTTATTTATCAAGAAGAAGATACATAAGGTTGGAAGGAACTTTTCACTCATACATTCTTTTTGGAAAGGATTTAACCGCTACTTCACACACGGATCCTACCGAGCTAATCAGGGGAGTATTAGTTTCTTTCGTTTTTAATTACCTTCCATTATCATAACTTTGATACTTTCGGGGAACATTGGGTACAATGTTCAGTTTAAGTGTAAGGAGGGAAAATAAAACAGGAACTTTGAAACTATGCTTATCCTTGATTATTTGCTTTGTCCAATTGTATTTGTGTAATAAACCATGAGAAAATGTCGGTTAGGGTAAATTTGGCACCAAATTTAAAATTTTTCATGACATATAGGAGTGGGCCATTAGTCGTAACAAAAGCGTCTCACGAATATGAAGTTATATGACTAGCACAAAAAAAACCCTTTACCACTAAAATTCCACCCAAAATGTGAGGATCGCCCTTAGATTAGTAGGAATTAAAGCATTCATCTTTAATGCTTAGAGTGTGAACCGGTAGTATAATAGATTCTAGAACTTGTTTTGTGATGCATCCCGAGATCGCTAGTAAGACTACACTTGTGTAGTTAGGAATAACTAAATGATAATAGGCATTAGGATAACCCTTGTTTGATACCTGTAATATAATTACTTCTTCCACATCGGTTGAGTAATTCCCCCACTCCTTTGCGTTGTACTCATCTTTAGTACACGATACCCCTAGTTAACCCCTCAGAGCCTATCATTTTCGCGGTTCTCGTGATGTTTCGGTTTTCCGGAATATCAATGAAGAGCATTGTTTACACCCCACCCCAAATGTACACCCAAATCGCCTTAGCCTACCTTGTATGCACTCACTTTTAGTGCATTATTGTTATCACACTTAACCCTTAGTTCAATTATCTGGTTGCTTGCATGAGTTGCTAAGTCGAGTCATATCCTTTGTACACAGTTTTGGGACGATTGGGACTCATGGGAAAAGTTAAAGTTTATGAAATGACTGGAAGGGAATGTTAATTCAAATTCCCTTTATTTACGTAATAATGTACTCCAAGTGTTTTGAGCTTTTCAATTCGAGTCAAATTAGTGTTAGAGTAATAAAAACTCAAGTGTAGGGATGTGCCTATAAATCCCTATCATTTTGATGTTACCGTAGAGGATGGTAGAGTAAAAGTGTATGAATGAAAAAAAAAAATCGAAAAAAATAGAAAAAGAGAAAAAAAAAATAATAGAGTGTCAAAAAAGAAATATATATATATATATATATATATATATATATATATATATATATATATATATATATATATATATATATATATATACGGGCTACCATCCTACATTTATCCTTTAAATTTATGTTTGTTTGTTTCAGTTACCTTGAGTCTAGAGTGTCGAGTCTTGGCTTAGCAACGCCATTCTTCGTATGCTTGTAACATAAAGATTTTTGACTTGCCACCACTAAATAGCCTATCCCACCAAACCATTTGTTTCCCTACCGTAAGCCTAACATTACAACCCTTTAAAGACCTCTTTGATAGTCTTTCCTAGGTGCTTTCGCCAAAGCGATGGAGGTTTGATCTATTTTCAAGCCTATGGTAATCTATGTACTATGACCGGTTAATGAGTGTTTATCTTCCAATTCCAACTTGATATATTTCATATACACCCGAGAGATGTGAGTATCCAAAGACCCGATGTGAGGTGCTAGTATGTAATTTCCGTGCTTGTTATGACTTTTGCGGGGCTTATATGTGTTGTGGACTATTTTAAACCAATGCTTCATGACCCCTAAATTATAAATTAATTGGCTAAAAGCACATTTGCTTGAGGACAAGCAAATACCAAGTGTAGGGATATTTGATAAGGTTTTAAAATGTACCTTTTTGAGGGGTCGTTTAAGCCCTTATTTGATCACTTTTGTATCCGTTATTACTTAATATCGTTCCTTTTCACTTTTTAGGTCTCTTGAAGGCAAATTGCTGGAATAGCACTTATTTGGACGAAAAGGAGCGGATATACGAAGAAAATGGCCAAAGTCAAGAATCGAGACACTCAAGCTGCTGAAATACAAGGGGACGGCGTCAGGTGTTATATGCGACGCCGTCGGAGCACTTCTGTGACGGCTCAGTGGCCAAATTGCTTATTTACAAGTGACGGTGTCAGGCTTTAAAAGAGTAGGGCGTCACAACTCAGACGCCCTAGATTTGATCCAGACGGCGTCAGAAGATGAAGCCGACGGCGTCACAACCATAAGGTGACGCTGGCACAAGCTGCAACACGCGCGCGAGGTAGCTGATACTGTTTTGGCCATAACTTTTGCATACGAACTCGGATTTAGGTGATTCAAAAGCCCACGCGACCAGAACGAGAAAATCTACAGTTTGGGGGAAAAAAGTCGTCGCGACGCCGTAACTCTTTAGGTGTCACGCCGTCGCTCTTTGCCGACAGAAAATCTGCCTATAAATATAACATTATAACTTCACTTTTTGTAGGCTCTAAACCCTAACTCCGATTCCAGGGTTTAGATAGGTGTTTTTCCAGCAACTTTGAAGGTTTCAATCACTCCAAAAACATCTTGTAATGGTTTGTTGATTATATCTTAATCCATATAATCAATTTATCATTATGTCTATCCTATGTTTGATTGATTGTGTGTATGCTTTCATGTTCTCCATGTCCGGCTAATTTATTTGTGTGTTTGCTTAGGGAATATGAAACTTAATTATTGGTAGAGTAATCGGTAGAAATACCAACCCCTAAATCCAAACCCCGAGATTCGTACCTTTCCATTTCATAAAATATAAAAATACAAAAATAATCATCCCTCACCTTTAGATTTAAACCGACATACACTTCAGCCTAACGACACTATTCCCCTAGAGAACGATATCAATACCCGTGGCTTACCCTAATACTACACTACAACGATTAGGTTCACTGCCTAGGGTGTTATAAAACTTACTCGAAGAAAAGGAAGTTCCTTTGAGCCCGAACGACGCTCGTAAGCGTATCAAGTTTTTGGCGCCGCTGCCGGGGAATAGTTATTGTTTAGGCTTGATTTATATCTCGTTTAGGTCTACTCACAAGATTCCTATCAAGTGAGATTTTTTCTTTTTATTGGCTTCCTGGTAGTCTATCCCCCTTCTTTGTGTTTGTGTTCGTAAAACCCTTTTCATTTGTCACTATGGCAAGTGAAGTTGCATTTGAATCATTAACAAATGAGGAACAATTGAATTTCGCATATTGGTTTGGTTTTTATTGTTCTAATGAATTTGTGAGTGAACTTAGAGATATACAAAAGGAGACAGGTGTAAGGTTGGATGTATTTGATATATTTTGTGTTTGTGTGGCTTCTATTCAACAATCGTTGTCAGGATCAACTCCTTTTAGCGAGACCATCTGGAGAATTTTTAAGAAAATCCTCCTATGCATAAACCATCAATTGAATGATCTTAGGCACCGTGATAAAAAAGACCTAGTTTTTAAGAACATGGAACCTAAACCCGAACAAGATTGTGAGATGGTTATAGTTGAACTGCCTAGTTGCATGCGTGGGATAGATTTCAAAGCATATGACACGCGTGAGGAATCCTTTAGGAAAATAGAACATAGTGATCAAATTTTTGAGAATAATTCTTATGAATCGGACCAAGAATTTGAAATGGCTAAAGAAGGATTTGAGATGCTTAGGAGTGTATTTGGGTCAGATCATACTAAAACACATGATGAACATTTAGGAGGTCTAGATATAATGGAGAATGAGGTGGAAACTCCAAGCCCACAAGCCCTACCATCACTTGAGGAACACACATCGCCTATAACTTACCCGGAAGAAGTAGAGACTATAGGAACCCCGATTGATATAGAACCTTTGGACCAAACGCCACTAGAGAATGTAGGTTTAGATGCTTGTTGTCATGACCTCTCTCTTAATCTTATGGAAGTTCCTAATTTTGATGAACCGAAGCCTCAACCAAAAACCTTACCCAATTTTTCGTCTTTAGATGTGAATCTTGGAATTGAATTAGGCCTCAATCCACCCATCAAAATAAATAAACCGGGTAGTTGCTTGATAAAGGTGGTAGACTCTAGGCCATGTAGAGTGGAAGCTAATATAGGAGTAACCCATGACCTTACACACTTATATCACCCATTCATGGTTGATAACAAGAAACACAATGGGTTTAAACTGGGTTTATTAGGTTAAGATGGATCCTTAACTAAGAATCTTTTGAAGTTGATAGAAGATGATCCATTTTTAGGAGAGAGATTTGATTCACCCGCTACACCAATAGACTTAGGTAAGGTTATAGTGAATGGAGCACACTCCTTTGAGCATATAAATCACCCATCACCCTCTCCTCACGTAGCAAATTTCCACCTTAAGGTTGTGTATCACTACTATCACCCGCACTTAAAGTTAAGTGTAGGGAAAACCTCCCCTTTATCCGTTAAATAAGGGTAGAGTCAAGCTCGTGACTTGAACAAAAACAAGCGCTTCTTGGGAGGCAACCCATGTGTATTTGTTTTTCATTTTTAATTGTGTGTCGTATATCTTTTATTGATTGTTTATTCTCATGTTTGAATTTGTAAAATTGCTTTATTTTGTCTTTAACCTCGTCTTAATTACATATAAAGGTATTTTACATAAGGGATAAGTGTATGGAGGATTACACACGTTTTCAAGAAACGTGAACATGAGAATTAAAATTATTTAAAAGATATACATGTGTGTTTGTTCGATTCAAATTCTTGTATCGAGTCATAATGGATGTTATCGCAGGACATTTTTCCAGATTTTAAAGGTAAAAATTTTCCAGATTTTTTTTCAGAAAATCGCAGACCAGTTTCTGTCATGATAACCTGACGGCGTCAGGAGGAGTAGAAACTGCTTACTACTTTTTCTCGTTTTCTGTGCTACTTATAAATTTTTGGAATTTTCCAAGTCTTAATTTTCTAGAAAATCTGCAAACATCCATTCCACAAGCATTATATCTTATTTAAGTCTGGAACTACATCTTGTTGTGATTTTTCTTTGTTCTGTTTGATGCGTTGGGTTGTTTGTTTTCCTAAAGTGTGCAGGTTTTATTTATCAAGAAGAAGATACATAAGGTTGGAAGGAACTTTTCACGCATACATTCTTCTTGGAAAGGATTTAACCACTACTTCACACACGGATCCTACCGAGCTAATCAGGGGAGTATTAGTTTCTTTCGTTTTTAATTACCTTCCATTATCATAACTTTGATACTTTCGGGGAACATTGGGGACAATGTTCAGTTTAAGTGTAGGGAGGGAAAATAAAACAGGAACTTTGAAACTATGCTTATCGTTGATTATTTGCTTTGTCCACTTGTATTTGTGTAATAAACCATGAGAAAATGTCGGTTAGGGTAATTTTGGCACCAAATTTAAATTTTTTCATGACATATAGGAGTGGGCCATTAGTCTTAACAAAAGCGTCTCACGGATAGGAAGTTATATGACTAGCACAAAAAAACCCTTTACCACTTAAATTCCACCCAAAATGTGAGGATCGCCCTTAGATTAGTAGGAATTAAAGCATTCATCTTTAATGCTTAGAGTGTGAACCGGTAGTATAATAGATTCTAGAAGTTGTTTTGTGATGCATCCCGAGATCGCTAGTAAGACTACACTTGGGTAGTTAGGAATAACTAAATGATAATAGGCATTAGGATAACCCTTGTTTGATACCCGTAATATAATTACTTTTTCCACATCGGTTGAGTAATTCCCACACACCTTTGCGTTGTACTCATCTTTAGTACACGATACCCCTAGTTAACCCCTCAGAGCCTATCCTTTTCGCGGTTCTCGTGATGTTTCGGTTTTCTGGAATATCAATGAAGAGCATTGTTTACACCCCACCTCAAATGTACACCCAAATCGCCTTAGCCTACCTTGTATGCACTTACTTTTAGTACATTATTGTTATCACACTTAACCTTTAGTTCAATTATCTGGTTGCTTGCATGAGTTTCTAAGTCGAGTCATATCCTTTGTACACAGTTTTGGGACGATTGGGACTCATGGGAAAAGTTAAAGTTTATGAAATGACTGGAAGGGAACGTTAATTCAAATTCCCTTCATTTACGTAATAATGTACTCCAAGTGTTTTGGTCTTTTCAATTCGGGTCAAATTAGTGTTACAGTAATAAAAACTCAAGTGTAGGGATGTGCCTATAAATCCCTATCATTTTGATGTTACCGTAGAGGATGGTAGAGTAAAAGTGTATGAATGAAAAAAAAATTGAAAAAGAGAAAAAAAAAATAGAGTGTCAAAAAAAAAAAAAAAAAAAAAAAAACAGGCTACCATCCTACATCTATCCATTAAATTTATATTTGTTTGTTTCAGTTACCTTGAGTCTAGAGTGTCGAATATTGGCTTAGCAACGCCATTCTTCGTATGCTTGTAACATAAAGATTTTTGACTTGCCACCACTAAATAGCCTATCCCACCAAACCCTTTGTTTCCCTACCGTAAGCCTAACATTACAACCCTTTAAAGACCTCTTTGATAGTCTTTCCTAGGTGCTTACGCCAAAGCGATGGAGGTTTGATCTATTTTCAAGCCTATGGTTATCTATGTACTAGGACCGGTTAATGTGTGTTTATCTTCCATTTCCAACTTGATATATTTCATATACACCCGAGATATGTGAGTATCCAAACACCCCATGTGAGGTGCTAGTATGTAATTTCCGTGCTTGTTATGACTTTTGCGGGGCTTATATGTGTTGTGGACTGTTTTAAACCAATGCTTCTTGACCCCTAACTTATAAATTAATTGGCTAAAAGCACATTTGCTTGAGGACAAGCAAATACCAAGTGTAGGGATATTTGATAAGGTTTTAAAATGTACCTTTTTGAGGGGTCATTTAAGCCCTTATTTGATCACTTTTGTATCCGTTATTACTTAATATCGTTCCTTTTTACTTTTTAGGTCTATTGAAGGCAAATTGCTGGAATAGCACTTATTTGGACGAAAAGGCGCGGATATACGAAGAAAATGGTCAAAGTCAAGAATCGAGACACTCAAGCTGCTGAAATACAAGGGGACGGCGTCAGGTGTTATATGCGACGCCGTCGGAGCACTTTTGTGACGGCTCAGTGGCCAAATTGCTTATTTACAAGTGACGGTGTCAGGCTTTAAAAGAGTAGGGCGTCACAACTCAGACGCCCTAGATTTGATCCAGACGGCGTCAGAAGATGAAGCCGACGGCGTCACAACCATAAGGTGACGCCGTCACAAGCTGCAACACGCGCGCAAGGTAGCTGATACTGTTTTGGCCATAACTTTTGCATATGAACTCGGATTTAGGTGATTCAAAAGCCCACGCGACCAGAACGAGAAAATCTACAGTTTGGTGAAAAAAAGTCGTCACGACGCTGTAACTCTTTAGGTGTGACTCCGTCGCTCTTTGCCGACAGAAAATCTGCCTATAAATATAACATTATAACTTCACTTTTTGTAGGCTTTAAACCCTAACTCCGATTCCAGGGTTTAGCTAGGTGTTTTTTCAGCAACTTTGAAGGTTACAATCACTCCAAAAACATCTTGTAATGGTTTGTTAATTATATCTTAATCCATATATTCAATTTATCATTATGTCTATCCTATGTTTGATTGATTGTGTGTATGCTTGCATGTTCTCCATATCCGGCTAATTTATTTGTGTGTTTGCTTAGGGAATATGAAACTTAATTATTGAATATTGATTGGTTGTCTCTTATCTTAATTGTTAATGATCTAGTAATGCGATAGGTCATTCGTTGTGTAGTTAATGCTTGATTAATCTTTGTGAACCTTAGACTATGACACCTAGAGTAGTTGTATGCTAAACCATCCAAAGAGTACCTTAGAGTTAGAGTTTATAATTCCTAGAGATTTTGTAGACGAGACCCTTTGGTAGTTTCAAAGAGTTAGGGACAGACGCATACCCTACGACTTTAGACACACAACGCAATTAAGAATAAGGACGTGACAATTCAACCATCAATAGGAGATAATTAAGGAGTAATAAAACCTAAGTAAACACATCTTTAAATCATCATACGAGCACACAACAATAGACATAGACTACCCTTAGCTTAGTTAATTAGATAAGTAGAGTAATCGGTAGAAATACCAACCCCCAAATCCAAACCCCGAGATTCGTACCTTTCCATTTCATAAAATATAAAAATACAAAAATAATCATCCCTCACCTTTAGACTTAAATCGACATACACTTCAGCCTAACGACACTATTCCCCTAGAGAACGATATCAATACCCGTGGCTTACCCTAATACTACACTACAACGATTAGGTTCACTGCCTAGGGTGTTATAAAACTTGCTCGAAGAAAAGGAAGTTCCTTTGACCCCGAACGACGCGCGTAAGCGTATCAAGTTTTTGGCGTCGCTGTCGGGGAATAGTTATTGTTTAGGCTTGATTTATATCTCGTTTTGATCTACTCACAAGATTCCTATCAAGTGAGATTTTTTCTTTTTATTAGCTTCCTTGTAGTCTATCCCCCTTCTTTGTGTTTGTGTTCGTAAAACCCTTTTCATTTGTCGCTATGGTAAGTGAAGTTGCATTTGAATCATTAACAAATGAGGAACAATTGAATTTCGCAGATTGGTTTGGTTTTTATTGTTCTAATGAGTTTGTGAGTGAACTTAGAGATATCCAAAAGGAGACGGGTGTAAGGTTGGATGGATTTGATATATTTTGTGTTTGTGTGGCTTCTATTCAACAATCGTTGTCAGGATCAACTCCTTTTAGCGAGACCATCTGGAGAATTTTTAAGAAAAGCCTCCTATGCATAAACCATCAATTGAATGATCTTAGGCACCATGATCAAAAAGACCTAGTTTTTAAGAACATGGAACCTAAACCCGAACAAGATTGTGAGATGGTTATAGTTGAACTGCCTAGTTGCATGCGTGGGATAGATTTCAAAGCATATGACACGCGTGAGGAATCCTTTAGGAAAATAGAACATAGTGATCAAAATTTTGAGAATAATTCTTATGAATCGGACCAAGAATTTGAAATGGCTAAAGAAGGATTTGAGATGCTTAGGAGTGTATTTGGGTCAGATCATACTAAAACACATGATGAACATTTAGGAGGTCTAGATATAATGGAGAATGAGGTGGAAACTCCAAGCCCACAAGCCCTACCATCACTTGAGGAACACACATCGCCTATAACTTACCCGGAAGAAGTAGAGACTATAGGAACCCCGATTGATATAGAACCTTTGGACCAAACGCCACTAGAGAATGTAGGTTTAGATGCTTGTTGTCATGACCTCTCTCTTAATCTTAGGGAAGTTCCTAATTTTGATGAACCGAAGCCTCAACCAAAAACCTTACCCAATTTTCCATCTTTAGATGTGAATCTTGGAATTGAATTAGGCCCCAATCCACCCATCAAATAAATAAACCGGGTAGTTGCTTGATAAAGGTGGTAGACTCTAGGCGATGTAGAGTGGAAGCTAATATAGGAGTAACCCATGACCTTACACACTTATATCACCCATTCATGGTTGATAACAAGAAACACTATGGGTTTAAACTGGGTTTATTAGGTCAAGATGGATCCTTAACTAAGAATCTTCTGAAGTTGATAGAAGATGATCCATTTTTAGGAGAGAGATTTGATTCACCCGCTACACCAATAGACTTAGGTAAGGTTATAGTGAATGGAGCACACTCCTTTGAGCATATAAATCACCCATCACCCTCTCCTCACGTAGCAAATTTCCACCCTAAGGTTGTGTATCACTACTATCACCCGTACTTAAAGTTAAGTGTAGGGAAAACCTCCCCTTTATCCGTTAAATAAGGGTACAGTCAAGCTCGTGACTCGAACAAAAACAAGCGCTTCTTGGGAGGCAACCCATGTGTATTTGTTTTTCATTTTTAATTGTGTGTTGTAAATATTTTATTGATTGTTTATTCTCATGTTTGAATTTGTAAAATTGCTTTATTTTGTCTTTAACCTCGTCTTAATTACATATAAAGGTATTTTACATAAGGGATAAGTGTAGGGAGGATTACACACGTTTTCAAGAAACGTGAACATGAGAATTACAATTATTTAAAAGATATACATGTGTGTTTGTTCGAGTCAAATGCTTGTATCGAGTCATAATGGATGTTATTGCAGGACATTTTTCCAGATTTTAAAGGTAAAAATTTTCCAGATTTTTTTTCAGAAAATCGCAGACCAGTTTCTGTCATGATAACCTGACGGCGTCAGGGTCGCAACCTGACGGCGTCAGGAGGAGTAGAAACTGCTTACTACTTTTTCTCGTTTTCTGTGCTACTTATAAATTTTTGGAATTTTCCAGGTCTTAATTTTCTAGAAAATCTGCAAACATCCATTCCACAAGCATTATATCTTATTTAAGTCTGGAACTACATCTTGTTGTGATTTTTCTTTGTTCTGTTTGATGCGTTGGGTTGTTTGTTTTCCTAAAGTGTGCAGGTTTTATTTATCAAGAAGAAGATACATAAGGTTGGAAGGAACTTTTCACGCATACATTCTTCTTGGAAAGGATTTAACCACTACTTCACACACGGATCCTACCGAGCTAATCAGGGGAGTAAAGTTTATTTCGTTTTTAATTACCTTCCATTATCATAACTTTGATACTTTCGGGGAACATTGGGGACAATGTTCAGTTTAAGTGTAGGGAGGGAAAATAAAACAGGAACTTTGAAACTATGCTTATCGTTGATTATTTGCTTTGTCCAATTGTATTTGTGTAATAAACCATGAGAAAATGTCGGTTAGGGTAATTTTGGCACCAAATTTAAAATTTTTCTTGACATATAGGAGTGGGGCATTAGTCTTAACAAAAGCGTCTCACGGATAGGAAGTTATATGACTAGCACAAAAAAATCCTTTACCACTTAAATTCCACCCAAAATGTGAGTATCGCCCTTAGATTAGTAGGAATTAAAGCATTCATCTTTAATGCTTAGAGTGTGAACCGGTAGTATAATAGATTCTAGAAGTTGTTTTGTGATGCATCCCGAGATCGCTAGTAAGACTACACTTGTGTAGTTAGGAATAACTAAATGATAATAGGCATTAGGATAACCCTTGTTTGATACCCGTAATATAATTACTTCTTCCACATCGGTTGAGTAATTCCCCCACACCTTTGCGTTGTACTCATCTTTAGTACACGATACCCCTAGTTAACCCCTCAGAGCCTATCCTTTTCGCGGTTCTCGTGATGTTTTGGTTTTCCGGAATATCAATGAAGAGCATTGTTTACACCCCACCCCAAATGTACACCCAAATCGCCTTAGCCTACCTTGTATGCACTTACTTTTAGTGCATTATTGTTATCACACTTAACCCTTAGTTCAATTATCTGGTTGCTTGCATGAGTTGCTAAGTCGAGTCATATCCTTTGTACACAGTTTTGGGACGATTGGGACTCATGGGAAAAGTTAAAGTTTATGAAATGACTGGAAGGGAACGTTAATTCAAATTCCCTTTATTTACGTAATAATGTACTCCAAGTGTTTTGATCTTTTCAATTCGGGTCAAATTAGTGTTAGAGTAATAAAAACTCAAGTGTAGGGATGTGCCTATAAATCCCTATCATTTTGATGTTACCGTAGAGGATGGTAGAGTAAAAGTGTATGAATGAAAAAAAAATCGAAAAAAATAGAAAATGAGAAAAAAAAATTAATAGAGTGTCAAAAAAAAAAAAAAAAAAAAAAAAAAAAAAAAAAAAAAACGGGCTACCATCCTACATCTATCCTTTAAATTTATGTTTGTTTGTTTCAGTTACCTTGAGTCTAAAGTGTCGAGTATTGGCTTAGCAACGCCATTCTTCGTATGCTTGTATCATAAAGATTTTTGACTTGCCACCACTAAATAGGCTATCCCACCAAACCCTTTGTTTCCCTACCGTAAGCCTAACATTAAAACCCTTTAAAGACCTCTTTGATAGTCTTTCCTAGGTGCTTACGCCAAAGTGATGGAGGTTTGATCTATTTTCAAGCCTATGGTAATCTATGTACTAGGACCGGTTAATGAGTGTTTATCTTCCATTTCCAACTTGATATATTTCATATACACCCGAGAGATGTGAGTATCCAAACACCCCATGTGAGGTGCTAGTATGTAATTTCCGTGCTTGTTATGACTCTTGCGGGGCTTATATATGTTGTGGACTATTTTAAACCAATGCTTCATGACCCCTAACTTATAAATTAATTGGCTAAAAGCACATTTGCTTGAGGACAAGCAAATACCTAGTGTAGGGATATTTGATAAGGTTTTAAAATGTACCTTTTTTAGGGGTCGTTTAAGCCCTTATTTGATCACTTTTGTATCCGTTATTACTTAATATCGTTCCTTTTCACTTTTTAGGTCTCTTGAAGGCAAATTGCTGGAATAACACTTATTTGGACGAAAAGGCGCGGATATACGAAGAAAATGGCCAAAGTCAAGAATCGAGACACTCAAGCTGCTGAAATACAAGGGGACGGCGTCAGGTGTTATCTGCGACGCCGTCGGAGCACTTTTGTGACGGTTCAGTAGCCAAATTGCTTATTTACAAGTGACGGTGTCAGGCTTTAATAGAGTAGGGCATCACAACTCAGACGCCCTATATTTGATCCAAACGGCGTCAGAAGATGAAGCCGACGGCGTCACAACCATAAGGTGACGCCGTCACAAGCTGCAACACGCGCGCGAGGTAGCTGATACTGTTTTGGCCATCTTTTTCATACGAACTCGGATTTAGGTAATTCAAAAGCCCACGCGACCAGAACGAGAAAATCTACAGTTTGGTGAAAAAAAGTCGTCGCTACGCCGTCACTCTTTAGGTGTGACGCCATCGCTCTTTGCCGACAGAAAATCTGCCTATAAATATAACATTATAACTTCACTTTTTGTATGCTCTAAACCCTAACTCCGATTCCAGGGTTTAGCTAGGTGTTTTTCCAACAACTTTGAAGGTTTCAATCACTCCAAAAACATCTTGTAATGGTTTGTTGATTATATCTTAATCCATATATTCAATTTATCATTATGTCTATCCTATGTTTGATTGATTGTGTGTATGCTTGCATGTTCTCCATGTCCGGCTAATTTATTTGTGTGTTTGCTTAGGTAATATGAAACTTAATTATTGAATATTGATTGGTTGTCTCTTATCTTAATTGTAAATGATCTAGTAATGCGATAGGTCATTCGTTGTGTAGTTAATGCTTGATTAATCTTTGTGAACCTTAGACTATGACACCTAGAGTAGTTGTAGGCTAAACCATCCAAAGAATACCTTAGAGTTAGAGTTTATAATTCCTAGAGATTTTGTAGACGAGACCCTTTGGTAGTTTCAAAGAGTTAGGGACAAACGCATACCCTATGACTTTAGACACACAACGCAATTAAGAATAAGGACGTGACAATTCAACCATCAATTGGAGATAATTAAGGAGTAATAAAACCTAAGTAAACACATCTTTAAATCATCATACGAGCACACAACAATAGACATAGACTACACTTAGCTTAGTTAATTAGATAAGTAGAGTAATCGGTAGAAATACCAACCCCCAAATCCAAACCCCGAGATTCGTACCTTTCCATTTCATAAAATATAAAAATACAAAAATAATCATCCCTCACCTTTAGACTTAAATCGACATACACTTCAGCCTAACGACACTATTCCCCTAGAGAACGATATCAATACCCGTGGCTTACCCTAATACTACACTACAACGATTAGGTTCACTGCCTAGGGTGTTATAAAACTTGCTCGAAGAAAAGGAAGTTCCTTTGACCCCGAACGACGCGCGTAAGCGTATCAGTCGCCTTTAGTCTCTGACGCCGTCTGGATCAAATCTAGGCCGTCTGAGCTGCGACGCCCTACTCTTTTAAAACCTGATGCCGTCACTTGTAAATAAGCAATTTGGCTACTGTGTCGTCACAAAACTTGTTCCGACGGTGTCACAAGTAGAACTTGACGCCGTCCCCTTCAGTTCCAGCAGCCTGAGTGTCTCGATTCTTGACTTTGGCCATTTTCTTCGTATATTCGCGCCTTTTCGTCCGAATAAGTGTCATTCCAGCAATTTGCCTTCAGGAGACCTAAAAAGTGAAATGGAACGAAATTAAGTAGTAACGGATACAAAAGTGATCAATTAAGGGCTTAAACGACCCCTCAAAAAGGCACCTTTTAAATCCTTATCAAATATCCCTACACTTGGTATTTGCTTGTCCTCAAGCAAATGTGCTTTTAGCCAATTCATTTATAAATTAGGGGTCATGAAGCATTAGTTTAGAATGATCCACAACACATATAAGCCCCACAAAAGTCATAACAAGCACGGAAATTACATACTAGCACCTCACATGGGGTGTTTGGATACTTACATCTCTCGGGTGTATATGAAATATAACAAGTTGGAAATGGAAGATAAACACTCATTAACCGGTCCTAGTACATAGATTACCATAGGCTTGAGACTAGATCAAACCTCCATCGCTTTGGCGTAAGCACCTAGGAAAGACTATCCAAGAGGTCTTTTAAATGGTTGTAATGTTAGGCTTACGGTAGGGAAACAAAGGGTTTGGTGGGTGATAACGCTACACGCGTCGTTCGGGGTCAAGGAAACTTCCTTTTCTTCGAGCAAGTTTTATAACACCCTAGGCAGTGAACCTAATCGTTGTAGTGTAGTAATTAGGGTAAGCCACGGGTATTGATATCATTCTCTAGGGGAATAGGAATGCTAGTAAGAAGTTACTACGCTAAGGTTAAGGTTGAGGAAGATTATTTTTTGTATTTTTATATTTTATGAAATGGAAAGGTACGAATCTCGGGTATTGGATTTGGGGGGTTGGCATTTCTACCGATTACTCTACTATTATCTAATTATCTAAACTAAGGTTGTGGGAGTCTATGTCTAATTAATGTGTGCTCGTATGATAGTTTAAAGATGTGTTTACTTAGGTTATACTACTCCTTAATTATCTCCTATTGATGGTTGAGTTGTCACGTCCTTATTTTTAGTTACGTTGTGTGTCTAAAGTTGTAGGGTATGCGTTTCTCCCTAACTCTTTGAACTTACCAAAGGGTCTCATCTACAAAACCCACTAGGGATGATAAACTCTTACTCTAAGGCACTATTTGGATAATTTAGCCTACAACTACTCAGGTAATCATATTCTAAGGTTCACAAAGATGAATCAAGCATTAAGTACACAACGAATGACCTATCGCATTACTAGATCATTAATCTACCAAGATAAGAAACAACCAATCAATATTCAATAATTAAGTTTCATACTTCCTAAGCAAACACACAAATAAATTAGCCGGACATGGAGAACATGCAAGCATACACACAATAAATCAAAGACATAATTGAATTAATGAAGTAAATACTTATCTTGATGTAAGATAGGGTTTAAAACTCTAAAATACTGTACAAGACACCTTAGGTTCGGTTTTAGGTTTTCACTCAAAAAGACTCTCCCTAAAACTGAAAAATTCGGATTCTATATATAAGATTACATATGCGACGGCGTCACCTTATGTTTCGTGACGCCGTCGTGTCGCCGTCATTAGGGTTTCGTCTTGGCCACGTTAACCTTGCGACGGCGTCACCTTATGTCCGTGATGCCGTCCTCTTCAGCTTCTGACGTCGTCTGGGTCGCATCTAGGCCGTCTGAGTAGCAACGGCGTACTCTTTTAAAGCCCGACGTCGTCAATTGAAAATAGAGTTTTTGGCTTTTGTATCGTCACAAAAAATCCTCCGACGGCGTCGTAATTAAAACCTGACGCCGTCGCCTTCTGTTTTCAGCAGCTTTGAGTGTCTCGATTCTGACTTTGGCCATTTTCTTCGTATATTCACGCCTTTTCGTCCAAATAAGTGCCATTCCAGCATTTTGCCTTCAAGAGACCTAAAAAGTGAAAAGGAACGATATTAAGCAATAACGGATACAAAAGTGATCAAATAAGGGCTTAAACGACCCCTCAAAATGGTACCTTTTAAAACCTTATCAAATATCCCTACACTTGTTATTTGCTTGTCCTCAAGCAAATGTGCTTTTAGCCAATTAATTTATAAGTTAGGGATCATGAAGCATTAATTCAAAACGGTCCACAACACATATAAGCCCCGCAAAAGTCATAACAAGCACGGAAATTACATTCTAACACCTCACATGGGGTGTTTGGGTACTCACATCTCTCTCGGGTGTATATATGAAATATAACATATAGGAAATGGAAGATAAACACTCATTAACCGGTCCTAGTACATAGATTACCATAGGCTTGAGAATAGATCAAACCTCTATCGCTTTGGCGTAAGCACCTAGGAAAGACTATCAAAGAGGTCTTTTAAAGGGTTGGAATGCTAGGCTTACGGTAGGGAAACAAGGGTTTGGTGGGATAGGTTATTTAGTGGTGGCAAGTCAAAAATCTCTATGTTAAATGCATACGAAGAATGGCGTTGCTAAGCCAAGACTCGACACTCTAAAATTCTAGGTAACGGAAATAAACAAACATAAATTTAAAGGATAGATGTAGGATGGTAGCCCGTATGTTTTGTTTTGTTTTTTTATTTTTTTTTTTTTTTTTTAATTTTTTTACACTCTATTTTTTTTCTTTTTCTCTTTTTCTATTTTTTTTCGATTTTTTTTTTAATACACTTTTACTCTACCATCCTCTACGGTAACATCAAAATGATAGGGATTTATAGGCACATCCCTACACTTGAGTTTTTATTACTCTAACACTAATTTGACCTGAATTGAAAAGATCAAAACACTTGGGGTACATTATTACGCAAACAAAGGGAATTTGAATTTAACGTTCCCTTCCCGTCATTTCATAAACTTTAACTTTTCCCATGAATCCCAATCGTCCCAAAACTGTATACAAATGATATGACTCGACTTAGCAACTTATGCAAGCAACTAGACAATTGAACTAAGGGTTTAGGGTGATAACAAACATTTGCACTAAAAGTGAGTGCATAAGGGGTAGGCTAAGGCGATTTGGGTGTATATTTGGGGGTGGGGTGTAAACAATGCTCTTCATTGATATTCCGGAAAAACCGAAACATCACGAGAACCGCGAAAAGGATAGGCTCTGAGGGGTTAACTAGGGGTATCGTGTACTAAAGATGAGTACAACGCAAAGGTGTGGGGGACTTACTCAACCGATGTGGAAGAAGTAATTATATTACGGGTATCAAACAAGGGTTATCCTAATGCCTCTTATCATTTAGTTATTCCTAACTACACAAGTGTAGCCTCACTTGCGATCTCGGAATGCATCACAAAACAAGTTCTAGAATCTAATATACTACCGGTTCGCACTCTAAGCATTGAAGACGAATGCTTTAATTCCTACTAATCTAAGGGCGATCCTCACATTTTTGGTGGAATTTAAGTGGTAAAGGGTTTTGTGCTAGTCATATAACTTCCTATCCATGAGACGCTTTTGTTAAGACTAATGGCCCACTCCTATATGTCATGAAAAATTTTAAATTTGGTGCCAAAATTACCCTAACCGACATTTTCTCATGGTTTATTACGCAAATGCAATTGGACAAAGCAAATAATCAAGGATAAGCATAGTTTCAAAGTTCCCGTTTTATTTTCCCTCCCTACACTTAAACTGAACATTGTCCCCAATGTTCCCCGAAAGTATCAAAGTTATGATAATGGAAGGTAATTAAAAACGAAAGAAACTAATACTCCCCTGATTAGCTCGGTAGGATCCGTGTAAAGTGGTGGTTAAATCCTTTTCAAGAAGAATTATTGCGTGAAAAGCTCCTTCCAATCTTATGTAACTTCTTCTTGACAAACTAAACCTGCACACTTGAAGAAAACAAACGAAACATTCGCGTAAAATCGGCGGTAATAATATATATAAGACTCGATTTAAACTAGGATATAATACTTGTGGAATGGATGTTTACAGAATTTCTAAGAAAATTAAGACCTGGAAAATTCCAAAAATTTATAAGTAGCTCAGAAAACGAGAAAAAAGTAATCTGATATTTTTACTCCTTCCTGACGCCGTCAGTTTTCAATCCTGACGCCGTCAGGTTATCCTGACAAAAACTGGTTTGCGATTTTCTGAAAAAAAATTCTGGAAAATTTACATCTTTAGAATCTGGAAAAATTTCTGCAAAAACATCCATTATGACTCGATACAAGAATTTGACTCGAACAAACAAACATAAATATCTTTTAGTTAATTGTTATTCTCATGTTTACGTTTCTTTTGAAAACGTGTGTAATCCTCCCTACACTTATCCCTTATGTAAAATACCTTTATATGCAATTAAGACGAGGTTAAAAACAAAATAAAGCATTTTTACAAAGTTAAACATGAGGATAAACAATTAATAAAAGATATATGACACTAACAAGCAAACAATTAAGCATGGGTTGCCTCCCACGAAGCGCTTTTCTTTATTTAAGAGTCTTGTAGCTAGACTCATAGTCGTGCTCCTACGTTGCTTCACCACCGCCCTCTTGACGGTCTCTATCGGGGGATTCCATGTTGTAGAAGTGTCATATGATGCACCTTTCTAAGAGTTCGTCCTCTCCCCACTCGGTCCTATATTTCGGTTCTAAATTAAAACAATCTTTATAGAACCCGAAAATCTTAGCCATAACATAATCTACTCCCCTTTCCATATCCTCATCATTCTTGTAATAGACCGACAGTTTAAGTTCCTTTTCATCATTAGAGAATGATGAAAACTTCTCAATCTTAAACGGCATTTGGTAAGCTATGTCGTCGGTCTCATCCTTGAATCGCACTATTCCTAACGAGGGGTTATACGTCATCCCAGTGCTTTCTATGAAAGGTTTTCCTAGAAGAACGTGGGACAAGCTAGGGTCAATGGCCGTGCTAATATCATCCACAATTATGAAGTCCGTAGGGAACGTGAAACTACCTACATAGACGGTCAATCCCTTAACTCTACCGAGAAAATTGCACTTATCACTATGATTATCGGGATCTTGCCTAGTTGGGATAGGCTTCTTCATTATCCAATTGTAGTAGGTGCTAGTCATTATGTTAATTGGGGATTTGAGATCAATGTAGGCCTTTGCCACAAAAAGGTGTCCTATGCAATATGGTATGTTAAGATTCCAAGGGTTCCCAAACTTGATTCTAGGACTTTTCCTAACATACATGTGACGGAGGTCACGCACTAAGTGAGGGTGGCAGGATAGTTCTTTTTCCGTAGGAAATTTGTTGAAATAGTCAATGTCTACTTCATCTACTTCCTCGGGTGTTTCATCATCCACAAGTGTATGGTCCTCTTCGTCATCTGTTCTATCCGGTTTCACTAAGGCGATGGTATTGACGAATTGGACGTGCTTAGTTAGCTTGCTTGGATCCTTAATCTCTATACCTGAAGGCTCGGGAGTTGAGATAGCACTAACCTTCTTATCACTATTAGTTATGGCTTTCAAAAGGTTGTCTATTTTCCTATCCATCTCGGCTTGTTGATGGTTAAAGCGGTCCGAGAGCTTAGCCATTTGGGTTTCTTGGGATGCAACTAGGTTTTGCAACATCCCTTCGACGTTTTGTTGGTTAGGACCGTTAGGTGGGGGCCATGAGAAATCATTGGAGGTGAATTCTTTGGTTTGTCCCCAGTAGAAGTCGGGCTTGTTTTTCCATGCCTCACGGGTTTCATTGAAATTCCTAGGTCCGGGTATTGTAGGGAATCTTCCTCCCGTTCCATTAATACGCGAGGATGCGTAGTCAACGGAAGCATGTTCGGGGGATCGGGTGCTATTGCGCGTGTTATGAGGATCATAAAACGGCTCGCACGAGGAAGAAACTTTGTTCACATGGTATGAAGACTTAGGATTTTCATAAGAACTCATGAGGAAGCTAACTTGATCTTCAAGTTCGATCATCCTACGGTTGGAAGGTTGTGAGTTGATGGAAGGCAAGGAGATCGCCTTAACGGTTTTAGGTAGCTCACGGGGGTTGTCCCAACTTTCGTTATCGTAGAGGGCAAGGTCCTCTATTATACCCCATGATTCTTCCGCGGTGAGATCACTAAGTTTTCCACCGGCCGCTTGGTCAATGGATCGCTTAGTGGGGAAGTTGACATGATCATAAAAGATTTGGACTTGGAGCCAAAGATCAATGCCGTGATGAGGGACTTTATGAAGTAAGTCCTTGAATCGGGTCCATGCTTCGTAGAGAGATTCACCTTGACGTTGTTGGAACATCAAGATGTCATTCCTAAGCTTAGTGGTTCTCCCCGGTGGGAAAAATTGAGCAAGGAAGCGAGAGGTAAGATCATCCCAACTTGAGATGGAGCCGGCGGGAAGTCGCTCAAGCCAATTACTAGCTTGGTCCCGTAGAGAGAATTGGAAGAAACGCAGGCGCGTGGTCTCCCGAGTAGTAGCATCAAGGTCGATGGAATCGACAATTTTGAGGAAATCCCTCAGATGCTGATTTGGATCTTCGGAACGAAGTCCATGGAATGCACATCCGTTTTGCACCAACCGGATGGTGTCAGATCGCAGGGCCGTAGTTTGGGCTTGGTCGGGAAGCTCAATGGTGTTCCTATAGCCTAGGTGGCTTAGTCTTGAGTATTCACCAAGAGTACGGGCTCTTGGCGGGTCATTTGGTGGTGGGTTGATGAGTGGTGGTTGGTTATCATCCTCCATGATGAAAAGTGATGGGTGTTACGAACAAAGGTCACGAAGAAGGGGGATACACTAAGAGAAAGCTAAAAATGAGAAAAATTTACTTGATATGAATCAAGCAAAGAACCTAAACGAGGTGGACTACTAACTAACTATTCTATTCCCCGGCAGCGGCGCCAAAAACTTGATAACGCTACACGCGTCGTTCGGGGTCAAGGAAACTTCCTTTTCTTCGAGCAAGTTTTATAACACCCTAGGCAGTGAACCTAATCGTTGTAGTGTAGTAATTAGGGTAAGCCACGGGTATTGATATCGTTCTCTAGGGGAATAGGAATGCTAGTAAGAAGTTACTACGCTAAGGTTAAGGTTGAGGAAGATTATTTTTTGTATTTTTATATTTTATGAAATGGAAAGGTACGAATCTCGGGTATTGGATTTGGGGGGTTGGTATTTCTACCGATTACTCTACTATTATCTAATTATCTAAACTAAGGTTGTGGGAGTCTATGTCTAATTAATG
Organism: Chrysanthemum seticuspe; assembly: GCA_019973895.1. Lineage (NCBI taxonomy): Eukaryota > Viridiplantae > Streptophyta > Magnoliopsida > Asterales > Asteraceae > Chrysanthemum > Chrysanthemum seticuspe. Next base: position 279,190,989 of record BPTQ01000001.1, on the reverse strand, counting down.
TGTGCTCGTATGATAGTTTAAAGATGTGTTTACTTAGGTTATACTACTCCTTAATTATCTCCTATTGATGGTTGAGTTGTCATGTCCTTATTCTTAGTTACGTTGTGTGTCTAAAGTTGTAGGGTACGCGTTTCTCCCTAACTCTTTGAACTTACCAAAGGGTCTCGTCTACAAAACCCACTAGGGATGATAAACTCTTACTCTAAGGCACTCTTTGGATAATTTAGCCTACAACTACTCAGGTAATCATATTCTAAGGTTCACAAAGATGAATCAAGCATTAAGTACACAACGAATGACCTATCGCATTACTAGATCATTAATCTACCAAGATAAGAAACAACCAATCAATATTCAATAATTAAGTTTCATACTTCCTAAGCAAACACACAAATAAATTAGCCGGACATGGAGAACATGCAAGCATACACACAATAAATCAAAGACATAATTGAATTAATGAAGTAAATACTTATCTTGATGTAAGATAGGGTTTAAAACTCTAAAATACTGTACAAGACACCTTAGGTTCGGTTTTAGGTTTTCACTCCAAAAGAGTCTCCTTAAAACTGAAAAATTCGGATTCTATATATAAGATTACATATGCGACGGCGTCACCTTATGTTTCGTGACGCCATCGTGTCGCCGTCATTAGGGTTTCGTCTTGGCCACGTTAACCTTGCGACGACGTCACCTTATGTCCGTGACGCCGTCCTCTTCAGCTTCTAACGTCGTCTGGGTCGCATCTAGGCCGTCTGAGTAGCAACGGCCTACTCTTTTAAAGCCCGACGTCGTCAATTGACAATAGAGTTTTTGGCTTCTGTATCGTCACAAAAAATCCTCCGACGGCGTCGTAATTAACACCTGACGCCGTCGCCTTCTGTTTTCAGCAGCTTTGAGTGTCTCGATTCTGACTTTGGCCATTTTCTTCGTATATTCGCGCCTTTTTGTCCAAATAAGTGCCATTCCAGCATTTTGCCTTCAAGAGACCTAAAAAGTGAAAAGGAACGATATTAAGCAATAACGGATACAAAAGTGATCAAATAAGGGCTTAAACGACCCCTCAAAATGGTACCTTTTAAAACCTTATCAAATATCCCTACACTTGTTATTTGCTTGTCCTCAAGCAAATGTGCTTTTAGCCAATTAATTTATAAGTTAGGGGTTATGAAGCATTAATTCAAAATGGTCCACAACACATATAAGCCCCGCAAAAGTCATAACAAGCACGGAAATTACATACTAGCACCTCACATGGGGTGTTTGGGTACTCACATCTCTCTCGGGTGTATATATGAAATATAACATATAGGAAATGGAAGATAAACACTCATTAACCGGTCCTAGTACATAGATTACCATAGGCTTGAGAATAGATCAAACCTCCATCGCTTTGGCGTAAGCACCTAGGAAAGACTATCAAAGAGGTCTTTTAAAGGGTTGGAATGTTAGGCTTACGGTAGGGAAACAAGGGTTTGGTGGGATAGGTAAGCTTATCCTCAAGTCGTGCCCCTACTTACCGATATAAGTAAGCTTATCCTCAAGAATGTCATAAGGATCAAACTTATCATTTAGGTTCCTAGTAATACGTTTGGTTCGATATGACTTTTCAAATTTCTCTCCATCGGGGTCGTAGATCGTTATCCTAATGTGCCACTCTCCATTACCATCACTAGGCGGTCTATCCCAATCCCACCTATGCTTGGGCTTATCTCTCTCAACTTTCCACTTATTCATGACAAGGTTGACGGGAAAGCTTCCTAGGAACTCGGTCATCTTCCTAAATACTAAGGCGTCCTTAAACGGGTTCACTTCCATGTCCCTAGCCAATTCTTTTTCATGGAAAGTTGCTTTGCTAGCAAAGGCTTCATCAAGATAAAAAGGCCGTTGGGGACCTATGAAGTTCTTATTAATCCAAGGTCCATATCTAGATTGTGCTCTATCCAACCTAATTTCATGTGGGATTTCCTCTTCTTTATAATAAGTATGCTTTTTGATATCGTAAATTGACCTAGCACTCCCTTCTCATACCACTATTTTGGACATCTTACAATCAATGATGGCACTAGCGGTAGCTAAGAATCCTCTTCCTACAAGCAATGGGCATGTCGAGTCCTTATTCATGTCTAGCACATGGAAATCCGCCAAAAGAGTCAATTCTCCTACGTGTACTATCATGTCCTTAATTATCCCTACCGGATATGCAATACTACCGTCCGCTAGACCTAAGATGGTTTCCGTTGGTTCTATCTTACCTAAGTTAAGGCTTCTATGGAGGGACAACAGAACAAGAATGATGCATGACCCTAAGTCGGCTAGAGCATCGAGAGGTTAGGAAGTTCCAAGCCTACACGGAAGAGTGAATAGCCCAGGATCGTCTAACTTCTTAGGTAAATTATTTTGCACAAAAGCGGACCCATGTTTTCCAAGTCTAAGTTCTAGCTCATATTTTTCTTTTAAAGCATTATAATAAGGTGCATGAGCTAAGACTTCAAGAACCGAATTTTCTTGATGGAGTTCCTTGTACTCCTCCTCTAGATTAGGTTTGGGTTCTTGGTTGACGGGTTTCTCAAGAGTAGGTTTTACCAATGGTGCGGGGCCTTTGTACCTCATTTTAGATTGCTTGGAACCCTTGTTGATAGCGTTCACCGAGTGGACCATTGGGTGTGAGGGGCATGGATGCGCACTCTCCCATGGTGAACAAGAACATGAAGTCGATGAAATCGAACTCACTTTTGGGTTCTTTATAGTATCACTTGGGAGTGCTCCAATTTTACGGTCATTAAAGGCTTTTAAGAGGGCATCAAGCTTGTTTGTCATCTCGCTTTGTCGTTGCTTAAAATCGGCTTCAAGCTTAGTCAATCAAGTTTCTTGAGATGACATGAATATAGATGCAATTGCCTCAAGACTAGTGGGGTTTCTGGTGTTTGGAGGGTTGAACCTATTAGGTGGACTAGATGAGTTTTGGGGTGTGCTTGAATTTTGGTTCCACTTAAGGTTAGGGTGATTCCTCCATGAGGGGTTGTAAGAGTTTCTTAAGTTGTTTTGTTCGGGCTTGAAAGTGTACCACTTCTCTCCCGCTCCGTCGGTACGCGTGGAGGCGTAGTCCGCAAAAGATTGTTCGGGGAGTCTTGTGCAATCTCGAGTGTCGTGGGAACCACTACACAATTCACAAGGTAGAGTGATTTTGTTTACTTGGCATGAAGACTTAGGATTGTCGTAGGAGCTCATTAGGAATTTAACTTGATCTTCAAGCTCGAGCATCCTACGGTCGGAAGATTGTGAATCAATGGGAGGCAAGGAGATTGCCTTTACTGTTTTGGGAAACTCACGGGGGTCATTCCAACTTTCGTTGTCATAGAGAGCAAGGTCCTCTATTATACCCCATGATTCTTCCGCGGTGAGATCACTAAGTTTTCCACCGGCCGCTTGGTCAATGGATCGCTTAGTGGGGAAGTTGACATGATCGTAGAAGAGTTGGACTTGAAGCCAAAGATCAATGCCGTGATGAGGGACTCTATGGAGTAAGTCCTTGAATCGAGTTCATGCTTCGTAGAGAGATTCACCTTGACGTTGTTGGAACATCAAGATTTCATTCCTAAGCTTAGTAGTTCTCCCCGGTGGGAAAAATTGAGCAAGGAAACGAGAGGTGAGATCATCCCAACTTGAGATGGAGCCGGCGGGAAGTCGCTCAAGCCAATTACTAGCTTGGTCCCGTAGAGAGATCTGGAAGAGACGCAGACGCGTGGTCTCCCGAGTAGTAGCATCGAGGTCGATGGAATTGACAATTTTAAGGAAATCCTTAAGATGCTGATTAGGATCTTTGGAATGAAGTCCATGGAATGCGCATCCGTTTTGCACCAATCAGATGGTGTCGGATCGCAGGGCCGTAGTTTGGGCTTGGTCGGGAAGCTCAATGGTGTTCCTATAGCCTAGGTGGCTTGGTCTCGAGTATTCACCAAGAGTACGGCCTCTTGGTGGGTCATTTGGTGGTGGGTTGATGAGTAGTGGTTGGTTATCACCTTCCATGATGAAGAGTGATGGGATTACGAACAAAGGTCGCGAGAAGGGGGATAGACTACGAGGAAGCTAAAAATAGGAAAAAAACATACTTGATAGGAATCAAGCAAGGAAACCTAAACGAGGTAGACTCCTAACTAGCTATTCTATTCCCCGGCAGCGGCCAAAAACTTGATACGCTTACACAGCGCGTTCGGGGTCAAAGGAACTTCCTTTTCGTCGAGCAAGTTTTTCAACACCCTAGGCAGTGAACCTAATCGTTGTAGTGTAGTATTAGGGTAAGCCACGGGTATTGATATCGTTCTCTAGGGGAATAGGAATGCTAGTGAGAAGTTACTACGCTAAGGTTGGGGTTGAGGAAGATTATTTTTTTATCTTTTTATATTTTTTTAGGAAATAGAAAGGTACGAATCTCGGGGTTTGGATTTGGGGGTTGGTATTTCTACCGATTACTCTACTTATCTAATTATCTAATTAACTAAGCTAGGGGTAGTCTATGTCTATTGTTGTGTGCTCGTATGATGATTAAGAATGTATTTACTTAGGTTTTATTACTCCCTAGTTATCTCCTATTGATGGTTGAATTGTCACATCCTTATTCTTAACGCGTTATGTTTCTAAGGTCGTAGGGTATGCGTTTATCCCTAACTCTTTGAAGCTACCAAAGGTTAATGACCATAAAATCTCTAGGATTTATAAACTTAACACTAAGGTATTCTTTGGATGTTTAGCCTACAATAACTCTAGGTGATTATAAACTAAGGTTCAACAAAGATTAATCAAGCATTAATAGCACAACGGATGACCTATCGCAATACTAGGTCAATCACAATTAAGATAAGAGACAACCAATCAATATTCAATAACTAGGTTTCATATTACCTATGCAAACACACAAATAAATTAGCCGGACATGGAGAACAAGCAAGCATACACACAATCAATTGAAGACATAATTGAATTAATGAAGTAAAACACTTATCTTGATGTAAGATAGGGTATGGAACCCTAAAATACTGTACAAGACAGCCTTGGTTCGGTTTAGGTTTTTACTCCACAAAACTACACATTGAAAACTGAAAAATTCGGATTCTATATATAGTGTTACAAACTGCGAAGACATCACTCTTTAATTGTGACGTTGTCGGGTCGCCGTCATTAGGGTTTCGTCTTGGCCACGTTAGCATTGTGACAGCGTCACATTATGTCCGTGACGCTGTCGCCTTTAGTCTCTGACGTCGTTTGGATCAAATCTAGGCCGTCTGAGCTGCGACGCCCTACTCTTTTAAAACCTGATGTCGTCACTTGTAAATAAGCAATTTGGCTACTGAGTCGTCACAAAACTTGTTCCGAAAGGAGTCACAAGTAGAACCTGATGCCGTCCCCTTCAGTTCCAGCAGCCTGAGTGTCTCGATTCTTGACTTTGGCCATTTTCTTCGTATATTCGCGCCTTTTCATCGGAATAAGTGTCATTCCAACAATTTGCTTTCAAGAGACCTAAAAAGTGAAAAGGAACGAAATTAAGTAGTAACAAATACAAAAGTGATCAATTAAGGGCTTAAACGACCCCTAAAAAATGTACCTTTTAAATCCTTATCAACTACCCACAAATATTATGAAAACACTCATACTAAAATTAAACACACACACGAGAGTTCACATGAAAACACAAACGTAAATCACACATCATAATGAACAACAGGCTTCGCCCATTATAGGTCGATACTTATAACTCCAACAATCCTTTAAGCCTCTGAACAAAGATATCGTTATTACGAGCATTAAGCTCCAATTCAGCTGCCATTATCCTCATCTACGTAACCTTCATATCATCTTTCGCCTGTACCTCTCTTAGATACTTTGCAGTTTTATGCGAATAGTTATTTCCAATAGTTTCTAGCTCCTGAATGAAACTAAGCCTTTGACGTGTAATACCAACCAATCTTCCACAAAGCAAATTCATTTTTTGAGCCATTTGAAGGTCTTCAATTGAAGCTTGATGGCAGTACAGAGCTAATATCTCCGACCAGTTGTTGGAATTAGCCTCGGTTATGAGGAGATCACACATTGGCTGTCTTGACATTCTATTTTCTTAAATATTTTGTCCCAAGTTAGGAAATAAGTTGTGAAGATGAGCCTCCAACTAGAATGTCTTAAATAGCAAAACCAAACTCCATAAAGGATGTCTAGTGCCTATCTTTTGCACATTTAAATGAACAAATTGTCACAAAATCAATAATTTGATGTTGAAAATTATGTAGCCTCATTTGCATCAAAACAATATAGGCAGATACACTATTGTTTTTGTGGGTTCACTTTAGATACTTGTCACATAATCAATACTTTTGGGTTTTGAATGACACTTGATTCCTGACCTATATTATTTGGTTTTGAATGACACTTGATTCCTGACCTATATTATTGGCAAAACTCACAGTTGAAAATCTGAAAATCACATGCAAACAATTGCTGAATGACAAAATATTCCTGACCTACAATACATAATTTGTAGACATTATCATTTTAAATAGACTAACAAAAAAGACTTGTGAATGGCAACAGTGCTGTGATATGTAAGAGGCTGTGATGACGATTATCTTATTTGACGAATCAAATGATGTGATTTACCATATCTTGGCATGGCAATTTTATAGCATTATATTGCAGCCATGGCGGTTACATCCTGATGTTGTTTTACAGATCTGAGCCTTGCTAATGCATATCACAATACTACTGTTGCTATCCAAAAATTCATGCATGGTCCATTACATGGTCACTTTTTTGTGCCTTTTCCTGTTTTGCTCATGCTTGACTACTCACTGCTCAACTGTTCGACTTCACTAATTTAATGCCAAGTGTCCACCCCTCTGTACCTTTTAGAAAAAGTACAATGGCCCACCTAATCTGAACCAAATCTAAGTCAGTGTACACACTTTTTATCTTTTAATAAAAGTCAATGCTCGACTGACGGGGCTCGACTGTGGCTACTCAATATGATATAGTTGTGCATTCAATATGACTAACAAAAAAGACTTGTGATTGGAAACAGTGAAAGTAACGGTGATATGTAAGAGGCTGTGATGACGATTATCTTATTTGATGAATCAAATTATGTGATTTACCGTATCTTGGCATGGCAATTTTATAGCATTATTTTGCAGCCATGGCGGTTATATCCTGATGTTGTTTTACAGATCTGAGCATTGCTAATGCATATCACAATACTTGTTATAGACTGTTGCTAAATGTTAAACTTAGCGAAAAATTATTGTTTGTATATGTTAAGGAGTTAGTTAAGAAAGTTAAGGATCAATACGATATAGTTGTGGATTCTATAAAAGTGTTTCAATTAGAAGTTGAAAGTAACAATGTGCCCACATTACTTTGTCGATGAGTTTGGAATTTCAACATAGTTACCCATTATGAATTCCCATACAGTTCCATTTGTTTTTTCAACAATCTAGCAATTCGCCTAGTGCAGGCCTTTGCACAAAGGGAGTTGAAATGACAAAAGGAACTGTAGGGGACCTCAGAAGGGTTAATTATGTTTCTTTTTTAAGAAAAAACTTTTTTATGATCTTAAACCACCCATTTACGAAGTAATGTGGCCATACATTGCTTGCTACATTGAACTTCACCTTGAAAACCTCAATTATCAAGGCACATCTTTCTAATGATGTAGATGGGTTCCATTGCTTAGTTTGACTGAGTTCCCTAAAACCATTTGTGTGCTTGATCTTGATCCTAATTTTTGGTTCTTTTTGTGCCGAAAAATGTGATCAATATCAAGCACACCAATGGTTTTAGGGAACTCGGTCAAACTAAGCAATGGAACCCATATACATCGTTAGAAAGATGTGCCCTGATAATTGAGGTGTGTTGCTTGTGATAATGATATAGTGTGTATTGTTCATGACAGGCCACACTCCTTCATTTTCCCATTCAACACATATGCTTTTCCAGAATCGATAATTATTTTTTCGCCACACCTTGGTACTTTGAGCTTCCCCTCGAAAACCAATTCCTATGTCACTGTCATAGCAATAGGTTTGGTGCAAACCTTTGCAGCCATTTCGAAGACATGGTAATGGGATTTCGAGTGGAGGCTCAAAGTACTAAAGTGTATCCACTTGCTTATGTATGAGTCGTTGACTCTAGATAAGGTGTTAGTGGTAACTTGCTTATAACATATTTACATTTAACTTTTTTAAACAACTCCTTTACATATATAAGCTCTATTTTGTTCATTTAACTATTTTAACCATGTAGTCTTAATTTGTGATCGGGAAGTCATCGTTTGCCCAAGTTCAAGGTTTAAGTAGAGAGGTTCGGAAATCACGCTTTCGTTAAAGACTTATATTTATAGTGGGGGGATGTTATGTTTTTAGTTATGAAAAAAAATGATGATTCGAATATATATATATATATATATATATATATATATATATATATATATATATATTAGTTTATTTGTGTTGTTAAGTGCAATGTTATAAGCACTATGATAGGAGCTCATCGGATATTAAGCATCGATGAGGCCACCTCGGTCACATTTGAAGAATTGAGTTGGCAATTATATTACGCCAACAGTTGGAGAACAGGTAATGAGCCCATCATGACGTCCGCTAATGGCACATCTACTTGTTATATCATGATCCGGTTTCTTCACCTTAAAGCTTGAACTTTGGATGAATGGTAGGCGGTGACAACTTGGTTATAGGTTAAGACTATTTGTTTCGTTATTTTTATTTTTACACCAATTATTTCCCATGTCTTATCCTACCTTTTAGTTATGAAGCGTGTCTAGGTGATGAAGCGAGCAATCTTTGGTGTCTTGGCCATGGATTTCTTCATGTATCATTGATTTTGTCCATTTTTCCGTGACACGTTAGTAATGACAATTCACCCTTGACCCATATTGTGTCCACCCATATTGCCTTTAAAGATTGTTTAGTCCTTAACTCTAGTGGTGGAGATTTGTGTAACCGCCAAGCTTATGATAAAATACATGCTATGACTATGCTTTGAGTGATCACCCCAAAATTGACACTTAGACTAGATGAGAGAATTTGAGTGTTTGTTCCCATTTTGTGAGGTGTTCGGCTTTGATTTATTCTAGCATAAGGGATTTTTAAACTTATATCTTCTAGGTAATGGGGGATATCGTTTTAGAAAATTTTCTAATAAGGTCTACTTGAGGGCAAGTAGAGTTCAAGTGGGGAGATATTTGATAACATCAAATAGTCCTGACTTTTTAGTGTCAATTTCCCCCGATTAAGCTCATATTTTATGTCATTTATATGGATTTACGCTTGTATTCCTTTATATTTCACTTTCAGGTAAATTATGAGCATTGGAGCTTAGAGAAGCGGATTTGGAGATTTTCCTAACGGTTTATGATAGTATGCTATTTATGAAGAAGCTACGGTGTAATTCATTCTCTCACATTACGCCGTAGCTAGTGTTTTATCTCGGATTGCCTACTCAACAGCACTTACGACGTAACTCCCAACTAAGGTTATGTCATAATCATCTAGGTCATGAAATATTTCGCGCCTCCATCAACTACGCCGTAATTCCTCAACAAGCATTACGCCGTAGTCCACTTAACGAGAGTTCCGTTTTGAAGTTAGTTAAGTTACGGCATAACCCACATCTACTATATGGCAGAGCTGCTAACTACGTCGTAACTTTTCCCTCGTGTTACGTCGTAGTCTATTTAACCAGAGTTGTAGTTGGAAGATAATTAAGTTACGGCGTAACTCTCAACTCAAGTTACGCCGTAACTATGATTGTGCCTATAAATACAAGTCCTAAATTCTGCATTTCACATCATTCACTCATAACTCAAAGGCAGAGAACGTGAAGAGGGTTCCAAAGGCAGATCATACGGAGCATACATAGCCATCTCCAAGGGAGGAATCACTCCATATTGATAAGCATTAGCGATCATTTATATCTTTTACTATTAATTCATGTCTTTCATTATGTTAAACATTGAATTCATTGTTTCTTCTAATATGATCGGCTAAGCACCTTTGGTGCTAGCCTAGTTATGATACATTGAATGTATTGTTTATGTTTTCATGCTTCCATATAATTGTTTCTAGTGCATGCATGCATAGTTCGTTGGTAGTTACCCTAGCTTCGGTAGTTTTGAAATGCGGTCGTATCTAGTTGCTTAAGAGAATTGACCAACTGACCCTGAGTAGGTAGGTAGAGTTTGGAAGGGTAAGAATTCACCAACTGACGACCCTTCCTCTCTTGTGCGAACTAACCAAATGATCACCGGTCATCCGGATGAACTTAAGAAGTTAGGGATGAGTGTCTAAGATGCTAGCGCCCGGGCACTCATTATTTTGAATCTTGCATGTAGGGTACTTAATGACTTGGCTTAGGTGACTAAAGACCCTCAACTCCCCAAGGGGTAAACCTTTGACGTCGGGTAGGAGCCTTTGTTGATAGGTTAGGACGAATTGACCAAATGATGTCCTAGTTATTTAAACCCCCACTTGAATCAATTGGAAGTAATAAAACATAGACATTACACGATAGGATGATTAATTAGGTTACCACACATTCTCTCCATTGATCTCAACCTTAATTTACTTTTCGCTATTTCATTTCTTAGTTTAATCATTTCAACCTCAAAACCAGTTTAAAACAAATGACACTTAGACTTAATAGGATCCTCATCTACATAGCTCTTGGGAACGACCTGGACTTTACCACCTTCTATACTATACACGATCGGGTTCACTGCTCATTAGTGCATTAGGTAGACCTTAGGTAGACGAGAAAATATAAATATTAAATCCTGGACGGAAATCCTACATCACCGGATCCCTCTGGTGAGGGATCCGTGAGAACCGTGGGACAGTTGACATGTTTTGTCTATAAATAGTGAGCCATTTCTCTCTTGCTCACTACCACTCTTAGATATACTTTCTCTCAGTATTCTAACCTCACTAACCACAGATCCAAAGGATCATTCTATGTAGTTTTATGTTTGTGTGATTCTCTAGGTTCATCTTAAAGGCGAGATCACCACCTCTTGAAGATGTTCAAGCTCAAGTCATGAGTTTCTAAGCTTCGTCATCATCAAGACCACTGAACTGCATCTTGTTGATAGTTCTTTCCTCCCTCCATACAAGTGTTGTGTTGAAGGCATTAGTGAAAGGTGCTGAAGGGTCGTGTTGAAGGCATTAGTGAATGGTGCCAAAGGTGTACATTCGATATGGTGCATCGATGTACAAGTTAGATAGTTTGGGCTAAAGGATATTGATATCCTTCTAGTGTTGTAACAAGGAGTGTGTCTCCTTTGAGGTAATTGTGTTGTGGTGTAGTGTTGGGTAGTAGTTCCTCCTTTGTATTGGAACTCGGTATCTAGCCTTGTACCGGATAAAGTGTAGGCGATGTTGTGATAGGTTTGGTTCTACCTCGTGGAAGAACTCAGTGTCTAGCCTTGTACCGGATAAAGAGTAGGCGACATTGTGAAGGCTTCTCCGCCAAATTAAGGAGCTTGTATTGTGTAGTGCTTACAAACTCTCGAGTGGGGTACTCGGGGAGTGAAGTAGGGTAAGGAAGGTGTCCTTGTAGCCGAACCACTATAAATACTTGTGTCGTGGTTTTGTGTTCCTTTACTCTTTATCTTTTGCATTACTTACTTTTATACTCATCTATCATTATCCAACACACATACTAAATAGATTGACATAAGTCGATCTAAATACTTTAAAACGAAGTTTTAATTGGCAAAACTATTCAACCCTCCATTCTAGTTTTCCACAATTGGCATCAGAGCTTCATTACCAAGTTTCTTAGAGTATATTGTATTGTAAAAACTTGATACAATCCGTGTATGTTTGAAAACTACAAAGAAGGAAATCTTCTAAAACAAAAACTATGTTTTAAGAATATTTTTGTTGGATATTAATTAGATGGTAACATTAATTATTTTCTTTTCTTACATCTCACTTTGTCTTACAAAATACACTAACTTTTCTTATCATTTTATTTAGCTAAATCTGAAAATAAGCAAACTATCAAGATTCTTTGGTAATAGGATAACTTTCCCTAAAAAGGTATCTAAACATATTACCAAGTAGATCTTGAAGAAACTGGAGTTGTCCACTGATAAGTTTCGTCAAAAGGGACACTCAAATTACAATAGAGGTATGATTTTCATAACTACTTATCTCTAAATAATGTTAGTAGAACACGTGTATGTTTGCATGTCACTAAATGGAAAATTATGTTTTTATATAATTTTATAAATATCCAAAAAAATATATTTATATGATATACGTGGCTTCATTAGAATAACGTTGTGCTTATGTGTTATCGTCCGTCTAAAACTAGGTATATCAATATGTGTTGTCTAAACCTAATCTCTAAAAATCAAATCTTTCTAAATACAAATAAAAAAAAAAACACAAATCTCAAAAATTCCTCCTTCCTCATAATATCCTTCCGATCGTCAACCCTCACCAACAAATCCCACTTTTCAAATCTTCCACTTTCAAAAACCTCACATTCAAAACTTTATCCTCTTCATCATCTCACTTTGAGAAATTCAAATCAAGAAAGATCTACGTCGTCATGGTTTACATCACACTCGTGATCATCATCATCTCGGTCATCGCTCTCGTGTATCCCATGATCAAATTCTCCCATGGAGACATATTCTTTGTTTTATTGATCTACATTTGTATCATCTATCCGATCATTTGTATTGCTTTAAGCATTGAGATGAAATATAAATAATGTCGTAGTTTGTCTCGTTTCATTCTCGCATAATGTGTTTTTATTTCTTTTTTGCACGTTCAAAAACTCCAACTTGTTTGAAACTATTAATACATGTTTAAAGATCAACATTGGCTAAAACAAATTCTACTTTGTAACATATGAGTTGTAAAAATAGATCCTATGTCAAAACCAATTTCTTTCAAAACTGCAGATCTCTGGATCCCTGAGTTTTAACTAGTCGGATCCTTTTAAAAGGGAACCGGCAGAACCGATGGATATGATGACAGACACTCATGCAACATAAAAACCATTTCCTAAAAACTTACCATAAAAGGAAAACCTCACTAAAATGTTAAAAATGAGTAAGTTAAATTTCATTGTTAATAAAAATAGAATAGACAATAAAAACATTTGGAGATCCTATCAATTTAGCATAACTCATAAGTATGATTAAAATACTTAGAAGTATCACCAACCAAAAACGTTCTCACTCTTGAAGTTTTACTATGTACTAACATACTCATGTAAAATATTCATTTCATGTCTATAGGTTTCATCATGTCTCATGAGTATGACTTCGATCATCAACTTACTTATGTGTACATTCAAAATATATTTCTTGAGCCTAACACACCTGGCAATCATGTTCGTGGGTTCAACAATCTCGAAACTCGTTACTTTCATGAAGGAAATATTGTTGACTCACCTCTAATCTTCCAATAAGGTCTTAATACTTCATTTCGCACCATAGGACTAGAAGGTCTTCTCGGGATTAACGAGAAAATTTATCCGTGGTTTGTTTTGGAATTCTTTCATCAAGTTGAACTCGTTCGTAACGAGGATCGGTCTCTTTCACTATGGTTTTGGATCAAAAACCAAAAGTTTTTTTTGACTCTTGAGCAATTTGCTCACATTCTCCGAATTCCAAATTATGGACAATGTGCTTTCACTGAAGATTGGTCCCTTGATTCTCTCTTTAACTATCATGAAGAAAACAGTCCATATTGTTCGTACATACCTTCTCCTCAAGAAATAACTCGATTTCTATGCACTCCTCAATCCAATTACTCAAATCCAAACATAATCTATACACGTGATCTCCGAGATGATCTCAAACCTCTCGCAGTCATTCTATGTGAAAATGTTTGGAGTCTTACAGGAAATCGTGAGATACTTCCCGCATGTTGTGGTCACATGATTTACTGTCTCCTAACTCAACAACCATACAATCCTGCTTACTTCTTCGCAAGGCGAATTGTAAACCTCCAAGGCAACAAGAACAAACTAATTCCACATAGGATATTTCTGATACGCCTTTATCATTATGTCATGTACTATCACTGTTGGAATCACTCCTAAACAGTATTTCAAGTATTTATATTTAACATGTAATAGGTAGCTTTATTATGGCCTTTATGTTTGTTTAAGGTCAAGCTTATGTAGAAGGCCCATAAGCTTAGGCCCAAGCCCACATAAGAAAGGATGGGAACTAGGAGTGTTGCCCTAGCTTCCCTCCTATAAATACTCTTGTAAACCCTCATTTGAGGGTTGGTTGTTCAAGTTTTCTTCTTTCACTCTCACTACGCCTAAACCGTATACTATATTGTGTGTGTTTGTGTTTGATACTTGTTCAATCGCCTTCATCTCTTTCTCTATAACTTGTTTTTGTAAAACTTGTGACCTAACAGTGGTATCAATCGCCAAATAGTTGGGTGTACACTTTGTTTTTGAAGTTTTTGGTTTTGGGCCTTACGCGTAAAGATAACGCAATCTTTGGTTCTCTTAAAAACTCGTTTTTTACACTTTTTAATCCAAGATTCTTGTACTTTCAATGTTTTGAGGTGTTAAAATACTTGTTTTTGGCAAAAAGTTTCAAACTTTACGCGTGGATCTACGTTTTTAAGCTTGTTTTTGTTCGAGGGTTTCATCCTACGCATAACTGTTTTAAGAGCTTTGGATCATCAAGTTTCATACTTTTGTGTCTTTTGGTGTTATTGAAGCTATTTCATCACACAAAAACTGGTTTAGAAACATCTTTGGGCAAAATCATATTTACGAGCAATCCTACGCGTATCAAAACCCTAAAATTACGCGTAAGATTTTCCTTGGTTTGATCTTCATTTTTCTGGTTTATTCCGTGTTTTCTTACTTGGATAAGTCTGAAAATACGTCGACTTTGGATATCTTTTGCACTGTGATAGTGTAAAAGATCATTTGGGCAAAAACCCTAAACTTACGCATAAGCATAAGCTTACGCGTAGAAATCCTACGCATAAGATTCACTTTACGCGTAAACTTCGGTCTACGCATAAGGTAATCCTACGCCTAAGTTTCTACGCCTAACTTTTTTCTACGCATAACTTTAGTGTTTTTCCTACTTACGCGTAAGCTAAAACCTACGCGTAACTCCTCATTGTTACGCGTAAATTTTGGTGTTTTTACGCATAAGTGCTACTTGGTTCTTGTCTTTTCTACGCCTAAGGACACTTCATCAACAAAGGTTCATTCGATTACAAAGATCCATCAACACAAGATATCAAAAAAAAAAAAAAAAAAAAAAAAAAAAAAAAAAAAAAGAAAAAAAAAATCAAATTTTTTGGCGGGAAAAGTTGAGTAAAATTTAATTTTTCAAGGAGACTAAACGTTCAATTTTTACGCGAGATTCAAATTTTGGTTTAACTGTGAAAATTTTGGTCAAAAATTCAAATTTTTGGGCCTAAATTCAAATTTTTCGGGTCAAATTTGGCGTCAAAATTGTCATATCTCAAATTTTTCCTTCATCCTTAGAATTGAATTTGATAGTGAATTTCAAATTTTGAGAATCAAAATTTTTCAAAATTATTTTTGGAGGGAAATTGCAATTCACTATATCGACCTTCTGTGAGCTACATCGACTTTGCACCTTTTCTTCTCTTTGATTCTTCTGCAGGGGAGTGAAATGGAGTATGATCATAAAGATCCATTTGTAGCATTGCAAGAAGGATTCATGGCTATATCTCTGGCATTCAAGCGTCAGACAACATCTAATTCCCAATATCCCGCAGTCGTACAAGGTGCAAGAGTTGTTGTACATGAAAGGAATGCTCAAATGGACGTTGAGAATGTTGTGAGTACTGCATCTGTCGGTAATGCGGACAATGAGGTTGTAGCATTGGAAAAGCAGCATGACAGCAGCAGATCTGGAGAAGATATCATACTTAACTACGACACCGAGCCTAACTGTGACGAAGAACAAATGGTTGAGGAAGATATCTTACCCACCTATGACACTGACACAGAACAGATGGTCGAGGTACAATCTACTGTTGATCATACTCTGCCTGCAAATGCGATACAACATACTGAGCAACCTGATTTCAGTAATGAAGGAGAGGTTGACCAGTGTGTTGCACAATGTCCAGACAACTATCTCATGTCTGAGCCCTTACTTGTTAACAATTCAACTGAAACGTCAAATCAAACTCTTGAATCTGAAATCATTCTTCTGAAAAAGACCATTGCTCAGTTTCATAAAGATTTTTCAAAACTAGAGGCCCATTGCATCTCTCTTGAACTTAAATTACAAAACAAATCTTTTTCCTCAGAACACAATGGTCAGCTTTCTAATGAACAAAGTAATCGTGTGGATTTATTAGTAAAAGAAAATGAGCATTTAAAGGCTCAACTTCAAGAAAAGGGGCTTGCACATGTTGCTTTACAAAACAAACTAAGAAGATTCACTGACAAGAATGTGGATACTAATTTTTCAAAACCAACAATCTTGGGGAAATCGTCTCTAAAACCAATCAGAAACCAATCAGTTGTTAGACATCCAACTGTTTTTAAATCTGAACGTTCAAAATCGTCAAAACCACGGTTTCTCTCCCAAGTTGTTGAGAATAATCATTTGTCAAAACCAGTCACTCCACATTCCGGGCCAAAAAATACTGATTCTGCTTCTATTAAACATGTTTCTGTTATACCTGTACAAGTGGCTGCTTCTGGCCAATCTAGGATTAGTTCGAACACTGTGTCTAAACCGAGCATTAAACGTAAAAATTCATATGATTCAAATGACGCATATAAGAACTATGATCTAGAAAAGGCTAGGAAAAGGGCACTACTCCAAAAGGATGGAATCTTAGGTTCACGACCTAGTGTATCACCTTCGAGTGTATTACTGAACACTGCTTGTAGTAGCAAACCAAAACCTAAGTTAACTCAAACAGTTAGAAATAAACCCGTTGGTCTAAACGTAAAATTTCAGAAACCTAATAGGTGGATCCATATAGGACGCAAATTCTTCCCAAAAGAAGTTTCAACATTCCCTAGATCTAACCTTAGATGGATACCAACGGGTAGGATTTTCAAAACTGTTAGTCTTAGGTGGATTCCTACAGGCAAGATACTAAGTAGTTGCACCAAAACAAGTGGGATACCAACAACATCCATCCCTGAGGCAGGAAAGGAAATCATCAAAATAGCATGTTCAGGTGTCAAGAAGATAATTGACACTACATCTTTATGCTTATAACATCTGGAACCCAGTTACACTTGGGGATCCATGTTTTTCTCTTTCTTGCCCCCCTTCTATGCAGGTACAACAGCTATGGCTCCTACTGCAAAACAGCATAGGACCCGTTTCTCACCGTCAAAATATCATGATCCATCAGCTGCATCACAAGTTGTCCTTAATCGTCAAAAATTGGAAACAATGAGTGCTCCTCTGGTTAAAGAGTCTTTCAAAAGTCGTGCTTCAGATGTATCGAATGTTTCCGCTGCACAACCGATAATACTCTAATTTCTGATACATCTGACTCTACAACAACAACCGTTACTGTAGCTACACCTCCAATCGAATCTCTGAAAACAGAAGAACAAAGTGTTTCCTACAACAATGTCACTGCTGATGATCAACTTAATGAACTGAGATGTTTTTGTCAGCAGTTGATTCTCTCGAGATATTTATGGTACTTCACACTTGTTCGGTTGCTTGGATTTACATGGTTTCGATGTCTTCAATTCATCATCAACATACGTGGTGTATGATTCTGATTCATTGAAAACATCGAGGGGGAGAGAGTGTAGGCGTCCCTTTCCTTCTTCGTTTTTCCACGTGCTTCTTTGCGAAAATCCAATGCCTTCTTGAATTTCTTCAATTAGGGGAAGAAATTAGACGATATGTGGCTCAAACGTCTCACTTTGGTGTTATCGTCTCAATTTCACGGGTGATCTTGTGTGAAGTTACCCAAATATGATGTTATGATGCCTCACACACATTCTTGGTATCGACTTATTGCATACTTATAGGTGATTAGTATTCCGAAAGACCACAACAGTCAGGGGAAAGTCGTATCATTTCGTCTTTCATGGTTTATTTGGTGTGATGCGTCTACATACGTGAGAAGATCTTGTTGATTTCTGGCATGTTACCCTCGAACGGATCTTCCGCAATTAGTCAGACTTACTTTGTGTGGTTTACTGCTCATCTACAAATTCCACTGCATACTGAAACCTTCAAAAGTTAGAGGAAATGTAGACTTCATCAAAGTTTCAAATCTGCTAAAGACAGTTATCAGTTTGAGGGGAAGCTAATCTAGAAACATCGTCAATTATTTCATCTTTTCCCTAATATGGCTTGTGCACACATAACAGTGTACAACCCATAATTGTCAAGAAAGGACCCTGTGGTACGCCTCAGTGCCACAATCCTTATAAAAGGAGCGAAAGCTTCTTATTTTTGAGTAAAACCTATCAAACCTTTCACTTTTCAAGGTTTTGCTCAAAAAGACAAGTACTTCCCCATATGAATTTTCAAAACCTCAACCGTTTATATCACTAGTTGAGGGGGAGTATTTGAATTAAAACTTTGTTCACAAATTGTTCATAGTGGTCATCTTCCCGCAACACTCGAAATGGTCATATTTATTCTCAACCGTTCAAAAATAACATTTTATATGCCATTTTTGAGGGGGAGAAAATTTGTGTGATAAGAAATATGTTGTGAAAAAATGCAAATGAATCTGTGAACTTCAGACTTAAACAACGAATTGACGGTACTAAACTGTTAGTAACTCGAAAAGACTTGTCCTGGACGGGTAATAATTTCAAGCTAGTTCGCTAGTGATGTAAACGTGTCTCGCAAAGGACTTGTCTGAGTAGAAAGTACCATTCGAGAAACTTTTGATAGACATGAACTCTGACGGGTTTGACAACCTTCCAAGGTTTGTCTACACCTTCAAGGTAGTTATTAGAGCTAGTTGTCACCTAAAAGCTGACAATGTATCTCTTTAACTATTCAACGTAACCGTGTCTCGCGGGAGATTGTCTATCTTTAGTGGATCAATTCAAAAAGTGCGCGCTCTTTCCTCACTGTGCATTTAACCATTAAAACTATTAAGCACATGTGAAGGGGGAGTATTTATGCAAAACATCATCTCTCACTGTGGTTCAAACATGTTTTTCATTAACAAACCCTTTGAGAGATATTTTCACATACAGTGGTTTTAATGGCAAACATAGGTTAGTCATGGAGTTATAAGGTGACTAAGGTTAGGAATAACCGTCCCATGATCCGCCAGAGCCGGAGGGATCTACCCAAGGACACTACCATTAGTTAGTGTTAGAAGTCCTTAGGAATGATTATAAAAAGGAGAAAATGAGAAACGGAGAAAGAAGGAGTTGAAGAATCAAAAAGAAATGTAAAGTAAAGGGTGAAAAGAAATGGCCCTCCAGATTATTCAACTTAGGGCAGACACCGGGTTCAATTCATATGCTACTGGCTGTCACTCAGTGACACCGGTATTGAAGATTAAAAGTCGTCATGGACCCAGTGAAGCATGCACTAAACCTTCTTAGCCACTCAAGTTTTTCTCAACAGAAGCTTGTTTCATTCTCACAGGGAACCCTACGTATACTATTGGCTTTCTCTTAGAGATCGCTGGTATTGAAGAAGGAGACCCTCTCCCTAGTCTCCGCTCAGGAAAACCAAAACGCACTATTGAGTCTAGAGCCACGAGATTAATCAAAAGATCTCTTAGGAACACTTGACATTTAATCACTTGATGATCAACAAATAAGATTATCAGTGATTCATATCGAGTCCTTCACAGATCTTAGCAATCTGTCGAGAACATTTATGAGAGGTTCACATCTGTGATCCTCAGTGATTGAATGGAAACTCCTGCCAAGGTCAACATCAAACAGCCCTAACAGCAGGTCACTTCGGTAACTCCCCGTGGATTACGCGGAGTGTGTCTCAAACGGTCTACAGCCGTGAGGTGATGCTTCGGTGTACCTCAGCGACTCATCTGAACTGTAGATGTACTTCGCTACATCGCGTTATCTCACTTGTGGGACTCCAGTTCAGGAACGGCCTTTGTAAGAATTAGAGTTGTGTTTTCACACTATGCTGTTAACACTCTCGAAGTTCAAACTTGTAAGTGCCGGAAACCGCTTATTACTAACCGTTTGAAATGTTTTCTTCTTATGGAAGCTCCGGAGCGGGATGATCGTGCTGATTCTTCTCATGCTCACGCCAACATCATCACTAATGGAAGTTCTATTCAAAAGCAACACAACCGTCAGAATGATTCTTCGTCAAACCAAAGAATCTACGATGTTAAAGACTTAAAGAACTTCATCAGCATTGAATTCCAACGTCAAAGAGCGTGTGAGCATGTTGAAGAATGACGTGGAGACACTGGAGCAGCAAAGCAGACCTGAGGCAGATTGATGCTGACAACAACATACTATCACTTTCACCACAAAGAACAATGATTAAAGAACAAAGTTAAAGATGACGTCGAAGCATAACTGTTCAATGATAACTATCTCTCTACACTGGGGAGATTGTTCGAATCAAGACAATTCCTCTCACAAGAAAGAAGAATGTCAGAAGACGTCTCAGCTACTATTACATCAACGCCTTCACCGTTTACATTCATATATACTTGAGGGGGAGATTGTTGGAATCACTCCTAAACAGTATTTCAAGTATTTATATTTCACATGTAATAGGTAGCTTTATTATGGCCTTTATGTTTGTTTAAGGTCAAGCTTATGTAGAAGGCCCATAAGCTTAGGCCCAAGCCCACATAAGAAAGGAAGGGAACTAGGAGTGTTGCCCTAGCTTCCCTCCTATAAATACTCTTGTAAACCCTCATTTGAGGGTTGGTTGTTCAAGTTTTCTTCTTTCACTCTCACTACGCCTAAACCGTATACTATATTGTGTGTGTTTGTGTTTGATACTTGTTCAATCGCCTTCATCTCTTTCTCTATAACTTGTGTTTGTAAAACTTGTGACCTAACAATCACCCTCAATTTCAAAGCCCTCAATATATACTTGTGAACAAAGTGATATTACCGTTGAATACATCTTTCATCACTTCATTCTTCACTCCTGAATCATCAACTACTCACAACCCACTTGACGATCCATCAAACGAAAACGCATGCGCAAAATAGTTTTCTTTAATAAAATCGATCCTTAGGCTTTGTCTTTAGTTTACCATTGTAACTTGATCATACCTATGAAATAAATCGTGTGTTGATAATCTTTATTGAATTTTTGATGTTCTTTCATGCTACTCTTACCATATCTTACTTGTATACATGTATGCTTGGTATGAAGATCATTAGTTTCAAAATTCAATACCTAGAGCAAAATATTGCACGCTCACTGTTAAGAAAACTGTCCCAGATGCCAGATCCCTAGTTTATAACTAGCCGCATCCCTCAAGTGAAGGATCCGTGGGATCCGGGCAAACAGAAATGGAAATTGAGCATCCTCACATCAATCCAACATTCCAGACCTTATTAAACTAGTTAAATATGACACACTATGATCACTTAAGTCCCCCTTAGGCTCAGTTGATCACACACTCACTCATGAATGACTTAGGATCACATTCAAGATATTTTTTGATTTATCATTACTTCAAAACTCACCATCTTTCCGCTCCAATGTTCACACATTGTTCCTCTCATCTTAAAACACTTAGTTTGATATTTCTCTCAATTTTAGTAAATTGATTTTAGTCATCTTGATCTTAAAATGGTCTAAAAACTAGTTTTTCATTTCTTGTAATTTTTAAGGAATTTTCTAAATTTTCCTTAGATCATCATCTGATCTCTAGAATCATTTGACTCCATTTGACACCCTCAAAATTCTTACTGTCATCCTTGATCACCCATTGGTGTTCATAAAAACTCAATTTCTTTCCATAAAGGATATCATTAGCTACCCTCACTCATTACACTTGATCATTTAAGTCTCATATCATTTATGACACCTGAAGAGACTAAAAACACTCAAGATACGTAGGTACTAGACCTTACTAGAATCACATCAATCCTTTCCTTGGCTCCAGAGAGTCGGATCCCTGGGTTTAGCCTAGAAGGATCCCTCAAGTGAGGGATCCGTTGGAACCGTCTGCACAGACTAACAAATCCTACTTGATATAATCATTTCAAACCCTCTTTGTTAATCTCAACACTCCACGTTGTCTTAAATGACTTCCTAGATCAGTACAAATCTGTAGTTGACTCTTGTGCATGCTAATTATTGCAATTTGAAGGATCTTAGTGGCTTAAGCCTTAATTCACTTGCCAAATCTTCTTCTTTATAAACCACTTGTGTTAAGAATTCCAAATCACTATTCACACACTCATTCTCAGTAGCAAAAGTCTTCCTTTTACATCTTCCCTTTCTACCATTTCATCATGAGGAAAGCCCCTAGTGTTAACTCATCTACCAAAGGACCTCCCAAGAAAATTGCTCGGGTTGTTCATGAAATTTCCTCAACCGAATCATCACCCCGTTAAAGCCTCAAACACTAGAACTACCTCACAACCAACTCTACCAATCAAACCAACTCCCAAAAGGATTGTTCCCACAAGACAACCTTTGGCAAACACTACTATACCTCCAAACACCCCTACCTCCACTAAACCATCACCTCTAGTACCTAGAGCTATCACTTTCACCGTTCCACTCTCATCCCAACATCTTTACAACTTAGAAGACTTGCCACCTAGGCCATCTCATCCACCACCATTGCCAATATTTTCCTCAATTGAGAAAATGTTTCTACAACAACCTTCTCACCAAAACTTTGGTGCTGAAACCACACTAGCACCTGCGTCCTTTTCCCCTTCACCCTCAAATGGTCCATTTTGGATTATGAGGAATCAACAACCGGACCATATGGAAGTAGATACTTCCTACCTCCACCATCAACACATATTCCACCATCTTCACCCTTAGTTGAACCACCTCCAACTTCATCAAACTTGCCTCCACAAATCCCTCCATCCTTTATGGAACCTCCACCTTCCTCATCAAATCTTTCACCTCAAACCGTTCCATTCCTACCACCACCATTGCCTAGCCATGACAATGATTGCTTTCATTGTCAACATGTCGAAGGGCTAGTCTATGAAGTATGTGACGAATTACATTTCATGTTCTATCACCTTCTCGAACATTTTGATGAGGTCAACAAATTTAATCGTCCCTAGAACATAGGAATATAAGCACAAGTGGTGCTCTTCTCTTGTCTTAGGCATAACTTAGAATTGTTAGGAAATGTACTACGTGTTTGTATCATTTTCTTAGTTTTAGAGATATATGTATCATTTCTCTTGTTTTATTGAATGAAACTACATGTTGTATGCTATATAGTTATGAGAATATGTTTGGTGCTACAAAACATAACTCATTTGGATGTTTACGTCACTTTTCACATCTACATTGCTGCCAATAGAATGCAGGTACACGGTTCCCACAAATTAGCCTAGACGGATCCCTCAAAGAAAGGATCCGCTGGAACCATCCAACAGAAGCCCATTTTTTAACTGATGTGAATCTCATTTGCAAGAAACAATGCACCATATAATTGTTTTCTAACCTTTGTTTTGTAGATTTTCAAAATACACATGAAGACTTTGACACCCTCAACAAGGGGCAGCTTTTCGTCAAAGCAAAGCATTGCAAAAACGCTTGCAATACATTCACTTAGGTTTTCTATATTACTTGACGTCATCCTTAAAAGGGAGCACTCGTCAATGAGGAGTATTTCGTCAAAGACAAAACCATTTGCAAAAATAATTGCAATGCACTTGTTTAGCTTTCCAATTACTAGACGCCCTCAACAAAAGGAAGCATCCGTCAAGGGGGAGCTAAGACGAGAATATTTCTCTCATCCTACTCTTTATTTTTCATTTTGTTACTTTTCACAAGTTTTTCTCAAAACAATGTGTTAGTTTCTTTTCGACGCTCTTTTTTTTTCGACAAAAAAGGGGAGAAGAGAGTAAAAAAACTCTAATTCAAATTTTTACGAATTTTATTTTTCTTCTTAAAATAATCTTATGTTTATCATCAACAAAAAAGGGGAGATTGTTAATACAAATAAGCCATAAAACGTTTATTTATATTTTACGATCTTCTAATATTTTGTCGATAACAAACGTAAAATTATTTTAACGAAACAAATAAAATACATAAAAGGTTTGAGCCAATAGTTTACTAACACACTTTTACTAAACATATTAAAACTATATCAAAACATGTTTAGTAAATAAGTTATATAAAACCAAAGACATTTTTATAAAACACTAACAAGTAATATTGTTTATATCTTATAGAAATGCATATGTATAACAACTAGTGTTTACATTTTATAGAAATGTATATGTACTTTGTATATGTTGCAATGGGTAAAAACAAAAGTCAATAACCCATGACCCATGATCCATTGACTAGGTATAATGAATGATGTTGGATAAAAACCAAAGTCCATAACCCATACCTATGGAGCATGATCCATAACCCATAACCCATTGCATGACATCATGCATGAAGTCATGTTGGATGTTATCCATGATCCATGACCCAAAGTCCATGACCCATGACCTAAGATCCATAACCCAATGACTAGGTACATTGCATCTTGTTGGGTATCCATAATCCATTACCCATAACCCATAACCCATAACCCAGTTTGCAACCCGAAATCTGGACTAAACTGACCCAGTAGCCGGATCCCAGGTTTTGCACTAGCCGGATCCCTCTGGTGAGGGATTCGTGGGAACCGTGGGATAGTAGACATGTTTTATCTATAAATAGTGAGCCATTTCTCTCTTGCTCACTTCCACTCTTAGATATACTTTCTCTCAGTATTCTAACCTCACTAACCACATATCCAAAGGATCATTCTATATAGTTTTATGTTTGTGTGATTCTCTAGGTTCCTCTTAAAGGCGAGATCACCACCTCTTGAAGATGTGCAGCTCAAGTCATGAGTTGCTAAGCTTCGTCATCATCAAGACCACTGAAGTGCATCTTGTTGATAGTTCTTTCCTCCCTCCATACAAGTGTTGTGTTGAAGGCATTAGTGAAAGGTGCCGAAGGGTCGTGTTGAAGGCATTAGTCAATGGTGCCAAAAGTGTACATTCGATATGGTGCATCGATGTACATTCGATAGTTGTGTTGTGGTGTAGTGTTGGGTAGTAGTCCCTCCTTTGTAATGGAACTCGGTATCTAGCCTTGTACCGGATAAAGTGTAGGCGACGTTGTGATAGGTTTGGTTCTATCTCGTGGAAGAACTCGGTGTCTAGCCTTGTACCGGATAAAGAGTAGGCGACGTTGTGAAGGCTTCTCCGCCACATTAAGGAGCTTGTGTTGTGTAGTGCTTACAAACTCTCGAGTGGGGTACTCGGGGAGTGAAGTAGGGCAAGAAAGGTGTCCTTGTAGCCGAACCACTATAAATACTCGTTTCGTGGTTTTGTGTTCCTTTACTCTTTATGTTTTGCATTACTTACTTATATACTCATGTATCATTATCCAACACACATACTAAATAGATTGACATAAGTCGATCTAAATACTTTAAAACGAAGTTTTAATTGGCAAAACTATTCAACCTCCCTTCTATTTTTCCACAACACTCGTAGTCATACTTTAGTGGATTAATCGTCTGATTCTATACCTTTAGTCGGTTTTTTAATAGGTTTTTGTTTGCAGTAGATTAAGGTTCGATATGAGTTTTTTTCTGAGGGTTTCGCTGTGGATAAGTTATTACTGATAATTTACTAATCATTGCAATTATTATCTCATTATGTGAGTCTGTTTGTGGGGATTGCTGCGACAAAACCCTTTTTAGGGCTTTGTTTTTTTTATTATCCCTAATCGGTGTGATCTGTTGTTGCTGTACTTAATCGTTTTTTATTTTTTTTTAGTTTTAGGGTTTTAGTATTCTTTTTCTGTTTTGTTCCTTCTATGATGCAAGGTGATAATCATACTCGTGGTTCAAAGGGATCGACTGGTAGGTCTAGTCCAAGTATAAGTGATGCGAGTGTGCCATATTTGGTGACTCAATCAGGTTCTACTCTTATATCTTTTGCGGATAAATTTAAGGATAAAACACACAAGAAGACTGTGAAGATTTCTGAGATAAGGAACAAAAATTGTGTGGCTAGTGCTAATGTCACAATTACTTTGGAAGTAGTTGATGAGGTAAGTGCTCGATTCGCTAATACGCTTTATGGTTATTTCATTGGTAAGAGACTTGCCTTAACCGATAGTCAAAATTATGTTAGGAATACATTGGCAAACTTTGGTCTACAAAGGGTTATGCTTAACAATGGATTTTTTTATTTTTTAATTAGAGACCAAAGAGGGTATGGAACGGATTTTGGAAGAAGGTCCATGGTTGATCCGATTAGTGTCTATTTTATTGAACATATGGACTCCTAACTCTAAACTCATAAAAGATTATATAAGTTCAGCTCCTATGTGGGTTAAAATCCACCAATGTTCCAGTTGTTGCATATTCTGAGGTTGGGCTTAGTTTGATTACAACGCAAATTGGTCGTCCCGTCATGCTTGACGCATACACTAGTTCGATGTGCCTTAAATCGTGGGGTCGTAATTCCTATGCCCGTGCCCTTGTGGAAGTGTCGTCAGAGGAAGATTTACTTGGCTCTCTGGTGGTTGTGATCCCTTACCCTAATGGGTCTGGTCATTCATTGAAAAAACTGGATATTGAATATGAGTGGAAGCCGCCAAGGTGTGAAACATGTAAAATTTTCGATCACAATGATGAGTGTTGTCCTAAGAGAGCGAAACCGATCGAGAATCCGTTGGTTAATGAGGAAGGGTTTATTAAGGTTAATAGGAAGAAAGGTAAGGGTAAGCAACCGGTTAATAATCGACAAGTTGATGGATTGCGATTGCAAAAACCCAAGGTTCACTATCATTATAGACCGGTTTCTAAGCCGAATAATGGTGGTGCTTCGACTTCTCAATCTAATGTTGATCCCAATGTAGGTAAGTCCTCTTCGTCTTCTATTTCTCCTTATGATGGTATTAAGGCTCGGTCGGTTGATGAGCCTAAGGATAGTGCAAATAGGAGGTCGGTTGAGGTTTTGTACGATAGTTCTAATTTTAAGGATAATGATAACCCTAAGTATACGCAAATGCAAACTCATGGTTCTAAGGTTTCAAAAGTTAGCAATAACATGATGGATGATATTAACCTATTTGATTTGAAAAATAGTTTTGATGTGCATAATGAGCAAGATTATGTTTTGGAACGTGTGATTGATACTACATGTGCTCCCGATAGTAATATTGCTTTGGGCGATTATTGTAGCACTAGTACTACTCCTATTTGTTGAGAAAATTGGGAAGCTTGAAAAACTAATTATTGATGGGAAGTCACTTTTGTGGATGATGATGATGGTAAACCTATAAAAAAGGTTGATCATTCGGGTAATCATGATTGTGAAGATCAGCTTGTGAGTGATTTGAAAGAGAACGAGCAGGATGCGGCAACTAAGCCTAGTATTTTGTCCTCTACTTGTACTTCTTCAACTAAGGTGGGTAACCCATTCTCTAAGGTGGATAATGTAGTTGTTTCTGATAGTGACGATGATGAGGTGTTTGAGCCGGATAATCCTGTGGTGAGTTATTTTTCATCGACAGGTGGAGGTAATGAGTTTGAAGATTATTTTTCTGATGATTATGCGGACCAGGTTTACGACTTACCAGGGCAATTGGATTCGTTTTGTGACCAACTTGATATCAAGCTTCAAGGCCGTGTTAGGAGGTAATTCTTTATTTTTGTTAGTTCATAAGATTGACATGTCGTTTTTATGTAGTTTATTAGTTGTTCTAGTTGTTGGTAGCTAGTTGTTCGTTTATGGCTTGTCATAAATGATTTAGTGGTAGTTTAAGTGCGATGTGACGTTGAGAGTCGATGAGAAAATTAATTGTCATAGGTCATCACCGAATTTGCCCTAAACTAAACAAAAATGTATAGTAGGTTCGGGAGAGGTAGGTCAAGTGTCAACATGCAAAGCTCCAAAACGACTTGAATGTGGAGGGTGAAAGTCTTTGATCTTTTGACTGTTTAATAGGGATGTTAACTGTTGGTGTACGCTCACACATGTCCCATATGCTCTTGTATTTTTTTCATCTTCATTAAATGAACCATATATAGTCTCTAATCATATATGAATGAGAGATTTGACAACACTTCAAGATAACCAATAAACATGATATACATCGTTCGATCATCTATAACCAGTTTTTTTAAGTTTTATGGAATACCCTATCACTAGAAATAATGCCGAATCGTAATGGCCAAATAATTAAGAATAACAAGAAGATAATTGAATTCCAAAGTTCGATAATTTGTTTATTGATTTCAATAAAAACTGATACTGAGTTTCAACTCCAAATAAATGAGACTATTTAAACTACTTAATTAGCTTGGAAAGAAAGTTAATTAAACTTAGAGTTAACTACATTTTTGGTCCTTGTGGTTGTATCTGGATTTCAATTTTGGTCCATTTGTTCAAAAAGTTGCGACTTTAGTCCAAAATGCATAGTTTGGTTCCATTTTTGGTCCAATTTTTTAACGAAGTTAGTTCAGTTAGTTAAGTCTAATTGTAAAGGGGCAACATTAGTCCTTTAACCTAACGGTCGTTTGCAACGATAGTCCTTTATACCAAAGATCGTTTGCAACGTTAGTCCTTTCAGTTAGTTAGTTCTTTAAAAAAAAAATTCTAAAAAAATGTTTTTTTGTCGAAAATTTTTTTTTCCAAAAAAATAATTCGAATTATTTTTTTAAGAAAAAAATTTTCAATTTTTTTTAAGAAAAAAATTTCAATTTTTTTTTCTAATAAAAATTTTCTTAAAAAATTCTAAAAAAAGCTTTTTTGTCAAAAAACTTTTTTTCCTAAAAAAAATTCGGAAATTTTTTTTTTAAAATTTCCTAAATTTTTTTTTCTAAAATAAAATTAGAAAAAAATTCGAAAAATATTTCGAAAAATATTCTAAAAAAATTTCTAAAAGAAATTCTAAATTTTTTAAAAATGTATATACATTGTAAAAACGTATATACATTGCAAAAATGTGTGTAAAATATATAGACATTTTTAAAAATATATATACCAAAGATCACACACGTTTTTGTTTTAGAAATTTTTTTTTAAAAAATTTAGAAACTTTTTAGCATTGCCAATTTGCGATTTTTTGATATGGACTAAAAAATTTCTAAAAAAATGGATTAAAACTATCATTTTGATATGATTTTAGTCCATTTTTTAGAAAAGTGGAACTAGTACAAATTTTTTTAGAAAAGTGAAACCAAACTATCATTTTGATAAAAAAGTTTTGATATGGTTTTAGTCTATTTTGATATGGGTTAGTACAAAATTTCTAAAAAAAATTCTTAAAAATATGTCTAAATAATTTTTGATATGGTTTTATCCATTTCTAAAAAAAAAAATAGAAATTTTTTTTCTAAAAAAAATTCTCAGATTATTTTTTTCGGGAAAAAAGTTTTTTTAGAATATTTTTCGAAAATTTTTTCGAATTTTATTTTAGAAAAAAAAAATTAGAAATTTTTTTTTAGAATTTTTTTCGAATTTTTTAAGAAAAGTTTTATTAGAAAAAAAAATTGAAAATTTTTTTCTTAAAAAAAAAAATTTCGAATTATTTTTTTCTTAAAAAAAAAATTTTCGAATTATTTTTTTTGGAAAAAAAAAATCGACAAAAAAACATTTTTTTCGATTTTTTTTTTTATTTTTTTAAAAGGATTAACTAACAAAAAGGACTAACGTTGCAAACGTTGCAAACGTTGCAAACGATCTTTGGTATAAATGACTAACGTTGTAAACGACCGTTAGGTTAAAGGACTAATGTTGCCACTTTACAATTAGACTTAATTAACTGAACTAACTTCGTTAAAAAATTAGACCAAAAGTGGAACCAAACTATACATTTTGGACTAAAATCGCAACTTTTTGAACAAATGGGCCAAAAGTGAAATCCAGGTACAACCACAAGGACCAAAAATGTAGTTAACTCTTAAACTTAAAATTCGGACCTAAACCTTGCAGAATTAAAAAGGACAAAATAAACCCTAAAACTAAAAAATAATAAAAATTTGGATGTCAGCATAGATCAACTTTAAGATTGAACTTTCCGGTTTCAGCATAGATCTTAGGGAAAATAATAAATTTAGGCATCAAAGTTGCCACGTTTTCCTTTTCTGGGCATCGAACTTTTTTTTTTCTATTGTAGCACTGAACTTGCTTAATTTTCCTTTTGTGACACAAAATCAAACTTCGATGCCCAGAAAAGGAAAAATAGGCAAGTTCAGTGCTACAATAGGAAAAAAAAAAGTTCGATGCCCAGAAAAGGAAAAAAAGTTCGATGCCTAGACAAAAAAAATTCGATCGTTAATTTTTTTATTGCACCGTTAGTCCTTTTCGTCTGTTTTTACACGGTTTCGTCCCGTTTTTACACGTTTTCGTCCGTTTTTGCACGTTTTCGTCCGGTTTTGCACGTTTTCGTCCGCTTTTGCACAGTTTTGTCCCGTTTTTGCACGTTTTCGTCCGCTTTTGCACAGTTTCGTCCCGTTTTTACACGTTTTCGTCCGTTTTTGCACGTTTCCGTCCGCTTTTGCACAGTTTCGTCCCGTTTTTGCACGTTTTCGTCCGCTTTTGCACGTTTTCGTATGTTTTTGCACAGTTTCGTTCGTTTTTACACATTTTCTTCCGTTTTTGCACAGTTTCGTCCGTTTTTGCATGTTTTCGTCCGCTTTTGCACGTGCAAAAACAGACGAAAAAGTGCAAAAGCGGACGAAAACGTGCAAAAAGGGACGAAACTGTGCAAAAACGGATGAAAACATGTAAAAACGGAAGAAAATGTGTAAAAACGGACGAAACTGTGCAAAAACAGACGAAAACGTGCAAAAGCGGACGAAAACGTGCAAAAACGGGACGAAACTGTGCAAAAGCGGACGAAAACGTGCAAAAACGGGACGAAACTGTGCAAAAGCGGACGAAAACGTGCAAAACCGGACGAAAACGTGCAAAAACAGACGAAAACGTGAAAAAACGGATGAAAACGTGTAAAAACGGACGAAAACCGTGTAAGAACGGACGAAAACGTGTAAGAACGGGCGAAAACGACTAACGATGCAATAATATAATAACGGTCGTTAAAAACAGTCGAAAAGGACTAACGGTGCAATAAAAAAATTAACGGTCGAACTTTTTTTTTTCTGGGCATCGAACTTTTTTTCCTTTTCTGGGCATCAAACTTTTTTTTTTCCTATTGTAGCACTGAACTTGCCTAATTTTCCTTTTGTGACACAAAATCAAACTTCGATGCCCAGAAAAGGAAAATTAGGCAAGTTCAGTGCTACAATAGGAAAAAAAAAAGTTCGATGCCCAGAAAAGAAAAACATGGCAACTTTGATGCCTAAATTTATCATTTTCCCTAGATCTTAAGATCTATGCTCAACTCAGGACTTTGCTTCCCCTGCATCAAGATATTCAAGAAAGGTACTTTGTATTTCTCTAAGAATAATCATGCCGATATCACCATCGTGGTAATTGTTTGTTTTTGGAACATCAGACTGGAATAAGTAGCCTAGCAAGAAGCTAAGCGCGAAAAAGAAATTATAGTCGGATTGGAAGAGTGTTACAAACGGACATTAAGCCACGTCTCACTTGCAAAGTTGCAAACGGACATCGAACAAATATATATGTGAATCAGCTCCGTTTCAATCTCGTTATCACAAATCAATCGAACATCTGATCGAATCTAAATCAATATCTCATAGCCAACATATTTGATTATGACAATTACAAGCAATGAAATATCACGGGGATTGAAGTCATGGATGAACAGTATCGCTACAGGAACACAACAAATAAGGCCCGATATTCACGTGTCCTATTGATATTAGTGATTAATTCAATGCTCCCAAATAAAACAAAAACGAACCAACCTCAACCTTCATTTGGATTCAATCTATTCAATATTCAAACAAGAACATTTAAAATGAGTAGAAACAAACACCACTCATTTTGCCTCATAACCAAACAAAAGTTGTGGAGAGGTCCATCTTTCCTTTTTGAAGGGCAATATTCTATTAAAAGTTAACATGAAGCTGGAACCAAGATATTACATAATCTTTGTACAATGTAGTTTAGGATTATTAATCCAACCAATCCGTGTATGATATGATCGAATTTTGCTTCTATGTGATATCCAAAAGTGGGAGAGAATCATAATCTTATCACCAAGAATATCTTTGTGTGCGGGTTTTGAATCGAAGCAAAGTTTGTTCCGATATCTCCATATACCTCAGTTATATGGGTACATAAGTGATTTTTTTTAGCGACAATTAACTATCTCACAATATACACACCACAGACTATCTCACATGTCTTAACCAGGACTTGAATTCGCAACCACGGTTTTGAAAGTCTTATTTAATATCACGGAAAAACTTCAAACCATCTAAAATGATATACCAGTTGATTAGAATTTGTACTAGAAAAGTTTCTAATAATTTGTGATCATGATTAGTCTCTACGTACTATCTAGTTTTTGATTTATGAGTCATAATTGCATCTTCGAGTGTCGAATGAACTCAATCCATATCATAGACACCTCAAGTTCATCAAAATTTACATATCACAAAATAGTATGTTTTTTATTAACAGAAATTCATAAAAGAATGTGTTTACATCAAAATAACCAACAATTTTAAACTTTATTTTGCATACTATTTTAGTTTATGTAATACAAGTTTTTGAAACTATTTTTTTGTTGCAAAATTTGACTTCTTTATAATGCAAAAAAGTTCAGCAAAGAAAGGTATTTCGCAAAACAGGTTTCCTAATCAAATGGATATGTCATTTTGATGAAATTATTTTGATGAATTTCCGATGTATGTATCAATGAACCCAGCTTCACTACTCGCTCTCTGAAAGTTGAACTTTAAAGAATGGCTGGGTGCATACACAAGAATAACACCAAAAGGATGTTGTACGTGCTTAATCCTTGTCACGAAAGTAACGTGACCTCGAGGGACGGGGCCACTTGTGATCCTAGGATTGAAAGAAGTGACAAACGAATATTAATGTTGTAAAACAATAGAAAGTAACAATACTAGGTAGTTACGATGTATAGTACGGCATAGTAGATTAAGAAATTAAAAGATCAAGTACTTGTGTCGCAGTGTCGGGTTAGCAACGTTGACATGAACATCACATATTCACATACCTACATATAATTTCACATCCATTTATACTTTTAAGTTCAGTTGAACTTGACTGATTGCTAAGTCCACTGCACCAAAAACAAGAGAGTATGTTGTGTGATCGAATATTAAGCACAAAGATATTGCATTATTTCTGTTGCTTTAAGGCCTCGTCTTCCCAATTTGTTGGTCCGTCACAAGCATAGTATCGTTAAAA
The DNA here is from genome assembly GCA_019973895.1 of Chrysanthemum seticuspe. Classification (NCBI taxonomy): domain Eukaryota; kingdom Viridiplantae; phylum Streptophyta; class Magnoliopsida; order Asterales; family Asteraceae; genus Chrysanthemum; species Chrysanthemum seticuspe. The sequence continues at coordinate 279,157,455 of BPTQ01000001.1, read as the reverse complement.
TGTGGCCTAACCTTTAAAAAAAAAGGCAGTCTTCCTTGGCGACAATGGTGTGTTTGTGTTTTACTCATGTATATTCTCATTAATAAAGATCCACTTTTTCTTCAACCATTTTGCTAAAAGTTTCAATGTGTTGATCTACGACGACGACGGGTTTATAAAGTAATGCACATACGCGATTTTAGTAAGGATTATAAATTTATAATATAATGTCCCACAGCAACAATAAAATGTGCTAATAATGTGCAGAATTTTACTGCAATTTGAATTTCTACACTTACTTAAAAGCATCACATAGCTAGTGTTCATCTTTCTTTAGATACATCCTGGATCGATTTGATCGGGTGCTCATGTTTGGTCAATAAGATGTTGAGAAGAATGTTGAGGAGAAGAGTGTAATAGGTAGACGTAAAGGAAGATAGTGTAAATCAAGCAGTGTGATGACTAGATGAAAATGAAATAAAAACAAAACTGAATTAGAGACCAAAGAAGTGCTATATTTGATTTGATTGGTTATCGACTACGTATATGGTCGAACGGCTAAACATCAGGAAGGCCAAAAGCCCGAAAGATTAGCTACTGGAGGATGTTAGATCCGGAAGGATCGTTGACCTGACAGTACGTTTGCATTTAGCCTGGAAGCAATTCGTCTCATTACCTCTGGGTGTCAGAAGCAGTGTCAGGTGTAGAGTCAGAGACAGTGTCAGCCCTAATGGCAGCGACAGTGTCAGAGATAGCGACCGGGACAACGACCAGGTAGCGACAGCCTACAGTATAAATACGCATACAGTAATTGGTAAAAATGTATCATTTTCTACACACACATACTTATATTACATACCCTTCGGTGAACCCCTACTTACTCTCACGCCGGAGCTTAGTCCTGGGATAACACCCGGGGCGAGGCTAATGCGTTGTTACATCCTTGCAGGTATCCGGAAGAATTAGCTTAACAAGGCTGAAGGATATCTAAAGATCATTACTATCTCACAAAAAAATACTTCAACATTGACGCCATCCGTGGGACCTTGATGGGGTGTGTTTCGAAGTACCTCCGTAATCTTCTTGACATGTGCAACAGCGAAAGTGCTAACTTTTCAATTGGGGTGTAATTTCTCTCCCCTTCGTTGAGTGTCCGACTTACGTAACGCACCGGAAGTTGCTTCCCTTTTCTCTCCGTCAGTAGAACCGCGCTGACTGCTTCTTGTGAGGCCGCTATGTACACATATAATAACCCTTTGGCCGTCGGCGTTGTTAATGAGGGCAGGTCAACTATGAGTTTCTTCATCTCTTGGAAGGCCTTTTCCGCTTCTTCCGTCCACCAATATTGGTTCTTGTTCTCCTTGGTTATGTTCTTGAGAGTTTCGAAGAAGGGGAGGGATCTTTCGGCCGATCGAGACAGAAAGCAGTTTAGTGCTGCCAATTTTCTGTTAAGACTCTGCATATCCTTTAAGGTCCTTGGTGATTGCATGTCCATGAGGGCTTTTGTCTTTTTTGAGTTTGCTCTGATCCCATCCGATGTTACCATGTATCCTAAGAACTTTCCTTCCTCCATCCCTAAGGAACACTTCTTGGGGTTCAGCTTCATGTTCACTTTCCTGAGGTTATCAAATGTTTCGGCAATATCTCCCAAAATCTCGTTCTCTTCTTTATTTTTAATAACCATATCGTCCACATACACCTCTAAATTCATCCCTATCTGAGATTGAAAGGCAGAGTGTATCATCCGTTGGTATGTAGCACCGGCGTTCTTTAGTCTGAAGGGCATTTTTGTATAATAATAAGTTCCTTGTTCTGTGTAAAATGTTGTTTTTTCTTCGTCCTCCTTTGCCATTTTCACCTGGTGGTAACCTTTATACGCATCCAAGAAGCACTTGTATTTATACCCCATGACTAATTCAATCTTCCAATCGATCTCCGGTAAAGGGTAGTAGTCTTTGGGGCAAGCAGAGTTAATGTTCTTGAAGTCGATACACATGCGCCAACTTCCGTCACACTTTTTGACTAGCACTGGGTTTGATATACAGGTGGGATATTTGACAGGTCGCACGATGCCCGCCTTAACCTATTCTTCCACTTCCTTCGTCACTACCTGACTTCGATCTGATGCTAGCATCTTGCGTTTCTGGCACACGGGATCCACCGAGGGGTTAGCATTTAGCGTGTGCTCGATTATCCGTCGTGGAACCCCTGTCATGTCCGCGGGCTCCCAGGAAAAGAAATCTAGATTTTTCTTGAGAAGTGCTTTAAGACGCTTCTTGCATTCGGGGGACAAGGCTCCTCCTATTGTAACTGGTTGTTCTGGGAAAGCTGGGTTGACTATCACTTCCTCTGTCAAACTCACTTCATGCATCCAACTTAGCTCCTGATTGTTTGGTTTCGGGACAGCCATTTGCATCTTCTCTAACCTTCGACATTCCGATATTACTACAAAGCAAGTTACTAGATTGGAAATTCCTCGAGGAGTGGGGAATTTCATCATGGAGTGCATTGTCGAAGGGATTGCCCTTAGCATCTTGAGTCCAGTTCTGCCCAGGATCACATTGTATGGTGAGGGAGCACGTATGATGGTGAATTTCATCCTGATCTTCTGGTATAGTCCCTCATCTCCGAACGATACATCCAACTCTATCTTCTCAAGAGGCTTTGTCACCTGGCCGGCAAACTCGGGCAAATCCGTTTGATTTTGCTTCAATCGAGACCTTATCTCCGGACTTAGGTTGTCGAAACAGTGTTCAAACATCACTTCTACCGACGTTCCTTCGTCCACGAATACTCTTCTTACCAAGTAACCTTCCATTGTTGCTTCGATGATGAGTGGTTCATCTGACACATCTTCAGAGGGTAGGGGAGGAAAGGTGATTGGCACATTCATCCATCCCTCCTCCTGTTCCAACAACTTCCTCTTTTTCCATTCCGGCCATGCCCTAATCATGTTGATAACCTTGTCCTTTTCCTGTGCTTGCTTCTTGGGTGGGTCACGTCTTCCCTTCTGACGGAGATCCCTAAGAGATGATTCAACTTTCTAGATTCCAGAACTAACTCTAACTGCTTCCTGAGCTGGTACTAGTTGTTCGTGTAATTCCCTTTTTCTCCATGGTAGTCACAGTACTTGTCTTGGTTTTCCTTTCTCGGCGGATCACGCATCGTTTTGGGAGGAGGCAGGCGCAACTGGTGTTCGGGGCCAGGATCTCCTTCGGGGGTTTAACAAGCGAATCCAAGGTTAGGCGAGGAATGTTGCGGCTTTGGTAATCACCTCAAGGAGGCAAGTATTATGTGACTTGAGATCAATATACATCTACTCTAATATTTTTTATAAATTCAATGAAACAAAGTTGTGGAAAACTAGGAGGCGGGGGTTTAATAGTTTTACCGATTTTAATTTAAGTTTCAAAGATTTAGATTCGATCTTATGTGAATTCGTATGGATGGATAGATTGTATAAGAACAATAAGTAAAGTAAATAATGAAAGCAAGTAAAGTAAAGGATAGAAAGTAGCGACACAAGTGATTTATAGTGGTTCGGCTATAAGGACACCTTCCTTGCCCTACTCCACTCCCCGAGTACCCCACTCAAGAGTTCAAGTACTATGTTAACAAGCTCCTTCAACTTGGTGGAAAAGCCTCACAACGTCGCTTACACTTTTTCCGGTACAAAGCTAAATACCGAGTTCTTCCACGAGGTAGAACCAAACCTTTACAAAACTATTACACAAAAACTATGTGAAATATGAATTACAAGATCTTGCTACAGAAATATTGTGGATAGACAAATCAATCAAGGACCCTTTGCTTGGATGACTTGTAGTATAGCGTGATCTCGCCTTTGAGAAAGACCTATATGAGAATCAAAACAAAAGATAAAAGAACTACTAGAATGATCAAATGATGAGAGGTTAAAAAAGTGAGATAATATATGAGAGAGTTGTAAGAAGAAGGGTGAGTAGTAATGAAGAAATGGCTCACTATTTATAGGCACAAAAAGCCTTCTGTCCCACGGTTCCGGCGGATCCCTCACTTGGGGGATCCGGCCAGTGCAAAACCAGGGATCCGGCAGTCTGGGTTATACCGGGTTATGGGTATGAGCCATGGGTCATGGACTTTGGGTCATGGGTACCCAAAAAGATACAATGTATCTAGAAAATGGGTCATGGGTCTTGGGTCATGGGTCATGGATCATGGATAATACCCAACATGATTTGATGCATGATGTCATGCAATGGGTCATGGGTTATGGATTAGCTCCATAGGTATGGGTCATGGGTCTTTGATATTACCCATCCTATAAACTATTACAACAATTGAATTATTACAACATTTTATGTAAATGACCAAATGTATATAGTTTGCAAAATAACATGTATTCTTATAAATTTACTTATGATAACTTTATATTTGTTATCAACAAAACATAACGAGATCGCTAAATATGAATAAACATTTTTACGGTTTATTTTTATTAACAATCTCTCCCTTTTTGTTGATGACAAAATATAACGTTATGATGAGTAAAACTTAAGATTAGATGTATGTTTCGAAAGTATATAGTTTTACTTCTTCTTCCCCTTTTTGTCGAAACAAAAAGTGAGCCTAGTAAAGAAATAAGTTGTGGAGGAAAAATAAATATAATCCACAAAGCACTAGCTCCCCCTTGACGGTAGCTCCCCCTAGAATAGGGCGTCAAGTGAGAAAATATAATACCTACAAAACAAATGTTAGTAGTAACATGTAATATAATCTTGTATAAGACGATAAACAAGATAGAAAGCCAAGGTACGTAAACAATGCCTTGTAATAAAATATCAAAATTTAGTGGTATATATGCCACATACAAATGTAAAACTAAGAACAAGGATTGTTCTTTAAAATGACCCAAAAAAAAGAAAAGAAAAAAAATAGAGAAAATATTATTATCATTCCTTTCATGCTTGCATATGGGTTAATTATGGAAGTTTTGGTGAGTGATAATGTTGATGCGATCAAGGATATGGTTGAGTATAAACCGCATCTCGTCCCTTATTTCCATTGCGAGATCCTTAGTGGATTGATAATGTTTGCAAAAGAGATGATGAGGGAGGTTTTGGTGGATGGTTTCTGGGTAGGTTTATTTTTGGAGTGCGGAATAGGTGGTGGAAATGTTGGAAAATATGGATCAAAGTCCATGATTATGGTGAGTGGTAGTGGATAAGAGCCTAGATGTTCTTGTAAGGTGATGGGAGGTAGAGGTGGTGATGTTTCAAGCTCTTTGTAGAATGTATTGGAGATGTTGGAGGTGTTAAAAAGACTAGTTCTTTTGGGTTTAAGTCGGAGGCTAGTTGGGTTGTTTTTTATGGTTGAAATGGAGTAGGTGGTGGACTAGACACGGGTAGTGGAATTGTTTTTGGAGTCTTAAGGAGTTCCGCTAGGGTGATTTGGGTGTCCAGTTGAGACTCGTTATATGAATGTGGTGATGAGCTTGTGGGAGATGATGGAGGTGCTACATTGTAGTCATTTGGTGGAGAGTGAGAGGTTGTTGATGGGCTATTTGACAATGGTTTAGCTAAACAACAAGTCCGGATGCTAATCCGTGCAGTTTTCCTAGATTTGGTTGGTGGTGGTTCTACGGAATGTGGTAGGATGAAGTTTCGGATTTCTTGAAAAGGGTTGTTTTCACAAGATGGTTCATAAATGTTTGAGGATCTTTTAGGTGACATGCTGATGATTGTTTGTGAGGTTGAAAGTGATGGATATGCAAGCATTTTGGAACCTTATTTATAGTACAAGTAATGCATTGCAATGAATGCTAAAACCAAAATATGGACTATAATCTAATGATTATATATGAATTTAAGACAAGTGATCATGAGAGCACAAGTATTAAGTAACATATTCATTAGTAGTAAAGCTAAAATGTTGAAAATTTGAAGGTTACTAGCCAAAGTGAGAAAATTAAGAAAAAAAATGGCTACTGTCACACGGATCCCACGGTTCCAATACATTAGGGATCCGTCCAGTGTAAATGTTGGGATCCGTGGGACTGGTGATCTCAGGCAGCTAAAAATTTTGTTTTTGGAACAATAGTGCCTAGTGTGTGCCTATATGAAAATCATGTGGAGTTGCGGTTCTCTCGACTCTTTTTAAAGAAGAAAAATAAACATAGACGTGAAAAAATATTTTTTTTTACGTGAGGTAACCCGGCTGCTCCTTAATTCATTTTTGCTTGATTGAATGTACCCAAAACCACATATTAGTTATGTATTACCTTTAGCATTCAAAAGCATGAGATGCAATGAAAAAGGTTTTTACTTTGTATTAACGATGAAAGAAAAATAAAATATTTTTCCTAGACGTGAGAGTGATTTAAGGAAAATGATACGGGGAGAAATATATTTTTAGAAAATATTTCGAAGAATTTTTGTATAGAAAATATCTTGAGTTTTGAAAATAAATCCCCATATTGTTTAAGAGTTGTGTGAAATAGAGATCCTAGACTCAGAAAAGAATGTAAGGTACACGTTTATGTACCTTGTAGAATGAAAATATTTCACGACGATTGTTCCATAAGACCAAGACCTAGACGAAGCAAGTTGAATTTTTCCCGCTTCAACGGTTTGTTGAGGACGTCGGCTGTGTTGTCTTCGGATGACACTTTCTCAATCAAAATGTTCCCTTTTTGAACATTGTCTCTTAAGAAGTGATGACGGATCTCTATATGCTTGGGACGAGAATGCAACACCGGATTTTTGCTAAGATCAATAGCACCTTTGTTGTCGCATAAAATGGCAATGTCACTTAGATGGATGTCGTAGTCAACTAACGCTTGTTTCATCCATAGTGCTTGTTGGCATGCTTTGCTGGCGAAGACATATTCGGCTTCGGTTGTTGAGATGGCTAATGTCGTTTGCTTCTTTGATAACCAAGATGTTAAACAACACCCCATGAAAGTGCAAACACCACTTGTAGTTTGATAGCGTGGGTTTGGGCGTCGAGAAAACCTCATTTTCTATGAGCAAGATTTTTAACCCTCTAGGCAGTGAACCTAATTGTTGTAGTATAATATGGGGTAAGCCTCGGGGATTGATTTCATTCTCTAGGGGAATAGGAATGCTAGAAAGAGATATATGACGAGAAGGTGGGGTTGAGGATGATTCTTTTTATTCTTTTTATGGTTTTTTAGAAAGCAAAGGTAAATTTCGGGGTATATGATTGGGGGTGGTACTTCTACTGATTTTACTACTTAACTAATTATCTAATTTAACTAATTTACTACAGATAGATTATGGTTAATTGAGGTGTGCTCATATGATGATTAAAAATGTGCTTAATTAGATGCTATTACTCCCTAGTTATCTTTTATTGGTCGGTTGAATTGTCACTTCCTTTATCTTAATTGGTGCGTTGTATTTCGATTAGTCGTAGGGCGGTGCCTAATCCCCTAGTTCTATGAATTTTAACTCTCCTTTAGAATACCCGGGATTGGCAAGTGCAATAGCATCTCCCCCCAATACACTACTATCCTAAAGCTACAACTCACGCAATAAACACAACGATGGACTAGGTGCACTCCTATGGCTTTTTGCTATTTAGGACGTTCAAGCTCGCAACAATAAAAGAAGAAGCCAGTTTTCCTTAATCTAGCGTCTACCAATTAAGACAATAGACAACCTAACAGTAATTAATAACTATGTTTCATAGATCTAAGCAAACACAAGAGTAATTTAGGTAGACATGTTAAACAAGCAAGCATACACACAATCAATTAAACATGGGGTAGACATAATGATAAATTAGATAAACAAACTTGTGGAAAATTCGAAGGGGGGGTTGAATAGTTTTGCCGATTTTAAGTTTAGTTTCAAAAACTTTAGATTCGATCTTATGTGAATTCGTATGGATGGATAGAAAGTATAAAGCAATAAGTAATGTAAGTAATGAAAGCAAGTAAAGTAAAAGATAGAAAGTAGTGATACAAGTGATTTATAGTGGTTTGGCTACAAGGACACCTTCCTTGCCCTACTCCACTCCCCGAGTCTCCTACTCGAGAGTTCAAGCACTATGTCAACAAGCTCCTTCAACACGGAGGAGAAGCCTCACAACGTCGCTTACACTTTTTCAGGTACAAAGCTAAATACTAAGTCCTTAACACGGCGTATCAAACCAACACAACTATAACACAACAACTATGTGAAATATGAAATACAAGATCTTGCTACAGAAATCTTGCGGAGGAACAAATCAATCAAGGACCCCTTGCTTGGATGACTTGTAGTATCTCGTGATCTCGCCTTTGAGAAGGACCTATTTGAGAATCACAACAAAAGATATAAGAAATACTAGATAGATCAAGAGATCTGAGATTAAAAGAGAGAAGTAATATATGAGAGAGTTTGTAAGAAGAGGGGTGAGTTACAATGAAGAAATGACTCACTATTTATAGGAAAAAATCTCTACTGTAGCCCGGTTCCCATGGATCCCTCACTTGGGGGATCCGTCCAGTGCAATCCAAGGGATCCGCCAAACTGGGTTGTACCAGTCAGAGTTTTAGGTTGCAAACCGGGTCATGGGTCATGGGTATGAGCCTTGGGTACCCAACAAGGTACAATGTATCTAGACATTGGGTCATGGGTCTTGGGTTATTGGTTATGGATTTGCTCCATGGGTATGGGTCATGGGTCTTGGATAATATCCATCCTATAAAACTATTACAACAAATGAATTATTACAATATTTTGTGTAATGACCAAATGTATATACTTTACAAAAATAACATGTATCCTTATAATTTTACTTATGATAACTTTTTATTTGTTATCAACAAAACACAAAGAGATCGCTAAATATGAATAAACGCTTTTATGATTTATTTCTATTAACAATCTCCCCCTTTTTGTTGATGACAAAACATAATGTTATGATGAGTAAAACTTAAGATTAAATGTATGTTTTGAAAGCATATGTAAGTTTTACTTCTTCTCCCCCTTTTTGTCGAAACAAAAAGCGAACCTAACGAAGAAATAAAGTCTGGAAAAAAAATATAATCCACAAAGCACTAGCTCCCCCTTGACGGTAGCTCCCCATAAAATTGGGCGTCAAGTGAGAAAATATAATACCTACAAAAAGAATGTTAGTAGAAACATGTAATACAATCTTGTATGAGACGAGAAACAACATGGAGAGGCAAGGTATGTAAACAAAACCTTGTAATAAAATACCAAAGTGTAGTGGTATATTGGCCACATACAAAATGTAAAACTAAGAACAAGGTTTGTTCTTGAAAATGACTCAAAAAAATAGATAAACTAGTAATATTATTCCTTCCATGTTTGCATATGGTTAGTTATGGAAGTTTTGGTGAGTGATGATGTTGATGCGATCAAGGATGTGGTTGAGTATGAATCGCATCTCGTCCTTTATTTCCATTGCAAGATCCCTAGTAGATTGACAATGTTCGCAATGTAAGTGGTGAGGATAGTGTGGGTGGATGGTTTCTAAGTAAGTTTGATTTGTGGAAAGCGGAATATGTGATGGACATGTTGGAAAATATGGATCAAAGTCCATGATGTTGGTTAGTGGTGGAATATAAGAACCTAGATGTTCTTGTAAAATAATGGGAGCTAAAGGTTGTGAGGTTGCAAGATCTTTGTAAAGTGTGTTTGGAGATGTTGGTGGTGTTAAAAAGACTAGTTCTTTTGGGTTTAAGTTGGTATTTTGGATGGTTGAAATAGAGTGGGTGGTGGACTAGACACGGGTAGTGGGTTTGGTTTCGGAGTCTTAAGGAGTTCTGATAGTAGAGACTCGGTGGGTAAGGGTGGTGATGAGCTTGTGGGAGATGATGGAGGTGCTACAATGGAATCATTTGGTGGTGAATGAGTAGTTGGTGATGGACTTTTAGACAATGGTTTAGCTAAACAACAAGGACGGATGCTAATCCGTGCGGTCCTTCTAGATTTGGGTGGTGGCACTACGGAAGGTGGTAGGATGATGTTTTGGATTTCTTGGAAGGGATTGTTTTCACTAAGTGGTTCATCAATGTTGAAAGATCTTTTGGATGACATGATGATGATTGTTTGTGAGGTTGAGAGTGATGGATATGCAAGCATTTTGGAACCTTATTTATAGAGATAATAATGCATTGTAATGAATGCTAAAACCAAAATGTGGGCTAAAATCTAATGATTAGATATGAATTTAAGGCATGTGATCATGAGAACACAAGCATTAAGTAACATATTCTTTAGTGAAAGAGCTAAAATGATGAAAAATATGAAGGTTTATAGCTAAATTGACAAAAATAGAAGAAAACTTTTGCTTATGTCCCACGGTTCCCACGGATCCGTTCCTTTAGGGAACCGTCCAGCGTAAAAGCTGGGATCAGTGGTACTGGTGATCTCAGGCAGCTCAAATTTTTCCTTTTGGAAACATTGGTGCCTAGTGTGTGCATATATGCAAACCATTTGGAGTTGCGGTTATCTCGACTCCTAAAAAGAGAAAAATAAATGAAGAAGTGATAAAAAAGATTATTATGTGAGATAACCCAAGTGCTCCTTAATTCATTTTTGCTTAAATGAATGTACTTGAAAACACATATTAGTTATGTGCTCCCTTTAGCATTCAAAAGACATGAGATGTAATGAAAACGAGTTTTTACGTTGTACTTATAATGAAAAGGTTTGTCCTAGACGTGAGAATGTTTTTAGGAAAGTGATACGGGGAGAAGTATCATTTTAGAAAGCATTTCAAAAATTTTCTTGTATAAAAAGAAAGTTTCGTTTTGAAAATTCCCATATTGTTTGTGAGTTGTGTGTGAAATAGAAATCCTAGACTCAGCAAAGAAGGTAAGGCTAACGTTTACATACCTTGTAGAATTGAGAAACATATGACGACGATTGTTCCATGAGACCAAGACGAAATAAGTTGAATTGTTCCCGCTTCAACGATTTCGTGAGGACGTCGGCAATGTTGTCTTCGGATGATACCTTCTCAATAGAAATGTTCTCCTTTTGAACATTTTCACTTAAGAAGTGATGACGGATCTCTATATGCTTGGTGCGAGAGTGCAACACCGGATTCTTGGTTAAGTCAATAGCACCTTTGTTGTCGCATAAAATGGCTATGTCACTTAGATGAATGTCGTAGTCAACTAACGCTTGTTTCATCCATGGTGCTTGTTGGCATGCTTTGCCGGCGGAGACATATTCGGCTTCGGTTGTTGATATGGACAATGCCGTTTGCTTCTTCAAGAACCAAGATGTTAAACAACATCCCATAAAAGTACATACACCACTTGTACTTTTTCGGTCAACACAATCACATGCATGGTCAGAATCTGCATATACAATAGTTTCTACCCCCGTTCCCTTAGGATACCATAATCCCAATTGAGTCGTACCCTTAATGTATCTAAATATTCTTTTGATGGCTTCTAGATGTGAAGTTTTAGGGTCTTCTTGAAACCTAGCACATAGAAAAACAATAAACATGATATCCGGCAGACTAGCCATAAGATAGAGAAAACTACCAATCATGCCACGATATTTTGTGTTATCACCGGATTCACCGTCTTTATCTTTTGTAAGTTTAGTATCGGATGACATTGGTGTTCTTATGGGTTTTGACTCATCTAAACCAAATTTCTTTAACATTTCTTTTATATATTTGGATTGATTAAAGAATATACCATCTTCTAGTTGTTTGATTTGTAAACCAAGAAAGAAGCTTAGTTTTCCCATCATACTCATTTAAAACTCATCATGCATGATTTTTTAGAAATCATCACACATGTCTTGACAAGTTGATCCGAATATAATATCGTCCACATATATTTGAACAATAATTATATGTGATTCTTTTTTCTTTGTGAAAAGTGTATTATCAACTAACCCCATGGTATAGTTGTTTTTAATTAAAAATGATTTGAGTCTATCATACCAGGCCTTTGGGGCTTGTTTAAGACCGTAAAAAGCTTTCTTTAGTTTGTGCACGTGTTTAGGTTTTTCGAAATCGATAAACCCCGGAGGTTGAGCTACATAGACTTCTTCATTAATAAAACCATTTAGAAAAGCACTTTTAACATCCATTTGAAAAAGCTTAAGATCATTAGCACAAGCATAAGTGAGAAGTATTCTTATAGACTCTAATCTAGCCACGGGAGCGTAGATCTCATCAAAGTCTATGCCTTCTTGTTGATTATACCCTTGGGCAACAAGTCTAGCTTTGTTTCTAGACACTACACCATTTGCATCTAACTTGTTTTTATATACCCATTTAGTTCCGATTATGGTTTGGTTATTAGGTGGTGGGACGAGTGTCCAAACATCGTTAGAAATAAATTGATTTAACTCTTCTTGCATAGACATTACCCAACTTTCATCTTTTATGGCTTCTTGTGTATTTTTAGGTTCTATGGTTGAGACAAAACAAAATAAACTACTTTGGTTTTGGACTTGAGATCTTAAGGTTCTTTCATTTAACTTTCCTATAACCTTCTCTACGGAATGATCTTTAGACTCTTTAATATTGATGATTTCATTGTTTAATGGTTCATATTCTTTATTTATAATTTCTTTGATTTCTATGGCTTCTCTTTCGATTATCTCGTCATCGAAAAGAGGTTGGGTAGGTTTAGGTGGACTTTCATCAAATCTTACATTTAAGGATTCTTCAACCTTCATTGTTTCTTTATTAAGTATAACATAAGCTTTACTATTAGGAGAGTAACCTAAGAAGACAACTTCGGTTGATTTAGAATCAAATTTAGTTAGGTAATCTTTAGTGTTAAGTAAGAAACGTGTACTACCAAAGACTCTAAAATGTTCTAACGTAGGCTATTTGCCTCGAAGTAACTCGTATGGAGTTTTACCGTCTAATTAGGACATGGTTAAGTATGTAGGCTGATGTGTCGACGACATGCACCAAAATTTTTGAGGAATAGATTGCTCATTAATCATGGTGCGACTCATTTCTTGTAGGGTTCTATTTTTCCTTTCAACTACCCCATTTGATTATGGACTGAGAGGAGCCGAGAAATTGTGAGTAATACCATTAGCATCACAAAAAGCTCCAAATTGCACTTCATTATCAAATTCCCTACCATGATCCGTTCTAATAGACACTATAGGACTTCCTAGTTGTCTTTGGATTTTCTTACTTAGTATTTCAAAATTATCGAACCTTTCAGTTTTATTCTTTAAAAATTTAGTCTATATGTATCTAAAGTAATCATCCATTATAACCAAAGTGTAGAAGTTACCTCCATAACTTTGAATAGCGGATGGGCCAAATAGATCCATATGAAGTAGTTCTAGACACTTAGTAGTAGAGACAATATTTTTAGCTTTGTGACTAGCATGGACTTGCTTTCATATGTTACAAGCATCACCAAAATGATGTTCGTATTTTAATTTGGGTAGATCTCTTACTAGTTCTTTATATGATAGCGATTGAAGAAGTCGCATATTGGCGTGACCTGATACAGGTTTTACTGACCAGGTTTTAATATTTATAATTTCTCGTTATACCTATGGTCTACCCTAATGTACTAACGGGCAGTATACCCGGTCATGTGTAGTGTAGTATTCAGTAAAACCGAGGTCGTCCCAAGAGCTATGTGTGCGGATTTAAACTAAGTATAGGTGTCACAGATTTTAATATGATTTAGATATTGAATTAACTAATTAACTACTAAAGCAAATAAAGGCGAGGATTGTGATCAATAGAGGAGAGGGGTGCTAACCTAGTTACTCATCCTAACTAGTTATGTTTACGTCTAATTACTTCCAATTACTTCAGGTGGGGTTAAAGTCGCTAGGACAGCATTTGGTCAGTTCATCCTAACCTATTAGCAAAGGATCCCACTGGAGAAATCAGGTGACCCATCATAAGTCCAGTTGTTCTTAGTCCCCTAAGCCAAGTCATTAAGTACCGCTCCATGCTAGATTCATAACAATGAGTTTCCGGGCGCTAGCAACTTAAACACTCATCCCCGACTTTTTAAGTTCATCCAAACGGCAGGTGATCAGTTGGTCAAATCGCACAAGCAGAAAGGGTCTTCAGTTGGTCATATCTCCTAAGTAACTAGCCACTACCGCCATTCAAAACTACCGAAACAAGGGTAGCTACCAACAAACTATGCATGCATACACTTAGAAATAATTATACGGAAGCAATGTAAACATAAACAAAACAATTAAGGAATCATAACTAGGCCAGCACCAGAGGTGCTTCGCCGCTCATATTAACTAAAATAATCGATTCAATGTTTAACATTATGAAATACATGAATTGAAAGTAAAGAAAAGATAAAATGCTAAAGCTTATCGTAGGGAGTGATTTCTCCTTTGGAGATAGCTCTGTATGCTCCTCTAGATCTGCCTTCGACTTCTACTCATGTTCACTTGATGTTGTGTGTGAAATGGGATGCCTTGAAATGCTGGAATTCGAGGGGTATTTTTAGGCCAGATCTGGTTACGGCGTAACTAATGTTAAGAGTTACGCCGTAACATCTAATTCTTCATATTTTTTACTAGAAATGCTAGTTAAGGCGTAACATCTGGAAGGAGTTACGCCGTATCTTCAATAAATATTGGTTACGCCGTAATTGAGACAATAGTTATGGCGTAGCTTACAGCGGCGCGGATCCTCATTTGACCTAGTTGGTTACGTCGTAATCTATGGGAGAGTTACGCCGTAATCTTCTGTTCAGTTGGTTTTCTAAGCCACGCTTTAGTTACGGCGTAATGTGAGAGAGGAGTTACGCCGTAACTTCTTCAAAATGAGCATACTATGATATATCTTCAATAAATTCTCCAAATCCGCGTCTCTTTAGCTCCAATGCTCATATTTTACCTGAAAGTGAAATATAGAGGAAAACAAGCGTAAATCCATATAAATGATATAAAATACGAGCATTATCGAGGGAAATTGAAAATTAATATTCAGGAATATTTGATGTTATCATGACCCAATCTTCGATGCCATAAGGTCGAAGTATCATCCATAGAAGTAAGACAAACTTTGTCTTTTGGTTCATTGTCGATTTTATTGACATAGACTCCATGTTTTCAAATGCCTCTTCCTATAGTAATACCGTTTTTTCATTATTTTACTACCGGTTTCACTAGAAAGTACGTTGCACTTTTTATCACATATTTGTCCTATACTTAGAAGCTTGAAGTTTAGGTTTTCTACGTGACATACATCGTTAATGGTTAAAGATTTTTGTGAAATTGTACCTTTACCGATGATTTTGCTCTTGCTATTACCAAATACCACATTTCCTCCATTGAAAGATTCGTATGTGGAAAATAAGTCTTTGTTACCGGTCATGTGCCTCGTGCACCCGCTATCCTTGATCCATTCATCCAAATCTAGGTCGACCTTTAAGCACACCTAAGAAAACAATTAACTTAAAAGTTTGGTCACCATTTGTTCATGGGTCCATTAGTGTTATGCATTTCATTCATGTTAGGCATATATGGAAAAGGTGAGAAAGACTTCCATGGTGTAAAGTTTTGAAATGGAAAACCGTTTTGTACATTAGGATTCCATCACATTTGATGGTGGTTACTTCTCGGATAAACATTATTTGTTCTTCTTATAAATGTGTTTGGTTTAGAAAACGATGGACCTTTGTTTCTCATAAAAATTTGATTTTGTTTTAGTGGAGGTGGTTATTTGATATTTCTAACAGTAAAATGGGTTGGTTTCTTCTTGTTAACAATAACAAAGTCGGTTCTAGATGATGTAGCTACATTATTTCTACTGTTTGCTAGTACAGACCCACGGATCCCTGGATTTGTACTAGACGATTCCTTTTTTAAGGGATCCGTGGGATCCGCGACTACAGTAGCTTGTTTTTCAATTGCTTTAACGAATAGTGTTTCTTTAATCTTGCTAGTTGATGCATTAAGTTTCTAAATACCTAAACCTTTTTGATTATTTCCCGTTTTAACACTATCAAGTATTATATCAAGAGTATTAGTACTCATTCTAGAAATCTTGGAATCAAGATAATCAACTAACGTTTGAAGTTGAACACAAAGCTCACATTCACCATCTACTTTCTTCCCCTTTTCTAAACGTTTTAATTTATCTTTTAACTCAATCACTTCCTTTTCTAAATGTTCATTTTTGTTTTTCAAAATCTTAATTTTGTAAATTAATTTTAGACTAATTTTGCAAAGTTTATCATATTCACGATGCAATGATTCATCATCTAATGATGAGCTACTATAATAAAGAGATTCGGGACATACTTCGTTTGAATCATTTGCCATAAGACAAATTTCTTCGTTCTCCTCCTCACTCATTCCCCACGAACCACTTACGAATGCCTTTTGTTCGTCACGTTTGGGACACTCACTAATGAAGTCATTAGGGTCCCCACATTTAAAACATGTGCGTTTGTACCTTGCTTTCTTGTCATCTTTGCCTTTCCGGAACCCCTTCCTGTCGTCATATGGTTGCTTGACATATCTTCCTTTTCTTCTAAAGAACTTCTTGAAATCCCTTACCGCCATGGCGTATTCTTCGTCATCACTCTCCGAATAAGAGGTTTCTTCATCGCTTGAGAACTTCTTGGCTTTTAAGGCAAGAGATTTGTGCTTCTTTTTCTTTTCTTTTGAGGCTTCAGAGTCTTTAGCGAGGACAAGCTCATAGACCTTTAGATTGCCTATGAGTTCGTCGAGAGTGAGGATTGACAAGTCTTTGGATTCTTCGATGGCCGTCACCTTTGATCTCCACTTAGATGGAAGCGTCCTTAGATATCTCCTGACATGATTATGACTAGAAAAAGACTCATCAAGTGCTTGTAATGAAGTAATGATAGTATTAAAGTTATCAAAATAATTATCTATACTATCCTCATCCGATATTGAAAATTGTTCATATTGTTGAACAAATAAATCTATTTTGTTACTTTTAACTTGTTGATTTTACAACTAAATAATTCTAAATTTCTTTAGAGGTTTTAAGCATAGAAATTCTTTCAAATTCTTTTTTGGGTAAAGCATTATATAAAACCATTTTTGCTTTACTATTTTTGAAAGCTTATTCTTTTGATCGTCGGTGAGACGTTCACG
The DNA here is from genome assembly GCA_019973895.1 of Chrysanthemum seticuspe. Classification (NCBI taxonomy): domain Eukaryota; kingdom Viridiplantae; phylum Streptophyta; class Magnoliopsida; order Asterales; family Asteraceae; genus Chrysanthemum; species Chrysanthemum seticuspe. Next base: position 279,140,401 of record BPTQ01000001.1, on the reverse strand, counting down.
AGGGATGTTTATTTCGTTTCCGGTTTTATCATCTTTTGTAGTGGCTTTAAAGTAACCTTCAACAATGATATATCAAAGATCAATATCTTTGGACTTCACATAAGTTTCAAATCTATTTTTCCAATAAATAAAACCATTTGTTTCAAGTAGTGGAGGTTGTTGCATAGATTGCCCTTCTTTATAATTTTCAAAACTCATTGTGATCGAAAAGTTTTTAAAATACAATTTACTTTAAAACTTTTGTAAACCTTGCTCTTGATGCCAATTATAGAAAACTAGAAGGGGGGGTTGAATAGTTTTGCCGACTTTAAGTTTAGTTTCAAAACTTTAGATTCGATGTTATGTGAATTCGTAAGGATGAATAGAAAGTATAAAGCAATAAGTAATGTAAGTAATGAAAGCACGTAAAGTAAAGTATAGAAAGTAGTGACACAAGTGATTTATAGTAGTTCGGCTACAAGGACACCTTCCTTACCCTTCTCCACTCCCCGAGTCTCCTACTCGAGAGTTCAAGCACTATGTCAACAAGCTCCTTCAACACGGCGGAGAAGCCTCACAACGTAGCTTACACTTTTTCTGGTACAAAGCTAAATACCGAGTCCTTAACACGGCGGACCAAACCAACACAACTATAACACAACAACTATGTGAAATATGAAATACAAGATCTTGCTACAGAAATATTGTGGAGGAACAAATTAATTAAGGACCCCTTGCTTGGATGACTTGTAGTATCTCGTGATCTCGCCTTTGAGAAGGACCTATATGAGAATCACAACAAAAGAAAGAAGAACTACTAGATAGATTGTTAGAAATTAGAAATTCCACAGTGAAGTGTTGGTCACCCCAAATATTGTCTAGCGTATGTTAGCTCGTAGACATATCGTTATTTATTAGTTTATTAGTTAGTTATTAGCTTAGTTTAGCTTAGTGTAACACCGTGGAGGAAGGACGGGTCTTTACCCACTGTATGCCTGATCCACAGTCCGACAGGAGGACGTTTAGGTTGTAACTATAAATACCCCTTCCATCCTTGGAAGTGGTGGAGCTTCTAATCTAACCTTTCACATTTTTATTTTACTTTCTCTCTAAAAAACTCCCTCTCTACTCTTTCACTCTCTAAAGATGGCATACTTGTATAATCATCTCCCTAGACCACCCGAATCACTAAACAACATAATATGTATGATCCTACAATTGGCATCAGAGCTCAGGTTATGTTGTTCTTGATGATTCGTATGGTTTTTATGTGTCTTTTGATGCGGTTTGTATGGTTCTTTGATGCGGTTTGATATGGTTCTTTGATGCGGTTTGATGCGGTTGTGTGATGTTTGATGCTTCTCACTGCTGATTAAATGTTAAAGCATGTTTGAAGCTGGTTATGATGAGTTTTAAAAAAAAACATGATTACTGGTTTTAAGTGTGTAGTTAAAACTATTTTTTTAATGGTTATTGGTCACATGTTTAAAACTGGTTACTGGTTTTTGTTTTAATGGTTTCTAAAACTGCTTGTTAACTAGTTTCTAAGCAGGTTTTATATGTGTCGAATATGTTGTTGGTGTTACGATGTTCATGTGAGTGGTTTGTGGTTTGTTCTTCAAAGCGGTTTGTGCGTAACTGGTGAATTTCTTGGATGCGGTTTGTCATAATTCTGTACAGATTCAGAGATCAGGATGCGGTTTGTAACTGTTGCGGTTTGGTAAACGCACGACTGCGTTTTGACGCAGGTGCGGTTTGTTAACAAGTCCAGATTCAGTGTGTTGTAAGCGGTTTGTCATTATATTATGCGGTTTGACCAAGAATTATAAGGACTTGAAGCGGTTTGATAAAACACATGCGTTTTGAAGACACAAGTCACAAGCGGTTTGACTCAAAAAGGGGATGCGATTTGATATGTCAAAGCGTTTTGACCTTTGATAAAAGCAGTTTGAAAACAGTATGGAAGCGGTTTGATGATCTGTTGCGGTTTGTCTAACTAATCTGTTGCGTTTTGATGTTAAAAGATGCGGTTTGACTTGGACACTAATGGGTGCGATTTGGGTTTTTAGAAATTTGATTCAACAAGATGCGACTTGTCTAACTTGAGCGTTTTGATAAGAGCTTAATTATGAGCGATTTGTTAAAACTGAAATCAATCCCTACAACAGTCTACAACTATCGACATCAACATACATCATTTTCAACATCATAACAACCAACATCAATCAAAACTGATCTATAAATCTTCAGTACAAACATAAACATCATCACTTTACTACATCATCTACAACATAATCACAACAGCAATCATCTTTCATTTCTCATTACATAATTCAAGAATCACGTCTGTACCATGAATTAATTTCAAAAAGACATAAGGTTTCAAGAAGCAGTCTCGACACAACATCTAATCTATCGATTATCTAATCCTAGTCAAACATCATTCCTAATCTAAATAATCATATAAGATCTCAGAATCATTTCATCTCGTTTGTACTAATTGAAGTTATATGAAGACTTATAAAAGTCTGTATATGAGAGAAACTATCATCATCAATCCAAACTCAAAGACTAAAAGTGAAATAGATCTCGACAGATCCAAACTCAAAACATCAACAATTTCTTGATAATTTTCGAATTTTTTTGAAAGATGATTAACAACTTGTGTTAAAACCTTTCATAATATATTCGGTTTTTGAAAGAAAAGTTGTTTTGGATCTCAAATTCATGAAAAACCCTTGCATAGATCATTTGAGATCTTATGGGTTTTTCTCGAGTTCATCATAGATCGTTTATGGAGTTAACTCCATTTAATTTTCGAGACTTTAAAGCACTAATTCATAACAAGGATGTTATGAATAATCACTTCACTCGTTCAATGATTCAAACAACAAAAGGTACAAAAATACGAAAATCGAATGTCTCATATTCGAAAAAGGATTAATAAAATACCTACCTTGATGCGTTGGTTTGATATTGTGGCTGTTACTAATCCCTCAAGCCATCCCTGTGGTGAGGTAAATGTGAGATAGTGCATATATCGACATAAGATTAGTTGAGTTTGATGTGCTTCATGATGAGTCTTGAAGGAGAGTTATATTTGTTTTGATTATACGTCTTGTTGGAATGGTGTCGGATTTTTTGATGAAGTTTTTTTTACTCGTCTGCTTTTGATGAGAGGAGGGGGCGGACAGTGAAATACAATGAGATATATTAGGGTTTTTGATAACTTAATATTTGGGATAATTGTATTATCAGTAGGGTTATATATTTCGAAACCTAGGGCTGTGTGATATTGGATCGGGATCTCCATGGGCCATGTTATCGTGTTTCTGTTAAATGTGGGCCGGATTTGATGTGTATGTGGATCACATGGGCTAGTATGATACTCTTTTGTTGAAATGGGCTTTTAGTTTTTTAGTTCGTTGGGTTGTGGTCGTTCTACACAATCTCACATTAGGACTCGAGATAGATATTATTTCGTGTTAACCAAAATGAAATTATTTGCTATCCAAAATTTTATGTTTCAAAATTTCATGACACAATTTTAAAATTATTGGATAACAAAACTTTGTTAAAAGATGTTTCTTAGTATAAATTTAACAATGATACACGTTTAAGGACATTATGTGTTTAGAGTTGGATCGGATTTGATTTTCACATGGGCTTGAACGGATCTACTGTTAATTTGAAAAATGAAATTTGTTCTAATGGGCCGTCGTGTATGATTATACTTGGAAGATGGACTGATGAGATAGGTTGATGAGACTTGATGATTTTACAATTTGATGATGATGCGATTTGAGATATGCAAGTTGTAATGTGATAATGATATTTGATTATGAGATCTAGTGATGAGACTTGTTGTGATGAGGTTTGATACTTTGGTTTCTACATTTTCACGAAAGATATTATGTTACGGTTTGAATTGACGGTTGAACAAAGTTGACTTCGGGGTTGCTTGTATTTGGTATTTCTTATTTGGATTTGAAGTGAGGTTTTCCGGGCGCGTTTACTTATTTCGTCATCTTTCTTTCTACCCTTCCGCGAAGATGACTTGTTTGGGCGTTTAAAGAGTGTGATAAAGACTTGGCTATTTAGTTACTTTTGTGATTCTTTCTCGCTTAACCCACAACGTAACTATCACTTCGGTGTCTCACGCAGTTGAGGATACGTCAAGAGGTTTGGTACATTGGGTACACCGTTTCTTTTTCACAAGGATTAGTACAAGCTTAAGTAGAAAATCTGGGGAATTCTATTTCATGTTCAAATATGGTATATCAGGTTTACTTCTTCAAGTGGTCACAGCAATAGCCGACTGAATATGTGGAAGATATGCTTACCAAAGTAGTTAATGGATGAGATGTGATCAGCAATTCTCATGGAATATTCGATGCCACAAAATGTCAATGATACTTCATAGTCTAAGCAAAATCTTTCAAGAATCTTCAGTGTCAGTCATGATTTTTTAAGATGTTTGCTTATGACAAGAACTTCTCGTGCAAATGGTTGTACACGTTATGATGCTTCCAAAAGTTCGAAACCATCATGGGGGAGAAAAGTGTACTTTGATGTGTTACGGTCAACCTCCAGGGGAAAGTAGTGTTGATGAATTGTTGATGATGATGAAGAACCGTTGATGAACAGCTGCATGTTCCCCTAAAATAGATATTCACCGAAACCAAAGTTGTCATAACACATTCAAGCTGACATTGTTTACGGTTTAGTCTTGATTTTGTAAAATCCCGTGAAAGAAACTATTTCTCGGTTTAAATCATAGATTTGTAAAATCCCGTGAAAATGGAAACATCCTGGTAATAGTAAAGTACGTTTCCGGATCTATCTTACGGTTTGTTCTTGGTTTTTTAAAATCCCACTAAAGAAACTATTTCTCGGTTTAAACCATAGAATTGTAAAATCCCGCAATGATGGAACCATCCTTGGAGAAAGGAATGTGTATTTCGGGATCTCATCTGATGCTGGTGCTACGGTTTCTTCTTCGAAGAAGGGATAAAGGGTGTACTTCATGAATTGGGTGATTGTTTGGATATTCGTCATGACAGTTTGGGTATTTCAAATTTTTACGGGGTTATGCTCATTTAACCAAGGTCGGGATGAAACCATTATCAAAGTTCATTTAAAACGTTAATGGAGGCTAGACCTGGACTTTTAATCCATAAAATGTGACAACGGCGTTAATTCATTATTATTTATTTAAGGTTGAAGTGAAATTTCACGGGCGAGTGTACTTAGTATCTGATGGTATCGGGGATGGTTGGATGAAGATTCTTCGAGATCCTTGTTCGAGCTTTTAACATTATCAAAAACAAAGATTTGGAAATCTAGTTATTTTTGGGTGATTTTTCTTTTTCTTTTTACCACCACAAAATAACTATCACTTTAAGGATTTACGTTTTAGTGCTCAGTGTCACATTAAATTGTGGATTTTCAAGAGGTGATGTACGTCTGATACTTGATGGTTGGTTGGATGAAGAGTATAGAGTACCTAGGGATTCAAAGGGGGATGAACTCTCGGCACCGCTCTTTGTTACATATGTGCAAGTTTAAGTCACGAGTTCGGGTTGTTTTACTTCAGGGTAAAATTCATCATATTGGTTTTCTCCATCAGCTGTCACGACAAAGAGCCTACAGAATGATAATGGGGTTGATTACAAGTTTTTCCAAGAGATGCTGAAAAGAGAGAGAGATTATGATGTTTGAACACAACAGTTCAAGCCTCGTACCTCAAAGAAAAGAAATGTGTACGCTTCAGTGAGCATTATCTTCGGCAAAAGAGAAATCTTCTTATATATGACCATTCTCATCAACATGCTTCATGCTTTTTCCATGCGCACTCAATCTTCAAGTGAACCGAGTTATCGTTGCTAGTAATCTTTTTCCAATTGCTCAATTAATATGGCGATGGCGACATCATATGCAACCTTTGAGGGGGAGAAATGTGAAAAGACTACATTTGGATGATGTTCACTTATTCAATCAAGAATGGCAACTCCATATGCAATTCTTGAGGGGGAGAAGAAGTGTGATAATTCTGCATGTTGAGTTATATCTGAGAATATATGGTCATACGGCTCCTAACTCATGTAAGAACCGAGCTTCTTCTTATCGGGTCATCTTTACATGGAGTTTCTTCTAAGAGCCATTGGTTGACATCTTCTCACGGACTGATGAGTTTAACGACAAAGTGCTTCCAGTTGCGGGGCTGATTTCCTTGATGAACATCTTTCTGTTCTTGTTTGATTGGGAGGGATTTGAGTTAAGGGGATTTGCTATATATATGTTAACGGGAATGCATTTGGTGAGAAGAAGATGTTAACATTCTAATCCCCATTCGGACAATCTTGAAGAAGGTCGAGTCTACAGTCTGTTCTACATTTTCTGCTGCATGTTAGAAGACTAAAGACGAATTGCATTTAACTATCTAAAGACTTCTTCTTATTCTGGGCATTCATCGAAAAGATTGTCATCTTAGGGGAGAGCACTAATTGGGGGAGAGTGAAATGTCAGATTTAATCCCCAATTTGATTTGCTCACATTCTTTCTTCAGCAAGTTGATTCTCACATATTCATTTGAACTAATGGTATTCTTCTCACAAGATTTCAAGTATTTGGGCTTATAATGTGTTGCTGATTCTGAAGTATCAAAACCAGCAAGGGGGAAGGAGACACGCATCTAAACGCGAGTAAACTTGATGAACTTAATACTTCTAAGTGATTGAAGATATCCTGGGAAGACAAATGTCATTACCGCAGAGAAACTCAAGGTTTGACTCATGGTGTTTAGTGTTCTTATTCCAACTATGTGGGGGAAGAGATGGAAGAGTTAGTTTCTGGTGATAAAAGAGGTACAAAAGTGTGTGATGATTTCGATGTTATCGCAATCATCAGGGGAGAGAAATTGTGTACATTGGGGACATTCAACTGCTTCACTTGAGAGCTTAATCTGTGATTCAGTGATAATCACTTATTCCAGAGTTGACATCTGCAGAGATAATCAGTGATTCAGCCTGCTACTTCAATGTTATCGGTTATTCTCCATAGAAAGGACATTTGGATACTGATAAGGTTTTAAAATGTACCTTTTTGAGGGGTCGTTTAAGCCCTTATTTGATCACTTTTGTATCCGTTATTACTTAATATCATTCCTTTTCACTTTTTAGGTATCTTGAAGGCAAATTGCTGGAATGACACTTATTCGGACGAAAAGGCATGAATATACGAAAAAAATGGCCAAAGTCAAGAATCGAGACACTCAAGCTGCTGAAACTGAAGGGGACGGCATCAGGTTATACCTGTGACGCCGTCGAAAGATGTCTTGTGACGATACAGTCCAAATTGCTTATTTTCAAGTGATGGCATCAGGTTTTAAAAGAGTAGGGCGTCGCAGCTCAGATGGCCTAGATTTGATCCAGACGGTGTCAGAGACTCAAGGCGACGGCATCACGGACATAAGGTGATGCCGTCACAATGATAACATGGCCAAGATGAAACCCTAATAAAGGCGACCCGACGGCGTCACAAATTAAAGGGTGGCGCCGTCGCATTTGTAATCTTATATATAGAATCCGAATTTTTTAGTTTTCAGTGTGTAGTCTTTTGGAGTAAAAACCTAAACCGAACTAAGGCTGTCTAGTACAGTATTTTAGCGTTCCATACCCTATCTTACATCAAGATAAGTGTTTTACTTCATTAATTTAATTATGTCTTCCTTTGATTTTGTGTATGCTTGCATGTTCCCCATGTCCGGCTAATTTACTTGTGTGTTTGCGTAGGTAATATGAAACTTAGTTATTGAATATTGATTAGTTGTCTCTTATCTTAATTGTGATTGACCTAGTATTGCGATAGGTCATTCGTTGTGTTTGTAATGCTTGATTAATCTTTGATGAACCTTAGTTTATAATCGCCTAGAGTAATTGTAGGCTAGTCATCCAAAGAATACCTTAGAGTTAAAGTTTATAAATCCTAGAGATTTTGTAGTCATTAACCTTTGGTAGCTTCAAAGAGTTAGGGATAAACGCATACCCTACGACCTTAGAGACACAACGCAATTAAGAATAAGGACGTGACAATTCAACCACCAATAGGAGATAACTAGGGAGTAATAAAGCCTAAGCAAATACATTTTTAACAATCATACGAGCACACAAAAATAGACATAGACTACCCTCACCATAGTTGAGATAATTAGATAAGTAGAAGAAATCGGTAGAAATACCAACCCCCAAATCCAAACCCCGAGATTCGTACCTTTCCATTTCCTAAAAAATATAAAAAAAGATAAAAAATAATCTTCCTCAACCCCAACCTTAGCGTAGTAACTTCTCACTAGCATTCCTATTCCCCTAGAGAACGATATCAATTCCCGTGGCTTACCCTAATACTACACTACAACGATTAGGTTCACTGCCTAGGGTGTTAAAAACCTTGCTCGACGAAAAGGAAGTTCCTTTGACCCCGAACGACGCGTGTAGCGTTATCAGGTACTTCGGGTTCTTGAGCTTCATACACTTTCTTCAGGGGAGAGAAAAGTATACTTCGGGGTTATTCCTTTGCATATCGGACTTAATCTGCTACTTTGATGTTATAAGTTTCTCTGTCTTTGGGTATATGTGTATTCGGATTCTTGAGAATTTATTTTAAGAGACTGGCTGCATCAATTCAACTACTTGTGGGAAATGGTCTCTTGACAACTTCTTAGTATGGATCGCTTCAGACTTCAGTGGAAAAGAAAGTTGAGAAGATTCTAGTCAAGTGTGGGATGATATGTTGCTATTCTACTAGATGATATAACCCCGGACGAAGAATCACAAAGATCATTCTTAAAAGGAGCAGCAAGATCGATGATAATGGTGTGCTTCTTAGTGCACCTGGCTAAGGCAAGCTTGAAATAGAGCTTCGAATCTACTCAACAAAAGGATTTTCGGTTTGATGGGACGCTACCAAAGTCTCACTTTTAGAAGGTTCAATTTCTCTCAATTCAGGAGCCTCGAAAGCTTTGGTGGTGAATGTTTAAGAGATGACGATTTCTATCTTCTACAACGGTGTTGGACGATATTGATAAGGTTTTAAAATGTACCTTTTTGAGGGGTCGTTTAAGCCCTTATTTGATTACTTTTGTATCCGTTATTACTTAATATCGTTCCTTTTCACTTTTTAGGTCTCTTGAAGGCAAATTGCTGTAATGGCACTTATTTGGACGAAAAGGCGCGGATATATGAAGAAAATGGCCAAAGTCAAGAATCGAGACACTCAAGCTGCTGAAATACAAGGTGACGGCGTCACTACTTAACTGCGACGCCGTCGGAGCATTTTGTGACGACACAGAAGCCAAATTTCTTATTTTCAAGTGACGGTGTCAGGCTTTAAAAGAGTAGGCCGTCGCAACTCATACGGCCTAGATTTGATCCAGACGGCGTCAGAAGCTGAAGAGGACGGCGTCACAAGCACAAGGTGACGTCATCGCAAGACTAACGTGGCCAAGAAGAAACCCTAATGACGGCGACCCGACGGCGTCACAAATCATAAGGTGACGCCGTCGCGATTGTAATATTATATATAGAATCCGAATTTTTCAGTTTTAGTGTGTAGTCTTTTGGAGTAAAAACCTAAACCGAACCAAGGCTGTCTTGTATAGTATTTTAGGGTTCCAAACCCTATCTTACATCAAGATAAGTATTTTACTTCATTAATTCAATTATGTCTTCAATTATTTGTGTGTATGCTTGCATGTTCTCCATGTCCGGCTAATTTACTTGTGTGTTTGCTTAGGGAATATGAAACTTAATTATTAAATATTGATTGGTTGTCTCTTATCTTAATTGATTAATGATCTAGTAATGCGATAGGTCATTCGTTGTGTAATTAATGCTTGATTAATCTTTGTGAACCTTGGGCTATAGCACTTAGAGTGGTTGTAGGCTAAACCATCCAAAGAGTGCCTTAGAGTTAGAGTTTATAATCCCTAGAGGATTTTGTAGACGAGACCCTTTGGTAAGTTCAAAGATTCAGGGATAAACGCATACCCTACGACTTTAGACACACAACACTATTAAGAATAAGGACGTGACAATTCAACCATCAATAGGAGATAATTAAGGAGTAATAAAACCTAAGTGAACACATCTTTAAACTATCATACGAGCACACAATAATTAGACATAGACTACATACACCTTAGATTAGATAATTAGATAAGTAGAGTAATCGGTAGAAATACCAACCCCCAAATCCAAACCCCGAGATCCGTACCTTTCCATTTCCTAAAAAACATAAAAAGATAAAAAATAATCTTCCTCAACCCCAACCTTATCGTAGTAACTTCTCACTAGCATTCCTATTCCCCTAGAGAACGATATCAATACCCGTGGCTTACCCTAATACTACACTACAATGATTAGGTTCACTGCCTAGGGTGTTATAAAACTTGCTCGAAGAAAAGGAAGTTCCTTTGACCCCGAACGACGCTTGTAGCGTTATCAAGTTTTTGGCACCGCTGTCGGGGAATAGAATAGCTAGTTAGTAGTCCACCTCGTTTAGGTTTCTTTGCTTGATTCCTATCAAGTAAATTTTTCTCAATTTTTAGCTTTCTCATAGTCCATCTCCCTTCTTCGTGACCTTTGTTCGTAACCCCATCACTTTTCATCATGGAAGGTGATAACCAACCACCATTCATCAACCTACCACCAAATGACCCGCCAAGAGCCCGTACTCTTGGTGAATACTCGAGACCAAGCCACCTAGGCTATAGGAACACCATTGAGCTTCCCGACCAAGCCCAAACTACGGCCCTGCGATCCGACACCATTCGGTTGGTGCAAAACGGATGTGCATTCCATGGACTTCGTTCCGAAGATCCTAATCAGCATCTGAGGGATTTCCTCAAAATTATCGATTCCATTGACCTTGATGCTACTACTCGGGAGACCACGCGCCTGCGTCTCTTCCAATTCTCTCTACGGGACCAAGCTAGTAATTGGCTTGAGCGACTTCCCGCCGGCTCCATCTCAAGTTGGGATGATCTTACCTCTCGCTTCCTTGCTCAATTTTTCCCACCGGAGAGAACCACTAAGCTTCGGAATGACATCTTAATGTTCCAACAACGTCAAGGTGAATCTCTCTACGAAGCATGGACTCGATTCAAGGACTTACTCCATAAAGTCCCTCATCACGGCATTGATCTTTGGCTCCAAGTCCAAATCTTTTATGATCATGTCAACTTCCCCACAAAGTGATCCATTGACCAAGCGGCCGGTGGAAAACTTAGTGATCTCACCGCGGAAGAATCATGGGGTATAATAGATGACCTTGCTCTCTATGACAACGAAAGTTGGAATGACCCCCGTGAGTTGCCCAAAACCGTTAAGGCAATCTCCTTGTCTCCCATTGACTCACAATCTTCCGACCGTAGGATGATCGAACTTGAAGATCAAGTTAAATTCCTAATGAGTTCCTACGAAAATCCTAAGTCTTCACATCAAGTGAATAAAATCACTCTTCCTTGCGAGTTATGTAGTGGTCCCCATGACACTCGTGATTGCACAAGACTCCTCGAACAAGCTTTTGCGGATTACGCCTCCATGCGTACCGACGGAACGGGAGAGAAGTGGTACACTTTCAAGCCTGAACAAAACAACTTAGGAAACTCTTACAACCCCTCATGGAGAAATCACCCTAACCTTAAGTGGAACCAAAACTCAAGCACGCCCCAAAGCTCATCTAGTCCACCTAATAGGTTCAATTCTCTTAACACCGGGAACCCCGCTAATCTTGAGGCAATTGCATCTAGATTCATGTCATCTCAAGAAACTCGATTGACTAAGCTTGAAGCCGATTTTAAGCAAAGACAAGGCGAGATGACAAACAAGCTTGATGCCCTCGTAAAAGCCTTTAATGAACAGGAAATTGAAGAACTCCCAAGTGATACTATAAAGAACCCAAAAGTGAATTCGATTTCGTCGACTTCAAGTTCTTGTTCACCATGGGAGAGTGCACATCCATGCCCCTCACACCCAACGGTTCACTCGGTAAATGCTATCAAAAAGGGTTCTAAGCCATCCAAAATGAGGTACCAAGGTCCTGCACCATTGGTAGAACCTACTCTTGAGAAACCCTTCAACCAAGAACCCAACCCTGGTCTAGAGGAGGAGTACAAGGAACTCCATCAAGAAAAACCGGTTCTTGAAGTCTTAGCTCATGCACCTTATTATAATGCTTTAAAAGAAAAATATGAGTTAGAACTTAAACTTGGAAAACATGGGTCCGCTTTTGTGCAAAATAATATACCTAAGAAGTTAGAAGATCCTGGGCTATTTACTCTTCCGTGTAGGCTTGGAACTTCCAAACCTCTCGATGCTCTAGCCGACTTAGGATCATGCATCAATCTTGTTCCGTTGTCTCTCCATAGAAGCCTTAACTTAGGTAAGATAGAACCAACGGAAACCATCTTAGGTCTAGCGGACGGTAGTATTGCATATCCGGTGGGGATAATTAAAGACATGGTAGTACACGTAGGAGAGTTGACTCTTTTGGCCGACTTTCATGTGCTAGACATTAATAAGGACCCGACATGCCCATTACTAGTAGGAAGAGGATTCTTAGCTACTGCTAGTGCTATCATCGATTGTAAGATGTCCAAGATAGTGGTATGGGAGGGGAGTGCTAGGTCAATCTACGATGTCAAAAAGCATACGTACTACAAAGAAGAGGAAACCCCACATGAGATTAGGTTGGATAGAGCACCTTCTAGTTATGGACCTTGGATAGATAAGAACCTCATAGGTCCCCAACGACCTTTCTACTTAGATGAAGCCTTTGCTAGTAAAGCAACTTTCCATGAAAAAGAAATGGCTATGGACATGGAAGTTAACCCGTTCGACGACGCCTTAGTATTTAGGAAGATGACCGAGTTCCTAGGAAGTTTGCCCGTCAACCTTCTCATGAATAGGTGGAAAATTGAAAAGCCTAAACATAAGTGGGATTGGAATAGACCGCCTAGTGATGGTAATGGATAGTGGCACATTAGGATAACAATCTATGATCCCGATGGAGAAAAGTTTGAAAAGGCATATCGAACCGAACGTAGTACTAGGAACTTAAATGATAAGTTTGATCCTTATGACATTGTTAAGGATAGGCTTACTTATATCGGTACGTAAGAGCACGACTACGAGTCTAGCTACAAGACTCTTAAATAAAGAAAAGCGCTTCTTGGGAGGCAACCAATGCTTAATTGTTTGCTTGTTAGTGTCATATATCTTTCATTGATTACTTATTCTCATGTTTAAATTTGTAAAAATGTTTTATTTTGTTTTTAACCTCGTCTTAATTGCATATAAAGGTATTTTACATAAAGGATAAGTGTAGGGAGGATTACAAACGTTTTCAAAAGAAACGTAAACATGAGAATAGCAATTCATTAAAAGATATATATGTGTGTTTGTTTGAGTCAAATGCTTGTATCGAGTCATAATGGATGTTTTGCAGAAATTTTTCCAGATTCTAAAGATGTAAATTTTCCAGAATTTTTTCCAGAAAATCGTAGACCAGTTATTGTCAGGATAAGCTGACGGCGTCAGGATCGCAACCTGACGGCGTCAGGAAGGAGTAAAAACAACAGATTACTTTTTTCTCGTTTTCTGAGCTACTTATAAATTTTTGGAATTTTCCAAGTCTTAATTTTCCAGAAATTCTGTAAACATCCATTCCACAAGCATTATATCCTAGTTTAGTAGAGTCTTATATATATTATTACCGCCGATTTTACGCGAAGGTTTCATTTGTTTTCTTCGAATGTGCAGGTTTTATTTATCAAGAAGAAGAAATAAAAGATTGGAAGGAGCTTTTCACGCATACATTTTTCTTGGAAAGGATTTAACCACTACTTCACACACGGATCCTACCGAGCTAATCAGGGGAGTACTAGTTTCTTTCGTTTTTAATTACCTTCCATTATCATAACTTTGATACTTTCGGGGAACATTGGGGGCAATGTTCAGTTTAAGTGTAGGGAGGGAAAATAAAACGGGAACTTAGAAACTATGCTTATCCTTGATTATTTGCTTTGTCCAATTAGATTTGTGTAATAAACCATGAGAAAATGTCGGTTAGGGTAATTTTGGCACCAAATTTAAATTTTTTTATGACATATAGGAGTGGGCCATTAGTCTTAACAAAAGCGTCTCACGGATAGGTAGTTGCATGACTAGCACAAAAAACCCTTTACCACCTAAATTCCACCCAAAATGTGAGGATCACCCTTAGATTAGTAGGAATTAAAGCATTCATCTTTAATGCTTAGAGTGTGAACCGGTAGTATACTAGATTCTAGAACTTGTTTTGTGATGCATCCTGAGATCGCTAGTAAGACTACACTTGTGTAGTTAGGAATAACTAAATTATAAGAGGCATTAGGATAACCCTTGTTTGATACCCGTAATATAATTACTTCTTCCACATCGGTTGAGTAATTCCCCCACACTTTGCGTTGTACTCATCTTTAGTACACGATACCCCTAGTTAACCTCTCAGAGCCTATCCTTTTCGCGGTTCTCGTGATGTTTCGGTTTTTCCGGAATATCAATGAAGAGCATTGTTTACACCCAAATCGCCTTAGCCTACCTTGTATGCACTCACTTTTAGTGCATTATTGTTATCACCCTAAACCCTTAGTTCAATTATCTAGTTGCTTGCATAAGTTTCTAAGTCGAGTCATATCTTTTGTACACAGTTTTGGGACGATTGGGACTCATGGGAAAAAGTTAAAGTTTATGAAATGACTGGAAGGGAACATTAAATTCCCTTATTTGCGTAATAACGTACCACAAGTGTTTTGATCTTTTCAATTCGGGTCAAATTAGTGTTAGAGTAATAAAAACTCAAGTGTAGGGATGTGCCTATAAATCCCTATCATTTTGATGTTACCGTAGAGGATGGTAGAGTAAAAGTGTATGAAAAAAAAAATCGAAAAAAAATAGAAAAAGAGAAAAGAAAAAAAAAATAGAGTGTTCAAAAAATAAAATAAAAATAAAAATAAAAAACATACGGGCTACCATCCTACATCTATCCTTTAAATTTATGTTTGTTTGTTTTAGTTATCTAGAGTTTAGAGTGTCGAGTCTTGGCTTAGCAACGCCATTCTTCGTATGCTTGTAACATAGAGATTTTTGACTTGCCACCACTAAATAGCCTATCCCACCAAACCCTTTGTTTCCCTACCGTAAGCCTAACATTACAACCCTTTAAAGACCTCTTTGATAGTCTTTCCTAGGTGCTTACGCCAAAGCGATGGAGGTTTGATCTATTCTCAAGCCTATGGTAATCTATGTACTAGGACCGGTTAATGAGTGTTTATCTTCCATTTCCAACTTGTTATATTTCATATACACCCGAGAGAGATGTGAGTATCCAAACACCCCATGTGAGGTGCTAGTATGTAATTTTCGTGCTTGTTATGACTTTTGCAGGGCTTATATGTGTTATGGACTGTTTTAAACCAATGCTTCATGACCCCTAACTTGTAAATTAATTGGCTAAAAGCACATTTGCTTGAGGACAAACAAATACCAAGTGTAGGGATATTTGATAAGGTTTTAAAATGTACCTTTTTTAGGGGTCGTTTAAGCCCTTATTTGATTACTTTTGTATCCGTTATTACTTAACATCGTTCCTTTTCACTTTTTAGGTCTCTTGAAGGCAAATTGCTGTAATGGCACTTATTTGGACGAAAAAGGCGCGGATATACGAAGAAAATGGCCAAAGTCAAGAATCGAGACACTCAAGCTGCTGAAATACAAGGTGACGGCGTCACTGCGACGCCATCGGAGCATTTTGTGACGACACAGAAGCCAAATTTCTTATTTTCAAGTGACGGTGTCAGGCTTTAAAAGAGTAGGCCGTCGCAACTCAGACGGCCTAGATTTGATCCAGACGGCGTCAGAAGCTGAAGAGGACGGCGTCACAAGCACAAGGTGACACCGTCGCAAGACTAACGTGGCCAAGACGAAACCCTAATGACGGCGACTCGACGGCGTCACAAATCATAAGGTGACGCCGTCGCGATTGTAATATTATATATAGAATCCGAATTTTTCAGTTTTAGTGTGTAGTCTTTTGGAGTAAAAACCTAAACCGAACCAAGGCTGTCTTGTACAGTATTTTAGGGTTCCAAACCCTATCTTACATCAAGATAAGTGTTTTACTTCATTAATTCAATTATGTCTTCAATTATTTGTGTGTATGCTTGCATGTTCTCCATGTCCGGCTAATTTACATGTGTGTTTGCTTAGGGAATATGAAACTTAATTATTAAATATTGATTGGTTGTCTCTTATCTTAATTGATTAATGATCTAGTAATGCGATAGGTCATTCGTTGTGTAATTAATGCTTGATTAATCTTTGTGAACCTTGGGCTATAGCACTTAGAGCGGTTGTAGGCTAAACCATCCAAAGAGTGCCTTAGAGTTAGAGTTTATAATCCCTAGAGGATTTTGTAGACGAGACCCTTTGGTAAGTTCAAAGAGTTAGGGATAAACGCATACCCTATGACTTTAGACACACAACGTGATTAAGAATAAGGACGTGACAATTCAACCATCAATAGGAGATAATTAAGGAGTAGTAAAACCTAAGTGAACACATCTTTAAACTATCATACGAGCACACAATAATTAGACATAGACTACATACACCTTAGATTAGATAATTAGATAAGTAGAGTAATCGGTAGGAATACCAACCCCCAAATCCAAACCCCGAGATCCGTACCTTTCCATTTCCTAAAAAACATAAAAAGATAAAAAATAATCTTCCTCAACTCCAACCTTAGCGTAGTAACTTCTCACTAGCATTCCTATTCCCCTAGAGAACGATATCAATACCCGTGGCTTACCCTAATACTACACTACAACGATTAGGTTCACTGCCTAGGGTGTTATAAAACTTGCTCGAAGAAAAGGAAGTTCCTTTGACCCCGAACGACGCGTGTAGCGTTATCAGATATCCTTATCTCGGTACTCATATCATCATCTTTTAAACTATATCATCTATCTTATCTGTAAATATTTTATCAAAAACCAAATACAAAAATATAAAACCAGCAAAAAGAAAATAGAAAAATATAAAATCAACAAAAACCCATAAAAATCAGAAAATTTGAAAATTTCCAAAAATATTGTTTTCTCAAGACATGTCTTCTGGTATCGATAACATCTACGGTCTTAGAGATGTCATTCAATAATGGCACGGGACCATAGATGAAGTTCGAGCAGGAGGTGTAAATATTTATTTTCAAAACATGTCTCAAAATATGGCTTGCAGTTACTTCAGACTGTAACCCATGCTTAAACCATGGCTTGCTATTATTTCCGATAGCAACCCGCTCTTCAAAAGAAGGAAAGTGTTGCACTAAACCAATTTTCAAAAATTTCGTGCACTTATCCTAAAACAAAATGAGAAAAGTATGTCGAAGGACTGTTGTTCCTACTCAAATATTTTTCCTTCTAAAATTCTTCAGAAAGATATTTGTTTTAACAAAATGGTGGTAAATGAGTTGCTTGAAAACCAATCAGAATCAAGTTTTCATAAATTTGCAAAACCCAATCAATGACTTCAGCTTATCTAAAACTTTTCAAAAATGAGTCATTGATTGAGGGGGAGAATGTTTTCAAATTTATATCATCTAACGGGCTTATATAATCATCCTATGTGCTTAAGTGAAAAAGATAAATGCCTATGTTGAAGGACTAGGAATCTAGGATGTGATTGTTTGGATTAGATGATTATAGTTTGATGAACACATTATTAACATGCCTTATTTGATCTGATTGACATGTTGGATTGACTTTTATTAGTCGATTGTTGTTTGGGTGTTGTCGACCACCATATATCTGTTAATGTTGACTAACGTATGCAGATAAGATGGTTTATAAGAATGTTCCCGATCCAGATCCCACAAAAGAAGATGATTGGATGCCGAATGGAAAGGGCAACTATTTCTTTGGTCGAAAAAAGAAGAAACGGAGCTTAATTGGACCTCTATGGAAAGTTGGCATGACAAATGCAACGTCAGAGGTCTCACTGCATCAGCAGACGGTTTTCTTCCAGTCTTACAGCAACAACAGAAGCAGCTTAACCACCTAACGTATCTTTGTGCAGGACAAGTAGTGAATAATACCATTTTTCAACAAATTTGATAAAAAAAATTGTTTTGAAAATGGAAAAATATTGTTTTGAAAATAAACTGAACTAAAATTTTGGAAATCAACCGGACTTCATTTTAAACATAACTCATTCAATCAACGACTACGGTCATTGATTGAGGGGGAGAGTGATTTCAAACTTAAGTATTTTCAAACGATATTTCTTCATAAAAGTCCATTTGTACGTAATAAAGGGGTGATCTAAAGATTGAATGTTATGTCATGGTATGATTTTCTTTAAAAATCAAATATCTTTCAAAATGAATTTTTTTTTTGTTCTTGTTTGATTATGAAATTGTTTTATTTTACTTAAAGATCTATTAAAACTATCATACCTGACACTAACAATCTTTAATGTCTATAATTGGTCCTTATCAGTCATTTTTCAAAAAATTATATCAAGCCACGTCTTTCCCCAAAATTTTCTAAATGATTTAAATCAATTGGGATCACAAATCTCAAGCGGTTTGAAACTTTTGATCGGGGGAGAGATCGTGATTTAAATCTCAAATCGATTTTAAAAGGGTGATTGTTTCAAAAGCACTCCTTCCTTCATGTGCCAAACGATTTCAAATACATGATGCACATGATTGAGGAGGAGCATTTCACCAAAAAAAACAGAAGAGAATTTAAACCAGGAATATTTTCTCCCAAGTTTTCTAAAACTATTTAAATCACTTGGGATCCAAAATATCAAAGGGTTTGATATTTTTGATCGGGGGAGAAAATGTGATTTAAATATGAAATCTGATAAAAGATGATCGTTTTGATTCAAAGTGCAAGTTCTCTCTAATATGTGCTAAACTCTTTCGTATATCGATGCACATATTGAAGGGGAGCGAATGGTTTCTATTGGCAATCGTGGAAGTACTTCAAAAACCTCTTTCCTCTATGTGTTAAATGATTTCAAATAACCAACGCACATTTTGAGGGGGAGAATTTACCAAGAAAATCAAATGGCTTTTTTCACGGAAATTGTGATCAATAAATTATTTCAAAGAACTCTTGCCTCCATGTGCTAAACAATTTCAAAATCATATGCACATATTGAGGGGGAGCATTTCTAAATGATCAAAACAATTAAGGTACAATATCACAAGTACCTTGATTGATTTTCTAAATGATTTTTCAATTGGTTTCGAAAAGGAATGAACAATACCAAAAGACCGACCAATTTACTTTATGCATGGTGTTATAAGGATGGTTAGGTTAGGTATTTGTTCCCACGATCCAGCCAGAGCCGGATGGATCTACCTAGGGAAAATCCACTAGATAGTATAGAAGTCCTTAGGTATGATGAAAAAAAGAGAAAAATAAGAATATGGTAAGAGTGCCGACTGAGACAGAGCTAGTACTGGAACAAACCCAACAAGGTTCTAGTATTGAAGTCTCGGTAAGCACTGAAGGGGTTGAAGAATGAAAAAGAATTGAATGTCAAAAGGGTGAAAAGAAATAGCCCTCCAATAATTCAACCTTAGGGCAGAAACCGGGTTCAATACATATGCTACTGGTGGTTACCAAGGTAACGCCGGTATTGAAGACAAGACGTCATGGACCCAGTGACGCACTGCACTAAACTTCCCAAGATACTCAAGTTCCTCTTAAAAGGACTTGTTAGGGAACCTACATAATCTATCGACTTTCTCTTAGAGATTGTTGATATTGAAGAAGGAGACCCTCTCCCTAGTCTCAGGCATAGGAAACCAAAATGTGCACAATTGAGTCTAGAGCCAAGAGATCATCAATAAATCTCATTAGGACACAATTAATGAAGACTCACAGTTTCACACAATGCGGAATATGAGAATATATTTTAAGAGTCCTACGCATTATCCTTGTGGTATAGCCAGAACATCCGAGTGATATGTAAAAGTATTCATGATGAAGATGGATATCCTTCTATAGCCAACATCAAACAAGCTCTTAGTGGGTGACATGTGAGATCTTTCCAAAAGATCAAGCTTGTGACAACTGGATAGAAACGATGAGGCCATTCACTCGTGAATCAACCTTGGTCCAGGAAATGAATTGACAAATACTTTTGGAAAAATCGTTCGATGTGCAAATCTTCTTTTCTCTAGCACATCGAATGTGTATTCATGTTTTCAAACACAAAAAGTATCTCTGATTGAAAAAAAAACTTTTGGAAAAACCGTTCGATGTGAAAATCTCTTCTTTTCTCTAGCACATCGAATGTGTATTCTTTTTCAAATACAAAAAGTATTTCTGGTTGAAAATTGATCTTTCTCATAAAACCTTCGTCTTATTTCAAAACTCTTTTTTCTAAGCAATATTGTTTTCAAATCAATTTTTCATCAATCAGTGAATCTCAATTCGCCGGTTCACTCACTCCGTGTTGTCTTCTTTGGGACGCTCCGGTTTGAGAACGGCTAGAACAACTGCGAAACCCTGTCAAGGAGATTCTTCGGAACTCTACCTGATCACAGGCAGTATTTATACTGATCAACGGGGAACAGTGGTTCTTGCGACTATATTCAACGAAAGTGAACAAAGAAACTTTCGTGTGTTTTAGTGCTAACTGTTGTTTGCAGGAACTGTTGGACGGTTGCAGCTGATCAGAGTTGAGAAGTCAATTCACAACCGCATGCTCACAGCATTCACACTTAATTGAAGAAAATCATAACCATCAAAGACATACAACAAAGATGCTTTCGCCACTCTGATGAAGGCACAACATCACATGAAGGCAACACAACAAAGGGTGATCCAGAGATTTACTATGGCTGATGATCTCAAAGAAAGCTCAAAGATCATCAAGATGCGGATCAGTTCTAAGACCTCCACTGAAAGTACAAAATCATCATACTTCGAAGAATCACTGCTCAAGCACAAAGAATGCGGAAATTGAAGAATTGAAGTCTACGGCCTCAGCACTAAAGATAAAGACAGAATGCTAGGTTACAAAATGTATTTCTTGGGGTGACCTCCCTTAGGGGGAGATTGTTAGGAATTAGAAATTCCATAGTGAAGTGTCGATCACCCCAACTATTGTCTAGCATATGTTAGCTCGTAGACATATCGTTATTTATTAGTTTATTAGTTAGTTATTAGGTTAGTTTAGCTTAGTGTAACACCGTGGAGGAAGGACGTGTTTTACCTACTGTATGCCTGATCCACAGTCCGACTGGAGGACATTTAGGTTGTAACTATAAATACCCTTACCATCCTTGGAAGGGGTGGAGCTTCTAATCTAACCTTTCACATTTTTGTTTTACTTTCTCTCTCAAAAGCTCCCTCTCTACTCTTTCACTCTCTAAACATGGCATACTTGTATAATCATCTCCCTAGACCACCCGAATCATCAAACAACATAATATGTATGATCCTACATAGATCAAGATATTTGAGATTAGAAAAGAGAAATAATATATGAGAGAGTTTGTAAGAAAAGGGGTGAGTTACAATGAATAAATGGCTCACTATTTATAGGCAAAAATCTCTACTGTAGCCCGGTTCCCACGGATCCCTCACTTGGGGGATCCGTCCAGTGCAATCCAAGGGATCCGCCAAACTGGGTTGTACCAGTCTGGGTTTTGAGTTGCAAACCGGGTCATGGGTCATGGGTACGAGCCTTGGGTACCCAACAAGGTATAATGTATCTAGACATTGGGTTATGGGTCTTGGGTTATGGGTTGTGGATTTGCTCTATGGGTATGTGTCATGGGTCTTGGATAATATCCATCCTATTAATCTATTTACAACAAATGAATTATTACAACATTTTATGTAAATGACCAAATGTATATACTTTACAAAAATAACATGTATCCTTATAATTTTACTTATGATAACTTTATATTTGTTATCAACAAAACATAAAGAGATCACTAAATATGAATAAACGTTTTTACAGTTTATTTGTATTAACAAAACTTATCTTACAATGTAAAATAGGGTATGGGACCCTAGAATACTGTCCAAGTCGGACTAAAACTGAGTTAGGGTTTGCTCTCCAAAATTCTACCTCTTAAATACAAAAAAATCGAATTCTATATATAGATTTACAATCGCGACGGCGTCACCTTTTGCTAGTGACGCTGTCAGGTCGCCGTCATTAGGGTTTCGTTTGGGCCAAGTCATCGTTGGGACGACGTCATTTGAGATGTGTAACACCATCAGTCTTTATGCAGTACGTCGTCTAAATCTTGGATCTTAGGCGTCTGGTGTAGATTTTGTGAGTGACGCCTTCCAGAATTAAGGCGTGACACCGTCAGGCTTTAGGACCAGAAATTCCGTTGAGTCGTCGCGTACACTTTTGATCAAGTCTTCAATAGAGGGACGATGTCCTCCTTTGTTTGGGACGCCGTCAGGTGTGCTAGATGGCCTTTGATCTTGACTTTGCCATTTTCTTCATGTTTTCGCTCCTTTTCGTCCAAATATGCTTCATTCCAGCATTTTGCTTCCAAAAGAACTAAAAATTCAAAATGAACGATTTTAAGTAGTAACGGATATAAAATGGTCGATTTGGGGCTTAAATGACCCATTAAAAACGTACGTTTTAAATCCTTGTCATATTTTTTCGGTCAACATAATCACCTGCATGGTCATAATCCGCATATACAATAGTTTTTACCCCCGTCCCCTTGGGATACCATCATCCCAATTGAGTATTACCCTTAATATATCTAAACATTCTTTTGACGGCTTCTAGGTGTAAAGTTTTAGGGTCTTCGTGATACCTAGCACAAAGACATACACTAAACATGATATCCGGCTGACTAGCCGTAAGGTAGAGAAGACTACCAATCATGCCACAGTATTTGGTGTTATCAACGGATTAACCGTCTTCATCTTTGGTGAGTTTGGTATCGGATGAAATTGGTGTTCTTATTAGTTTTGACTCTTCTAATCCGAATTTCTTTAGCATTTCTTCTATGTATTTGAATTGATTAAAGAAGACACCATCTTCTAGTTGTTTGATTTGTAGACCAAGAAAGAAACTTAATTCTCCCATCATACTCATTTCAAACTCATCGTGCATGATTCTTGAGAAATCATCACACATGTCTTGACAAGTCGATCCGAATATAATATCGTCCACGTATATTTGAACAATAATTATTTGTGACTCCTTTTTCTTTGTGAAAAGTGTATCGTCAAGTAACCCCATGGTATAGTCGTTTTTGATTAAAAATGATTTGAGTCTATCATACCAAGCTTTTAGGGCTTGTTTAAGACAGTAGATAGCTTTCTTTAGTTTGCATACGTGATTAGGTTTTTCGAAATCCATAAAGCCCGGAGGTTGCGCTACATAAACTTCTTCATTTATAAAGCCATTTAGAAAAGCACTTTTAACATCCATTTGAAAAAGCTTAAGATCATGAGCACAAGCATAAGCAAGAAGGATTCTTATAGACTCTAATCTAGCTATGGGAACATAGGTCTCATCAAAGTCTATGCCTTCTTGTTGGTTATACCCTTGAGCAACAAGTCTAGCTTTATTTCTAGACACGACACCGTTTGTATCTAATTTGTTTTTATATACCCATTTTGTTCCGATTATGGTTTGGTTTTTAGGTGGAGGGACAAGTGTCCAAACATTGTTAGAAACAAATTGATTTAATTCTTCTTGCATAGCCATTACCCAACTTTCATCTTTTATGGCTTATTGAGTGTTTTTAGGTTCTATGGTTGAGACAAAACAAAATAGACTACTTTGGTTTTGGACTTGAGATCTTAAGGTTCTTTCATTTAACTTTCCTATAACATTTTCTACGGGATGATCTTTAGACTCTTTAATATTGATGTTCCTTGTTTAATGGTTCATCTTCTTTATTTATATTTTCTTTGATTTCTAAGACTTCACTTTCGATTAACTCGTCATCGACAAGAGGTAAGGTAGTTTTAGGTGGACTCTCGTCAAATTTTACGTTTAAGATTCTTCAACTTTCATGGTTTCTTTATTTAGTATTATGTATGCTTTACTATTAGGAGAATATCCTAAGAAGATACTTTCGGTTGATTTTGGATCGAATTTAGTTAAATAATCTTTATTATTAAGTATGAAACATTTACTACTGTGGAAAACTAGAAGGGGGAGGGTTGAATAGTTTTACCAATTTAAAACTTCCTTTTGAATATTTAGATCGACTTATGTCAATCTATTTGGTTGTTTATGTTGGACGTTGATAGATAGATATATAAACGTGTAATGAAAGATAAAGAGTAAGAAGCACATCACCACGACACAAGTATTTATAGTGGTTCGGCTACAAGGACACCTTCCTTGCCCTACTCCACTCCCCGAGTCACCTACTCGAGAGTTCGTAAACACTACACCAACTCCTTATGGTGGAGAAGCCTTCACAACATCGCTTAACCTTTTTCCGGTACAAAGCTAACTACCGAGTTCCTTCACACCAAGGCGAACCACACCTAACACAACGTCGCCTACCCTTTATACGGTGTTAGGCTAACCACCGAGTTCTTTCACACCTTAGGAGAACTAATCCTATCACAACGTCGCCTACCCTTTATTAGGTACTAGGCTAAGTACCTAGTTCCATTACTATGGAGGAACTACTACCCTTCACAACACAACACCTAATATCAAGGAGATCTACTCCTTGTTACACCATCATCAAGGATATCACCATCCTTGGAAATGAACAACTACTTATATGTATAACGATGCACCTCATCGATTATACGACCTAGGAATTCTTCCCAAATGCTACTTGATTTGATTCTTCAGCATCCTTCACTAATGCCTTAGACATAACGCTTGGCACCCTTCACTAATGCCTTCGTCTTGACACCTATAGCATTCTTCACTAATGCTCTTGACACGAACGATAAGCACCTTTCACTAATGCTTTCGTCTTGACACTTTCGGCATCCTTCACTAATGCCTTCAACATCTATGGAGGAGGAAAGAACTATCAACAAGAGAACTTCAGTTGTCTTGATGATGACGAAGCATGGCAACTCATGGACTTGAGCTTGCTCGACTTCAAGAAGTGGTGATCTTGCCTTTAAGAGGAACCTAGAAGATCACACAAAAACAAAAGACAAACTACATAGATCTCTTGGATCTGAGGTTAGAGAGATATAAAACTTGGAGAGAGTATATGTGAAGTGGTAAGCTAAAAGGAAAGAAATGGCTAACTATTTATAGAGAAAATTCTCTACTGTTTCCCCGGATCCCACGGATCTCTTCCACTTGGGATCCGGCTAGCACAAAGCCAGGGATCCGTGGAACGCTCCTCTTTGCCCATGGGTATTTTGGTTATGGGTCATGGGTCATGGGTTGAACCATGGATCTTTGGCTAGATACAATGTATCTTTAAGTGCAATGCACTTAGTCACTTGGGTATGGGTTGATCCATGGGTTATGGATATTATCCATGTATGATATAAGCATTATGTCATGCATTGGGTTATGAGTCAAGATCCATGAGTTATGGGCTTTGGGTTGTACCCAACTACATTCAATGTATTTGCCCAATGGGTTGTGATACTTAAGTTTCTACCCATTTATATTACCCAATATACTACATACTAGTTATGTGTATATTTTATCCAAATATGTAAACACTAGTTGTTGTACATATGTATTACTTAAATCATAAAAACACTTATACTTGTTTTAGTGTTTTATGTGAAAATGTGAATATGTTAGAAAGTATTAGTTCAAACCATTTACGTATTTTATTTGTTTCGTTAATATGATTTTACGTTTGTTATCGACAAAACATTAGAAGATCGTAAAATATAAATAAACGTTTTTTACGGCTTATTTGTATTAACAATCTCCCCCTTTTTGTTGATGACAAAACATAAAATTATTTTAAGGAAAAGCTAAAATTCGTAAAAGTTTGAATTTGTATTTTTTACTTTCTTCTCCCCCTTTTTGTCGAAACTAAAAGTGTTTGAAAGAAAGCAACACATCATTTTTAAGAAAAACATGTGAAAGGAAAAAAGATAGAGAGCAAGTAACGAGAAAGGATCTCGTCTTTTACTCCCCCTTGACGAGTCCATCCCTATGTAAGGGCGTCAAGAAAGTAATACTAGGCTAGTTTGTTTGCAACTAAGTTTGCAAAAGATTTCGTCTAAGTGACGAATGTGCTCCCCCTTGATGATTGCAATTTTGCAAAGGGATGTCGAGAAATGTAATCCTAATATTGCAAGTAATTTGCAATGTATTGTTTTGACACAAAGCTCCCCCTAGCTTTAGGGTGTCAAAAGGCTTCAAGTGTAGATTGAATAACTATAAAACAAAGGTTAGAAAACAAGTATAATGCACAATTTCCTGCATATGTGATCCAAGTTAGTAGAAAAATAGTTTTCTGTCTCACGGATCCCACGGTTCCCTCCTAGTAGGGATCCGTCTAGGCAATTTTGAGGGATCCGTATAGCTGATGATTAAATTCAGCAATGGTGATGTAACAAGTAATGTTAACATCAAAATGAGATATGTATTCAACCAACAAACATATACTCAATGCAATATGGCAAGTAAACTATCATTCAATAAAACATAAGAGATGATCAACAAATCTCTAAAAACTAAGAGAATGATTTAGCCATATTCTATTAATACTAATAAGTGACCAAAGCTTAAGAAGCAACAATGTGCTTGAGTCTAGGGATGAGTAGACTTGTTGATTTGGTCCAATCTTTCAAGAAGATGATTAAACATGAAATGCAACTCATTTCGTACTTCTTGAACAAGTCCTTGGGTGATTAGACAATTAGAGCAATTATTGTCTTGATTAGGAACATGATGTTTTGAGGAGGTTCTACAAATGATGGTGGAGGTACATTGAGTAATTTAGGATGAGGTTCTACTAGGAATGAGAGTGGTGGTAATGGAAATTCCTCCATATGATCAAGTCCTTGGTGGTTCCTTGTTTCCAACGATGGACTAGTTGGTGATGTAGGTGGTTCCTATTTTAATGAGAAGGTTGGTGAATGGGAAGTTCTCGGTGGTGAATGCTCTAATGAATAGAGAGAGTCTCGGTAAAGGAGTGTAGTCCATGCTTTAGGAATGAAGGTTTAGACGTTTTTCTAGAACTAGGTACGTTTGGTTTAGAGTTCGATGATCCCTTTTCTAACCTAAGAGGTTTAATGCTAATTATTGCTGTTCTCTTGGCAATTGTTAATTGGGTTTGTTGAGGTGAGATTCTAGCACTATTATCTCTTACGGATGATGATTCGGTGGATGGGAAGTCCTACCATTTGTGGGTTTAACCGGAGATGATTCGGTTGAGGAAATTTCGTGTACAACACGAGCAAGTTTCTTGGGTGGTTCTTGGGTGGATGAGTTAGTACTAGGAGCTTTCCTCATCATGAAATGATTAAGGAAAAGGTTTCTAAATGCTGAGAATTATGTTGTGTTTGATGACTAAGGGATTCTAACAAGATGACTTATAAAGGGAAGGATTTGACAAGTGCATTCAAGACTTAAGCCTCTAATATCCTTTGGAATGTGATGATTATCCTGCACAAGAGTCAACTTCAGAGTTTGTACTGATCTAGGAACTCATTTAAGATGAGATGGAGTGTTTGAGTTAGAAAGATGAGTTGAAATGATTGTTTTAGCAAGATTTGACATAGACTGTCATCCGGATCCCACGGTTCCCTCCTCATAGGGATCCGTCTAGGCTAATCCTAGGGATCCGGCTCTCAGCAGCTATGAACGAGTGGAAATGATGTTCTAAGAGTAGGGATCCGTCAAGCACAAATTTTGGGATCCGCTATCTGCTAAGTAGAACCTTTACAAAAGGTATGCAATGACTTTGACAATGCATCATATTTCAAGTTTAAGAGGTTCTAACACTAATATATCAAATGAGATCGAGCTCACAAATAACAAAGAGACTTATCAAACTTAACAAGCACTTTTCAAGAAACTCAAAACATATTTACGATCTAGATTAGTAAATTGTTTGTATTAACAATGGCTTGCAGAGTAGATGATGGTGTTCAAGACAATAGGGTTGTTTTGGCCAACGGAAGCAATGAACTGTGTATAGTCATTACGGATGGTGATTAGCATACAATGAACTTCGTCCATGAAGTCATGTAGCTCTTCTCGATCAAAGCAACATAATCGCTTGATGAGGCAAGTGGTTGTGATTAACTAAAAGAAAATTTTATTTTACAACTTGTTTGATTAGTAATCCTAAGACAATGCAAAGTATTTCCATTGTAAACTTACTTTAGGAAAACATAGGAGTATAAATTTCCCAAGTGAGAGAATGAATATGAGACTGTTACTAGCGGTGCTCAATTACGGCTAAACACGACCATTTTTACGGGTGATTCCACATTCCCAACTTCTATCAAGGAAGCAATTCAACCGTTAGGTCAAATTGAGTTTCTAGTGCAATAAGTTCTCCAGTATTCATTCTCAAGTTAGGAAAATTTATATTCCTACAATGGCCTATCGAAGAGTAACAATGATGATACTTTGCTTCGTTTAATATTATACTTGAGACAACTACGGTGACGAAGGCGTCATGTTAAAAATAAGTTTAAAAGTTGTCCATATGGTAAACAACAAAAATGGTTGGATGAGCTAGTTCAACATATGTTGTTGGAAAGCTTTGAGTTTGGATTTTCGGATATGAACAATTATATTTGCGTTGCAAAATAATTTACTTGAGTATATCGGATGAAATAATCAAGTTGTCAATCCTACTATGAAGCTTGGAGAGCGATCATCAACACAAGTGTAGGTTATGATCCGATGTGCATTCTTGTTGTTTTTATAAAACGATACAAGAACAAAAGAAATCATATAAGCACATGAAACATTTATGTTGCACACATGACAAACTCAATCAAAAATCCATTTAGTGTGTTATATGTTTTAAACATTTTTCAACCTATATGACTTATCTAAGTATCTAAACTAACATTTTCAACACAACTAGATGTTATCCCAAAAACTCCTTCAAATAGCACATTGATTAGTAGAACATTACTAAATCGACAAACAAGAGAATGAATAGCAAGGTAAGGAAACCACATATGTTATTCAGTCAAACAAGCACACAAGCTATTTGAGATAAGTAAATAATCAAGTAATGCAAAGACAATTTATCATTTAGCATAGCATACGAAAGTTCTTTTCATCGCTTTGTGTTAAATATAAACATGTATACCAAGCTTGATTAGTTTCTTTTATATTTATAAATATGATCAAAACTTTAATTTCAATAGAGGACACATTGTTATTCAAAAGCGAAAACATCCGTCTCCAATTAGATCAAAAGTTTGTGCAAAAGTTATGACCGAAAAATGACTTTCTATTATAAATCAATGATTCTGTAAATTATTGTTTTGAATCAGTTTATGAAATCATTTTTAAATGAAAGTAGACTCAAATACCTTTAAAACGATAGGTGGCACGACTTCTAACGACTTACGGTTAAAAAGTTATGAATTTTTGAAATTCAGACAAAAACTGTCTTCTGTACCTACGGATCCCACGGATCCCTTGCTTGAGGGATCCGTCTAGTGTAACCTGAGGGATCCGCGGATCTGACACAGAATTACAAAAATGTACGTTTTGACCCGACGAAAAGGTTTAGTCTTTGTAGACTTTTTAGTGAAGTTATATTACTCATTTTTACCTTTATTCAAGCTTGATTAACAAGATATCTAAGAACAAAACTTCAAAGAAAAAAAATTACTAAAACACTTTTCATATTATGCTTATTATAAGATAGAAGCATATATCACCATTTTGTCCACAAGCAATTTAGCTCGTTTTTGACAAAAAAAATTGTAACTAAGAAAACATACCTTTGCTATATCCCCTTTTTATGGTTTTAGAAACCATAGATGCGAAATACTTCATGATCTTCTAAGATACCCTAATCCTTTGCTATATTCCCTTTTTATGGTTTTAGAAGCCATAGACGTGAAATACTTCATGATCTTCTAAGATACCCAAATCCTAGTATGAAGACTTCTCAAAGGAAAATGTTAGAATGATCTATCACTATCCAACATATGATGATTTCTAAAAACATGACTTTTTATTTTAAGAAATTCCCTTCTTTGTAGTTTTCAAACATACACGGATCGTATCAAGTTTTCAAAGTACAATATACAAAAAAAAAACTTGGTAACGAAGCTCTGATGCCAATTGTGGAAAACTAGAAAGGGGGGTTGAATAGTTTTACCAATTTAAAACTTCCTTTTGAATATTTAGATCGACTTATGTCAATCTATTTGGTTGTTTATGTTGGACATTGATAGATAGATATATAAACGTGTAATGAAAAATAAAGAGTAAGAAGCACATCACCACGACACAAGTATTTATAGTGGTTCGGCTACAAGGACACCTTCCTTGCCCTACTCTACTCCCCGAGTCACCTACTCGAGAGTTCGTAAACACTACACCAACTCCTTATGGCGGAGAAGCCTTCACAACGTCGCTTAACCTTTTTCCGGTACAAAGCTAAATACCGAGTTCCTTCACACCAAGGCGAACCACACCTAACACAACGTCGCCTACCCTTTATACGGTGTAGGCTAACCACCGAGTTCTTTCACACCTTAGGAGAACTAATCATATCACAACGTCGTCTACCCTTTATTAGGTACTAGGCTAAGTACCTAGTTCCATTACTATGGAGGAACTACTACCCTTCACAACACAACACCTAATATCAAGGAGATCTACTCCTTGTTACACCATCATCAAGGATATCACCATACTTGGAAATGAACAACTACTTATATGTATAACGATGCACCTCATCGATTATACGACCTAGGCATTCTTCCCAAATGCTACTTGATTTGATTCTTCGGCATCCTTCACTAATGCCTTAGACATAACGCTTGGCACCCTTCACTAATGCCTTCGTCTTGACACCTATAGCATTCTTCACTAATGCTCTTGACACGAATGAAAAGCACCTTTCACTAATGCTTTCGTCTTGACACTTTCGGCATCCTTCACTAATGCCTTCAACATCTATGGAGGAGGAAAGAACTATCAACAAGAGAACTTCAGTTGTCTTGATGATGACGAAGCATGGCAACTCATGGACTTGAGCTTGCTCGACTTCAAGAAGTGGTGATCTTGCCTTTAAGAGGAACCTAGAAGATCACACAAAAACAAAAGACAAACTACATAGATCTCTTGGATCTGAGGTTAGAGAGATATAAAACTTGGAGAGAGTATATGTGAAGTGGTAAGCTAAAAGGAAAGAAATGGCTCACTATTTATAGAGAAAATTTTCTACTGTTTCCCCGGATCCCACGGATCCCTTCCACTTAGGATCCGGCTAGCACAAAGCCAGGGATCCGTGGAACGCTCCTCTTTGCCCATGGGTATTTTGGTTATGGGTCATGGGTCATGGGTTGAACCATGGATCTTTGGCTAGATACAATGTATCTTTAAGTGCAATGCACTTAGTCACTTGGGTATGGGTTGATCCATGGGTTATGGATATTATCCATGTATGATATAAGCATTATGTCATGCAATGGGTTATGGGTCAAGATCCATGAGTTATGGGCTTTGGGTTGTACCCAACTACATTCAATGTATTTGCCCAATGGGTTGTGATACTTAAGTTTCTACCCATTTATATTACCCAATATACTACATACTAGTTATGTGTATATTTTATCCAAATATGTAAACACTAGTTGTTGTACATATGTATTACTTAAATCATAAAAACACTTATACTTGTTTTAGTGTTTTATGTGAAAATGTGAATATGTTAGAAACTATTAGTTCAAACCATTTACGTATTTTATTTGTTTCGTTAATATGATTTTACGTTTGTTATCGACAAAACATTAGAAGATCGTAAAATATAAATAAACGTTTTTACGGCTTATTTGTATTAACAACTACCAAAGACTCGAAAGGGTTCTAACGAAGGCTTTTTGCCTCGTAGTAACTAGTATGGAGTTTTTCCTAAGAATGGTCTAATTAGGACTCGGTTTAGTATATAGGTTGATGTGTCGACGGCATTGCACTAAAATATTTTAGGAATAGATTGCTCATTAATCATGGTGCGACTGATTTCTTGTAGGGTTCTATTTTTCCTTTCAACTACTCTATTTTATTGTGGAGTACGAGGAGCCGAGAAATTGTGGTAATGCCATTAGCATCACAAAAAGCTCTGAATTGCACTTCATTCTCAAATTCCCGACCATAAACCGTTTTAATTGACACAATAGGACTTCCTAGTTGTCTTTGGATTTTCTTACTTAAGATTTCAAAGTAATCGAACGTTTCAGTTTTATTCTTTAAAAATTTAATCCATGTATACCTCTGTAACTTTGAATAGCGGATGGACTAAATAAATCCATATGTAGTAATTCTAGACACTTAGTTGTAG
This sequence comes from Chrysanthemum seticuspe, assembly GCA_019973895.1. Lineage (NCBI taxonomy): Eukaryota > Viridiplantae > Streptophyta > Magnoliopsida > Asterales > Asteraceae > Chrysanthemum > Chrysanthemum seticuspe. The sequence continues at coordinate 279,107,857 of BPTQ01000001.1, read as the reverse complement.
AAACCATATTTTTGGCTTTATGACTAGCATGGACTTGTTTTCCTATGTTACAAGCATCACAAAAATGATGTTCGTATTTTAGTTTAGGTGGGTTTCTTACTAGTTCTTTGGATGATAGCGATTGAAGAAGTCGCATATTGGCGTGACCCAATCTTCGATGCCATAAAGTCGAAGTATCATCCATAGAGGTAAGACAAAGCTTGTCTTTTGGTTTATTTTCGATTTTAATGACATAGACTCCATGTTTTCTAATGCCTCTTCCTATAGTAATACCATTTTTCAATATTTTACTAGCGGTTTCACTAAAAAGTACGTTGCACTTTTTATCACATATTTGACCTATACTTAGTAGATTAAAGTTTAGGTTTTCTACGTGACATACATCGCTAATGGTTAAGGATTTGTGAGAGATTGTACCTTTACCGATGATTTTTCTCTTGCTATTTCCGAACACCACATTTCTTCCATTGAAGGATTCGTATGTGGAGAACAATGCTTTATTACCGGTCATATGCCTTGTGCACCCGCTATCCTTGATCCATTCGTCCGGATCAAAGTCAACCTTTAGGCACACCTAAGAAAACAATTAACTCAAAAGTTTGGTACCTATTTGTTCGTGGGTCCATTGGTGTTATACATTTCATTCATATGAGCAATATACGAAAAAGGTGAGAAAGCATTCCAAGGTGTAAAGTTTTAAAATGGAAAGCCATTTTGTGTATTAGGATTCCATCTCATTTGATGGTGGTTACTTCTAGGATAAACATTGTTTGGCCTTCTTATATTTGTGTTCGGTTTAGAAAATGATGGACCTTTGTTTTTCATAAAACGTTGATTTTGTTTTAGTGGAGGTGGTTGTTTGACATTTCTAACAGTAACATGGGTTGGTTTCTTTTTGTTAACAATAAAAAAAGTCGGTTCTAGAGGACGTGGTTGCGTTATTTCTACTGTTTACTGGTACAGACCCACAGATCCCTAAATTTACACTAGACGGTTCTTTTTTCAAGGGATCCGTGGGATTCGTGGCTACAGTAGCCTGTTTTTCAATTGCTTTAACGAATTGTGTTTCTTTAATCTCGCTAGTTGACGCAATGTGTTCCTGAATACCTAAACCCTTTTGATTATTACCCATTTTAACACTATCAAGTATTTTATCAAGAGTATTAGTACTTATTCTAGCAATCTTAGAATCAAGATGATCAGCTAACGTTTGAAGTTCTACACAAATCTTGCATTCACTATCTACTTTTTTTCCCTTTTCTAATCTCTTTAATTTATCTTTTAGTTCAAGAACTTCCTTTTCTAAACGTTCATTTTTGTTTTCAAAATCTTGTTTTTGTTAATTACTTTTAGACTAATTTTGCAAAGCTTATCATATTCAAGATGTAAGGATTCATCATCTAACGATGAACTACTATAATATAGAGATTTTGAACATACCTGATAAGGTTTTAAAAGGTACCATTTTGAGGGGTCGTTTAAGTCCTTATTTGATCACTTTTGTATCCGTTATTGCTTAATATCGTTCATTTTCACTTTTTAGGTCTCGTGAAGGCAAAATGCTGGAATGGCACTTATTTGGACAGAAAGGCGCGAATATATGAAGAAAATGGCCAAAGTCGAAATCAGACACTCACAGTTGCTGAAAGTATAAGGCGACGGCGTCAGGTGCTATTTGCGACGCCGTCCCAGAATTATTGTGACGGGTCAGAACTCAAAACTCGTGTTTTCAAGAGACGGCGTCTAGTTGTGAAAGAGTAGGCCGTCGCTACTCAGACGGCCTAGATGCGATCCAGACGACGTCAGAAGCTGAAGAGGACGGTGTCACGGACATAAGGTGACGCCGTCGCAAGGTTAACGTGGCCAAGACGAAACCCTAATGGCGGCGACACGACGGCGTCACTAAACATAAGGTGACGCCGTCGCAATTGTAATCTTATATATAGAATCCGAATTTTTCAGTCTTTGTGTGGAGAGTCTTTGGAGTAAAAACCTAAAACCGAACCTAAGGTGTCTTGTACAGTATTTTAGGGTTTTTAACCCTATCTTACACCAAGATAAGTCTTTGCTTCATTAATTCAATTATGTCTTTGATTATTTGTGTGTATGCTTGCATGTTCTCCATGTCCGGCTAATTTATTTGTGTGTTTGCTTAGGAAGTATGAAACTTAATTATTAAATATTGATTGGTTGTTTCTTATCTTAGTTGATTAATGATCTAGTAATGCGATAGGTCATTCGTTGTGTACTTAATGCTTGATTCATCTTTGTGAACCTTAGAGTATGATTACCTGAGTGATTGTAGGCTAAACCATCCGAAGAGCGCCTTAGAGTAGGAGTCTATAATCTCTAAGTGGATTTGTAGACAAGACCCTTTGGTAAGTTCAAAGAGTTAGGGAGAAACGCATACCCTACAACTTTAGAAACACAACGCAACTAGGAATAAGACGTGACACTCAACCATCAATAGGAGATAATTAAGGAATAATACAAACTAAGTAAACACATCTTTAAACTATCATACGAGCACACATTAATTAGACATAGACTCCCACAACCTTAGTTTAGATAATTAGATAATAGTAGAGTAATCGGTAGAAATACCAACCCCCCAAATCCAATACCCGAGATTCGTACCTTTCCATTTTTCATAAAATATAAAAAGATAAAAAAATAATCTTCTTCAACCTTAACCTTAGCGTAGTAACTCCCTACTAGCATTCCTATTCCCCTAGAGAACGATATCAATACCCGTGGCTTACCCTAATTACTACACTACAACGATTAGGTTCACTGCCTAGGGTGTTATAAAACTTGCTCGAAGAAAAGGAAGTTCCTTTGACCCCGAACGACGCGTGTAGCGTTATCAAGTTTTTGGCGCCGTTGCCGGGGAATAGAATAGCTAGTTAGTAGTCCACCTCGTTTAGGTTTCTTTGCTTGATTCCTATCAAGTAAACTTTTTTTTTCTCATTTTTAGCTTTCTTTTAGTCTATCCCCCTTCTTCGTAACCTTCGTTCGTAATCTTATCACTTTTCATCATGGAAGGTGATAATCAACAACCACGTCCCCATACAAACCCCCTTAAGCAACTTAGAACCCGCAGTTCCACCAAAACTCTTCTCGAACCATTTGCAGAACCCGAAAGAGAGCTCAATAAGCGAAAAAAAGCTCTCCATGATTCAGAACTTCATGGCACTTCAATCAATTTTGATGAAGTTACATCTGATGAAGAATCTCCTCATTCACCACAATCTCCAGAAACCATCATCATTGACGATCTGAGAATGGCGAGGAAGTCCTTACCACTCCAGCCAATAGCCCCATAAATCCTCCTAAAGCGAAAACTCTTGGGGAACACTCCTACCCTTCTGCGTATGGATTCACCAATGCCATTGTCTATCCCTCGGAGCAGATCGATGAGGTATTGCATGCATCTGATATTTGGTTAATCCAAAAGGCATGTCAATTCCATGGATCCCACAGTGAAAACCCAATTCACCACATCAAACAGTTTCTAAAAATTGTTGATGCTATCTATGCCGACGGAGCATCTAAGGAGACATCTAGACTCCGGTTTTTCCCATTTTCTCTTCAAGGGCAAGCCAAGGAGTGGCTCGATAAGCTCCCTCCAAGGTCCATTTTCACATGGGAACAACTTACAACTAAGTTCACCAGAAAGTTCTTTCCTCCTGGAAGAACTGCAGCATGTAGGAGCAAAATTCTGCACTTTCACCAACCCAATGGAGAATCTATCACCAACTCCTGGAGTCGTTACAAAGATCTTATTCAACAAGCTCCACACCATGGTATTAACCTTTGGTTGCTTGTTCAAATCTTTTACGACAATGTCTCCCGAAAGGATCAAAAAGGGATTGATTTCTCAACTGGCCAGAGAATCGCAAACCTCACTGCGGAAGAAGGATGGAACCGAATAGAGAAATATATCCAATATCAAGACAGCCATTGGAATGAGCAGGAAAACGCGTCAAGCATTTCCACTTTCTCAAGTGAAGAGTTATCCTTAGATTATCGGATTGAGAGAGCACAAAAAAAACTAGCTTACCTCATAAAATCACCAGAACCAAAAAGGCTGACTAACCCATATCTCATATGCGACATATGTGGAGGATCGCATGAGAGCGATGAGTGCGATGACACACACCGAGAAAGCGTCTTCCTCTCCAGTCATGATATTTATGATGACCCTTCACTCCTCGCATTTTATCAAACCAATGAATGTGATCTTTGGGGCAATCTGAAATGGAGAACGGAAGGTAAGGACGGACCTGAATACACCATCCGTGATCCCTTTGAAGAAAAACTCGGGCAGTTTACCATGGAAGGGGCTGCAATCTTGAAAGGTCTTGAGGAGTTTATCCGAGAGCAGCAAGCTGAATTAGAAAGTCAGTTCACCAATCTCCACGAAAGAATGAGTGGACCTGGCATAGCACTTCACGATCCAACTTGCGCAATCACTACTCGATCAGGAATTACTACCAAGGATCCCCCACATCCCAACCGGGACCCCATCACAAGGGAACCCGAGTTAAGAAATGAGGCGATTCCCACACCTCTTCCAAACGATCCTCCCCTACAAACACCAGCACCAGCCCAGCGCCCAACTATCTCACGGATTCCTTATCCCTCTCGCTTAAAAAATCAAAAGGCTGAAGAAGACAATGAAAAAATATTGTCTTACTTGAAACAAACATCCGTCAACATACCACTCCTTGATGTATTCTATCATATCCCTAAATATAGTAGATACTTCAAGAGGCTGATATCTAATCGAAAAAAGCTTGAGGGATTGATATTATTAGGGGAAGAATGTTCAGCTATCATCCAAAAGAGCATGCCCAAGAAGAAGGAAGATCCGGGCAGTTTTACTATTCCTTGCTCTATAGGGGTGCTTTCTATGAAAAACGCCTTGGCAGATCTTGGGGCAAGCATTAACCTGATGCCTCACTCCCTGTTTCTTAAGCTCGGATATTCAGGGCTTAAACCAACTAGGATGAGTATCCAATTAGCCGATCGATCAATCAAATATCCCATTGGAGTTTGTGAGAACGTTCTTGTAAGGGTGGGGGAATTCAAATTCCCAGTCGATTTCGTAATTTTAGAGATGGAGGAAGATAATTCCGTCCCAATAATCCTTGGAAGACCCTTCTTGGCTACAGCTCGTGCCATTATTGATGTTCATGATGGAAAGCTCACTTTACGAGTAGGATCCGAGAGCGTGACCTTCGACATTAAGGATTCTATGAGACATTCTTCTTCCTGCGGTCGTCCCGTATATTTAGTTGAAGAAGTTGATGAATTTGTTGATGACATAGACGGCTGCATTGACGAGTATCTATTAAACGAATTCATGAATAATGATAACAACGTAATATACGACAACCATGAAATTGAGATGGTTGGAGCTGTGTCCTTTTATCCTCGTCAGGATGAAATTGAACCTATTGAGCTTCAGAGGCCGGGAAACCAGCTAAAACCATCGATCAAAGAGCCTCCTACCTTAGAACTGAAAGATCTCCCGAGTCACTTGGAATACGCCTTTCTTCAAGGAGAGGACCAACTCCCTGTCGTAATAAGCTCCTCGCTAACCACTATTCAGAAAGAGAAGCTCTTAGAAGTTTTAAAAGAATATAAATGGGTGATTGCGTGGAGTGTTGCCGACATTAAGGGAATCGATTCTACATTCTGTACTCACAAAATCCTCATGGAGGAAGATTATAAACCAACTGTTCAACCGCAGAGGCAGGTTAACCCTAACATCAAAGAGGTAGTAAAAAAAGAGGTCATTAAGCTTTTGGATGCAGGTCTCATCTACCCCATATCGGATAGCCCATGGGTCAGCCCAGTCCAAGTGGTTCCAAAAAAGGGAGGGATGACGGTTGTAAAAAATGAGAAGGGTGAGTTGGTGCCACAAAGAACGGTTACTGGGTGGCGTGTATGTATTGACTACAGAAAATTGAATGATGCCACCCGGAAAGATCATTTTCCTCTACCGTTTATTGACCAAATGCTTGAAAGATTAGCAGGGCACGAATACTACTGTTTCCTTGATGGCTTTTCAGGTTACTTTCAAATTCCAATTGCTCCTGAAGATCAGGAGAAAACTACATTTACATGTCCTTACGGAACGTTCGCCTACAAGCGAATGCCTTTCGGGTTATGTAACGCACCCGCAACCTTTCAACGATGTATGATGGCCATATTCCACGAGTTAATTGAGGACAGCATGGAAGTTTTCATGGATGATTTCTCGGTGTTTGGAAATTCTTTTGACCTTTGTCTTTCCAACCTTAGGAAGATGTTGAAGCGATGCGAGGAAACTAATTTGGTTTTAAATTGGGAAAAATGCCATTTCATGGTAAAAGAAGGAATTGTTTTAGGACATAAAGTCTCAGGGAATGGAATTGAGGTCGATAGAGCGAAAATCGAAGCAATTTCCAAACTCCCTTATCCTACTACCGTTAAAGCCATTCGCAGCTTTCTTGGTCATGCCGGTTTTTATCGAAGGTTTATTAAAGATTTTTCGAAAATTGCCCGGCCTATGACACAGCTTCTTGTTAAGGATGCCCCTTTTGATTTTTCTGGAGAATGCAAGGAAGCATTTAACCGACTAAAGAAAGATCTCACTCAAGCACCTATAATGGTCACCCCTGATTGGTCTCAGCCGTTCGAAATCATGTGTGATGCTAGTGATTATGCTGTCGGCGCAGTGCTCGGTCAAAGGAAGGAAAAGCATTTTCAACCAATCTACTATGCTAGCAAAACCATGAATGTAGCACAAGAGAACTATACAACCACTGAGAAAGAACTTTTAGCCGTTGTTTTTGCCTTCGACAAATTCAGGCAATATCTCGTTCTCTCTAAAACTGTCGTCTTCACAGATCACTCCGCCTTACGTTATCTGTTTTCAAAACAAGATGCTAAACCGCGCTTGATTAGATGGATCCTATTACTTCAAGAATTCGACATTGAAATTCGAGATAAAAAGGGGGCTGAAAATCTCGCCGCTGATCATCTATCACGCTTGGAGAACCCCGATCTTGAGAAGTCAGATCACACCGATATTCGTGACTCTTTTCCCGAGGAACGACTATTGGCGATTAAAGAGAGTGAACCATGGTATGCTGATTATGCTAACTACCTGTCCAGTAGAGTTTTGGCAAATTACATGACTAGACAAGATAAAAAGAAGTTCTTCACTACGCTAAAACATTACTTCTGGGATGAACCCTTCCTTTTCCGTATATGTCCCGATCAAATCATACGACGTTGCGTGGCCGGTAGAGAGATTGATCGAGTTCTGAAAGAATGTCATGCAGGACCATCTGGAGGACATCACGGTGTGAATATCACGGCACGAAAGGTTTTCGATGCCGGATTCTATTGGCCTACTGTTTTTCGAGACGTTAAGAGATTAGTTCAAATGTGTGATGCATGCCAACGATCAGGAAATATTTCACGACGGGATGAGTCACCTCAGAACTATATCCAAGTCTGCGAAATATTCGACGTTTGGGGAATAGTCCATCTTTAGTACACGATACCCCTAGTTAACCCCTCAGAGCCTATCCTTTTCGCGGTTCTCGTGATATTTCGGTTTTTCCGGAATATCAATGAAGAGCATTGTTTACACCCCACCCCCAAATATACACCCAAATCGCCTTAGCCTACCCCTTATGCACTCACTTTTAGTGCAATTATTTGTTATCACCTTAAACCCTTAGTTCAATTATCTAGTTGCTTGCATAAGTTGCTAAGTCGAGTCATATCCTTTGTATACAGTTTTGGGATGATTGGGATTCATGGGAAAAGTTAAAGTTTATGAAATGACGGGAAGGGAACGTTAAATTCAAATTCCCTTTGTTTGCGTAATAATGTACCCCAAGTGTTTTGATCTTTTCAAATCGGGTCAAGTTAATGTTAGAGTAATAAAAACTCAAGTGTAGGGATATGCCTGTAAATCCCTAGTATTTTGATGTTACCGTAGAGGATGGTAGAGTAAAAGTGTAAAAAAAAAAAAAAAAAAAAAAAAAAAAAAAAAAAAAAAAAAAAAAAAAACGGGCTACCATCCTACATCTATCCTTTAAATTTATGTTTGTTTATTTCCGTTACATAGAGTTTTAGAGTGTCGAGTCTTGGCTTAGCAACGCCATTCTTCATATGCAGTTAACATAAAGATTTTTGACTTACCACCACTAAATAGCCTATCCCACCAAACCCTTATTTCCCTACCGTAAGCCTAACATTACAACCCTTTAAAAGACCTCTTTGATAGTCTTTCCTAGGTGCTTACGCCAAAGCGATGGAGGTTTGATCTATTCTCAAGCCTATGGTAATCTATGTACTAGGACCGGTTAATGAGTGTTTATCTTCCATTTCCTATATTGTTATATTTCATTTATACACCCGAGAGAGATGTGAGTATCCAAACACCCCATGTGAGGTGCTAGTATGTAATTTCCGTGCTTGTTATGACTTTTGCGGGGCTTATATGTGTTGTGGACCGTTTTGAATTAATGCTTCATGACCCCTAACTTATAAATTAATTGGCTAAAAGCACATTTGCTTGAGGACAAGCAAATAACAAGTGTAGGGATATTTGATAAGGTTTTAAAAGGTACCATTTTGAGGGGTCGTTTAAGTCCTTATTTGATCACTTTTGTATCCGTTATTGCTTAATATCGTTCCTTTTCACTTTTTAGGTCTCGTGAAGGCAAAATGCTGGAATGGCACTTATTTGGACAGAAAGGCGCGAATATATGAAGAAAATGGCCAAAGTCGAAATCAGACACTCACAGTTGCTGAAAGTATAAGGCGACGGCGTCAGGTGCTATTTGCGACGCCGTCCCAGAATTATTGTGACGGGTCAGAACTCAAAACTCGTGTTTTCAAGAGACGGCGTCTAGTTGTGAAAGAGTAGGCCGTCGCTACTCAGACGGCCTAGATGCGATCCAGACGACGTCAGAAGCTGAAGAGGACGGCGTCACGGACATAAGGTGACGCCGTCGCAAGGTTAACGTGGCCAAGACGAAACCCTAATGGCGGCGACACGACGGAGTCACTAAACATAAGGTGACGCCGTCGCAATTGTAATCTTATATATAGAATCCGAATTTTTCAGTCTTTGTGTGGAGAGTCTTTGGAGTAAAAACCTAAAACCGAACCTAAGGTGTCTTGTACAGTATTTTAGGGTTTTTAACCCTATCTTACACCAAGATAAGTCTTTGCTTCATTAATTCAATTATGTCTTTGATTATTTGTGTGTATGCTTGCATGTTCTCCATGTCCGGCTAATTTATTTGTGTGTTTGCTTAGGAAGTATGAAACTTAATTATTAAATATTGATTGGTTGTTTCTTATCTTAGTTGATTAATGATCTAGTAATGCGATAGGTCATTCGTTGTGTACTTAATGCTTGATTCATCTTTGTGAACCTTAGAGTATGATTACCTGAGTGATTGTAGGCTAAACCATCCGAAGAGCGCCTTAGAGTAGGAGTCTATAATCTCTAAGTGGATTTGTAGACAAGACCCTTTGGTAAGTTCAAAGAGTTAGGGAGAAACGCATACCCTACAACTTTAGAAACACAACGCAACTAGGAATAAGACGTGACACTCAACCATCAATAGGAGATAATTAAGGAATAATACAAACTAAGTAAACACATCTTTAAACTATCATACGAGCACACATTAATTAGACATAGACTCCCACAACCTTAGTTTAGATAATTAGATAATAGTAGAGTAATCGGTAGAAATACCAACCCCCCAAATCCAATACCCGAGATTCGTACCTTTCCATTTTTCATAAAATATAAAAAGATAAAAAAATAATCTTCTTCAACCTTAACCTTAGCGTAGTAACTCCCTACTAGCATTCCTATTCCCCTAGAGAACGATATCAATACCCGTGGCTTACCCTAATTACTACACTACAACGATTAGGTTCACTGCCTAGGGTGTTATAAAACTTGCTCGAAGAAAAGGAAGTTCCTTTGACCCCGAACGACGCGTGTAGCGTTATCAATACCTCATTGGAGTCTTTTGCCATGAGACAAATTTCTTCGTTCTCCTCCTCACTCATTCCCCACGAGCCACTTACGAACGCTTTTTGTTTGTCACGTTTGGGACACTCACTAATGAAGTGATTAGGATCCCCGCATTTGAAACACTTGCGTTCGTCCTTCACTTTCTTGTCGTCTTTGCCTTTTCGCAACCCTTTCTTGTCGTCATATGGTTGCTTGACATATCTTCCTTTTCTCCGAAAGAACTTCTTGAAGTCCCGTACCGCCATTGCATACTCTTCGTCATCACTTTCCGAAGATGAGGTTTCTTCATCACTTGAGACTTTCTTGGCCTTTAAAGCAAGAGATTTGTGCTTCTCTTTCTTTTCCTTTGAGACTTCGGAGTCTTTAGCGAGAACGAGCTCATAGACTTTTAGGTTGCCTATGAGTTCATCGAGAGTGAGGATTGACAAGTCTTTGGATTCTTCGATGGCCGTCACCTTCGGTCTCCACTTTAATGGAAGCGCCCTTAGAAATCTCTTGACATGATTACGACTAGAAAAAGACTTATCAAGTGCTTGTAATGAAGTAATAATTGTATTAAAGTTAGCAAAAGAATTATCTATACTATCCTCATCCGATATTGAAAATTGTTTATATTGTTGAACAAATAAATCAATTTTGTTGTTTTTAACTTGTTGATTTCCTTGGTATGTTACAACCAAAGAATTCCACATTTCTTTAGCGGTTTTAAGCATAAAAATTCTTTCAAATTCCTTTTTAGGTAAGGCATTGTATAAAAACATTTTTGCTTCACTATTTTTGGAAAGCTTTTTCTTTTGGTCGTCGGTGAGACGATCATGAGAAATGTTTTCTTTGTTGCCGGTTTTACCATCTTTTGTAGTAGCTTGAAAATCACCTTCAACAATAATATACCAAAGATCAATATCTTTTAATTTCACATAAGTTTCAAATCTATTTTTTCAATAAATAAAACCATTAGTTTCAAGTAGTGGAGGTCGTTGCATAGATTGCCCCTCTCTATAATTTTCAAAACTCATTGTGATAAAAAAAATTCAATACAATTTACTTTAAAACTTTTGTAAACCTTGCTCTTGATGCCAATTGTGGAAAACTAGAATGGGAGGTTTAATAGTTTTACCGATTTTAATTTAAGTTTCAAAGATTTAAATTCAATCTTATGTGAATTCGTATGGATGAATAGATAGTATGAAAACAATAAGTAAAGTAAATAATGAAAACAAGTAAAGTAAAGGATAGAAAGTAGTGACACAAGTGATTTATAGTGGTTCAGCTACAAGGACACCTTCCTTGCTCTACTCTACTCCCCGAGTACCCCACTCGAGAGTTCAATCACTATGTCAACAAGCTCCTTCAACTTGGCGGAGAAGCCTCACAACGTCGCTTACACTTTTTTCGGTACAAAGCTAAATACCGAGTTCTTCCACGAGGTAGAACCAAACCTTTACACAACTATTACACAACAACTATGTGAAATATGAATTACAAGATCTTGCTACAGAAATCTTGTGGATGGACAAATCAATCAAGGACCCTTTGCTTGGATGACTTGTAGTATAGCGTGATCTCGCCTTTGAGAAGGACCTATATGAGAATCACAACAAAAGATAGAAGAACTACTAAAATGATCAAATGATCACAGGTTAGAAGAGTGAGATGATATATTAGAGGGTTGTAAGAAGAAGGGTGAGTAACAATGAAGAAATGGCTCACTATTTATAGGCACAAAAAGCCTTCTGTTCCACGGTTCCGGTGGATCCCTCACTTGGGGTATCCGGCCAGTGCAAAACCAGGGATCCGGCAGTCTGGGTTATAACAGTCCGGATTTTGGGTTGCAAACCGGGTTATGGGTATGAGCCATGGGTCATGGACTTTGGGTCATGGGTACCCAAAAAGATACAATGTATCTAGACAATGGGTCATGGGTCTTGGGTCATGGGTCATGGACATTGGGTCATGGGTCATGGATAATACCCAATATGATTTCATGCATTATATCATGCAATGGGTCATGAGTTATGGATCAGCTACATGGGTATTGGTCATGGGTCTTGGATATCACCCATCCTATAAACTATTACAATAATTGAATTATACAACATTTTATGTAAATGACCAAATGTATATACTTTGCAAAATAACATGTATTCTTATAATTTTACTTATTATAACTTTATATTTGTTATCAAAAAACATAACGAGATTGCTAAATATGAATAAACGTTTTTACGGTTTATTTGTATTAACAAAAGTCATAGATTTTTTAATCAAAATTTAAATAATAAAAAAAGATAATAATAGAGACTCGTAATTTTGCTTCTTTATGAGAGGTTTTTGGCCGATTAAATTCTTGTCATTCGAAAATAAAAATAAAATAAAAACTTAAAAAAAAATATAATTATTCGAGTATATATATTTGAGGAGATTCCAAATAAGTGGTATCGTAGCTTTATTTGATAAGAACGACTCACACAACTTGGAGAGAGCTGATACAAGAGAAAGGAGTAAACCTTTCCGTTTCGCCGTTATGCGCCACTATAAGAAAATTGGCGATGCGGGTTCATTAATTGTTGGATCCTTGTTATGAAGTTCGAATTGTAGGTTAAACATTGTCTGGAGATGCTTAATGTAGGATTAGCTCACTTTGTTCGAAAGTATTACAAATAAGGTGGAGGTAAAGCTTCAAACTTTAACCCAAATCTGACAAAACAAAAGCGATAAATACCAATTACGTAATTCATAAGAAAGTCGACCCACTCAATAACAAAGGAACCTGACAAAGGATAAGAAGATACACGAATATTTTTTAACGTTCTTTTTTAATTTAACCAAGTTTACCACGTAATAGCACAATGTGCTTCATGTTATAGTAAAAAGTGTTGTTAAGTTAGCTTTTCACCCTATAACTCAGAACCTGTAATTCAGCCCAAAAACAGACTCTATCATCACTCAACTTATAAGATCTACCGAGCCCTGCAGTTTTCTTTCATTTATTCAAATAAACAAAACATTAAAATAAATACATTACAAATTTTAAATAAAATAAAATACACATAAAACAAAATTTATACTTTCTAAGGTATAACAAAAAAAAGTCTAGGGACTAGTATCGCAAACCTAACAAGGACTAACATTGTAAGAAAACTAACGAATAGGTACTAATAATGTTAGCAAAAAATAATAACAAAGTTAAAACTGAAATAAAACCTAAATAACCCATCTTCAACCTCTAGCCAATAGCCACCGTGCCTGCACCCCCGAGAAGAAGTTACAAACTCAATAACATTAAAAAAAAAAAAAAAAAAAAAAAAAAAAAAAAAAAAAAAAAAAAAAAAAAAAAAAACCTGCAACAACGTCGCGTAGTGGTGACAACGCGAGAGCCTATGGCGTCACCACCGGTATAATGCTAAGAGCACTAGGTGAGGTTGTGATAGACTCGTATTACAGCAAAAAATAGTGTCACGTCAAATTTTCACCCTATAACTCACACCCATAACTAAGCCCCAAAATACTTCCTTATCACTCAAGTTATAAGACACCATCATGCCCTCATTTTTTTTTTTCATTTATTCAAATAATACACAAATTAAACTAAAAACTAAAATTTTATTGATAAGATAAAAGACATGAAAAAAAAAAAAAAAAAAAAAAAAAAGTGCATGATGTAAACAAAAGATATAAAAATAAAAGTAAACTAGTTTTGGTTTTGACGATATTCAGCGTGAATTTCACGTTTGACCTCCTCAATAATATTTACGTCCATCAAATCCATCCCCTCGGTGCTTGTTGCAAGCATTTTCATGTCTACATTTTTTGTTTGAGCATTGATTAATTATATCATTCTCTTAGCTTCGTTTCTTATTTCTTCTATCGTCGCCTCACGGTCTAAAGCTAGTTATTGTTGGAACATTTTTTGAAAAAAAATCTTGTGAAGAAGAAGTAACCGATGAGTTTAAAGATTGTTGAAATTATTGACTTCCGTTCTTTGCGGGATGCACGCGGCGAGCATCATCTCCAAATAGCTCGGGATCTTCTTCGGTTGGTTATCCATAGGTTCTTTTTACAACTATCGGATCGAGATGCAACCATTTATGTTTTTTTTTCAAAAATTTCCAATGTTTTACGTGAGGAAAAATTCTCCCTTCGTTTTGATTATATGTGTCTTGAACACATGCCATCAAATCTTCACCGTTTTAACCACTTAACCGTTGGAGTTGGTTGATGATCACATTAAACTTTCCAACTTTTTGATTCATGGTAGTCCACTTTTTGGTCAAACATGTTTTTGGTATGGTCGATGTAGCCCTTTTATGCTTGATTCACAAAGAACTTTGTACCAAATTGTATCTTAATTTTTCCGCCAAAATTAACTTTTCGGCTTTAGTTCATGTCATACGCGTTATATTAGTTTTCTTTTCTCTAGTAGTCGGTTTTTACCTTTACCCGTTTCTTGGGTGACGAAGACCCATTGACTTCGGGTTGTTGCTCGTATCGTTGTTGGCTTTGTTGGTATTGTTGTTGGAAAAGTTTTCAAAAATGGTAAAAGGGGTGTTTATTTCAAAAAAATGGCAATATTTTTAATTGCAACGACTCTTTTTTAAACAAAGATCAACATGTTGGAAATGAATAAAGAAAAAATGAAAATTACTTATAACTTGCATCGTGGACTCGATGCCACCGCCTATAACCCGAGGTGCGGTGTGAGTACTCGCACCATAGGTCACACCATAGCCTTATGACGCCACCGTTTTATGTGCTCTAAGAATTAAAAAAATAAAAATAAAAATAAAATAAAAATTAAAATTAAAAATTAAAACAACAACATTGTTACAGTGACCTATTGTCTGTATTTCTAGGTAACAAAACCAACTCCTAATCCTCGTTTGCTTTTACCAAGTAATCAAATTTGCTTCATAATTATAATATCGCACAATTAGCCTAATTACATATACATGTATTAGAGCTTCGACACTTGACACATTTTGTGTTATCATAAGTGGTGTCAAGTCAATATAACACTACAATTACATGAATCATATTTTACTCATTTCACCGAACATAATTTAGGTTGGAGCGGGTATATATGATAATCTTGTTGCCACAAGACCCTTTAAAGTTGGATGATAATTCTTCTTACGCTTGAGTTTCAACTCTTCTTGTATCATTTCGCCGAACTCTTATGAGGAAGTCTCGGACGTTGGCAACAAACATTGACTTTTAGTTTTCCTTGGCATGCTGGCGGGGCATATGGCGTTAGATCATTCTGAAATAGCTCGTACTGATATTCGTCTTCTTCAAAATGAATCATCTCTCATCCTGGTTGATTTCATTTACCCGAGACAACGGAATCTAGAGCTAACCATTTTCTTATATCTTTTCAAAAATGTCAATGCCAAATTTATGTAATCTAATTTCATATTTCTCAATAAAAATACTTACAGACATATTTGTTATAGAAATTTAACGTAATTCTTAATTTAGTTATGCTCATTAACTAACTATTTATTTAGTTTAAGATTTTCAATTCCAAATATTTTGAAGGTCAAGGTACTTTTAATGTTCTCTTTTTCGATAATGTAGTTAAGGTCATTTTTGTTTTTAAAAAAACATGATCTCAAAAACATGATCTTGAGATCATATATATGATCCTATGAAATACTATGATATCTTTCATATATGTTGTCATTCATAACTAATTATATAATAGATTAATACAATATAATATCATAATAATGGGGTATCACTACTCAAGTGGAGTAATATTCAACTAGTTCGAAATACAAAAGTGTATTTCCAAAAGCCAGATCATATGCCTACAAATGTATAATCTATAATCTATAACTATTTATAATTCATTTAGGATCTTTGTAAAAAAAAAGTCTTAATTTTATTTTAAGATTACACATCTTAATATCTATACTATTTAGAGCATCTACAATGCTTCAAATGGGTAAAAGCTTTTTCCTATTTTAAAAAGTTTTTTAGTAGTGTTTTTAGCATTGCATCAATAGCTTTTTGAAAAGCTTTACATAAAGATTTGGCATACACCAAGTCTTTCTCAAAAGCTTTAGTTTATAAGTATAGTATGCATTTAATGCATTAAATGCTTCAAGTCATTGAAGACTTGAAGCATTGGGGATGCTCTTATAAAGCATTTAGCACATCTTTCTTCCAATTTTTTAAGACTTCTATAAATAGATTTTAAGCAAATATAACTACTTAAGCTATATGTACAATTAATTTATGCATAAACATTTATACATATTGACTGGTCAACATTTATAATTAATGTCATATTTAAAACACCAATTTGATAAAAGGTATAACTAATAAACCACAATATACAAACTATTTGAAGCACAAATACAACTAAAAAAACACTATTGAACACATACAATTAATACACTATTTAATTCATCCATTCACCAAAATATACAACCATTAACCACAATGTACAATCTAATCAAGCTACTAAGCCAAGCACTTAAAAGTAAAGCCATTAGGCTGCCCGCAGTGGTCTATCGAAGGGTTCTGTCGCCGCTGCGTCGAACGAGTAGCCGCCATTGTAGCATGAGAGTCGAATTGGGTCGGTCGGTTCCAAAATTGATGAAGGGTGATTGTGCCGAAGGAAAGAATCAAAATTTTGTTTGTGGTAGCTTCGGTTAACAGGAGATGGAATTATTTTCACTGTCTTAACAAAAGTTATGATTATTTGTAAATTAATTGTTTAATAAAAATATGACCACATAACATCACATTGTCAGAAAATATAGTCAGAAGATACCCGTCGTTGCATCGCGCGAGTACCCTACTAGTATTTAGTAATTCATATCATGAAATTCACTTCGCTTCTTGGGTTGACCCGAAAAGTCTTAAAAACGGATAAAACGGAAAAAACGGACTAACGCAGACGAAAACGTGTAAGAACGTAAGAAAATGTATGGAACGTAAGAAAATGTACATTAATATGTAAAACAGATGAAAGCGTATGAAAACGGACGAAGACGTCTAAAATAGATGAAAACGGCTAGAAAGGGACGAAAACGGTCAAAAACTTATACAAATGGACTAAAACATGAAAAAACCATCGACAAAGTGTAAACACGGACGAAAACGTGTAATTAAAAACGAAACGTATAAAAACTGATTAAAAAGGACAAAGTCGTACGAAAACGGTGGAAAACGTATGAAAACAGACGCAAACGTGTAAAAACGTATGAAAATGTGTATAAGTGTAAGAAAGCGTATGAAAACGGCGAAAAGGTCTTAAAAACATATGAAAATGGCTGAAACGGATTAAAACGGACAAAAAACGAACTAAAGCAGACGAAAACGTATAATAACGTAATAAAATGTACGTTAATATGTAAAACAGATGAAAACGGACGAAAACGTCTAAAATAGATGAAAACGGCTAGAAACGGACGAAAACGATCAAAAACTTATACAAACGGACTAAAACATGAAAAAACCAGCGACAAAGTGTAAACACGGACGAAAACGTGTAAACAAAAACGAAAACGTATAAAAACTTATTAAAAAGGACAAAGTCGTACGAAAAATGTGGAAAACGTATGAAAACAGACGCAAACGTATGAAGATGTGTAAAAGTGTAAAAACGTATAAAAACGGACGAAAACATATGAAAAGAGACGAAAACATGTAAAAACGTAACGGAAGAAAACATGTACAAAACTAAGAAAACGTATGAACACGGACGAAAACGTATAAGACCGACTAAAACGGACGAAAACGCACAAGGGTTGTGTTACCGTGCCCAACGTATCTAACGCAACCCTAAACACAGTTTCACACAGTGTTTTGAGTAAGACACGTGAGTTAATGATTTTATGTCATCCTGAAATGTCAAAATTAACGTGCCCACCCTTAATAACTTTAATACAGTTCGTATAACCTTCACACTATAATTATACACCTACCAAGCCGGTGCAACCCATTCATGACCGGTGATAATGGCTAGTTCACATGGTGGGTAGGGTATTACGTTATCACTGGTCACATTCATTAATGGGTATTTGACATAATATAGGTCAAAAGCATTGGGTTATAGTTGCTTAGAGTGTCATGTTACGACATGATTCAATCAATAGTATATATAATATTATATTATGAAAAACCCGACCAAATGGTCAATTTGCTGGCTACCAGAGAATGAAAATCCCAATTTGGTAAAAGAAAGTCAAAACACAATATTTTCCAGAAATATGAGATATTCCCATGTCGTTTTAAGTCCCAACGGAGTGTGAATGGAAATTCGCGTTCGGTTCGTGATCGGGTGATAAAGAATAATGAAAGATATTTGGATTTTGTGAATAAATTTATGAAACATAAACTAAAAACAAAAAAAGAGCAAGGTTAGATCAAGTGGTTAACACTTTTGCCTCTGGAGAAAGAGGTCAAGGGTTCGATCCTCACCCCTTGCAAGGTCGGAGGTCCTTTTCTACCTTTGGTAGAACCGGAAGCAGCCTCTCTACCTTAGGTAGGGGTAAGGCTGTCTACGTCTCAACCTCCCCCATACACCGTGGAAGACGGTATGGGGAGTTACTTTACTTTTTTTTTAAACTAAAAACAACTAAATAAGCAAATAAATCAAGTAACAAAAGTCGAAATAACCTAAAATGCACTTAATCCTAAAAATACCAAATATTGGAAATTTAAGCATAAAAATTAAAATTATTTTTTAAAAGTCCTAAATACTTCAAAATAATTTTTTTTTAAATTGTATTTTTCTGAATTTTATTTTATTTATTATGAATAAAAAACCTTTTTAAACTAATTAAATGAAAAAAAAATCATTAAATCAAAAGAGAAAAAACCTTTTTAAACTAATATGAAAACTTTTCAAAAATTTAAGCAAATTTAAAATTCCTCCTACAAATTAAATTTATTCCCCCTAAAGTTTCCATCAAGGTCATTCCACACTAATTGCAAAAATTAACTCCTCCTCCTGTCACCCCACACCTCCGTCTCATCTCACAACAAATCCCGTCACCACCACAATTCTCCCGTCATAGACCCACCAGTCCCGTCACCACTGGTAAGTATTGTTATGTTTCTTTTGTACACATCGTTCTAACACATAAAATAACCCTGTTAAGCCTATTAGCTAATTGAACATTTGTTTCGAGATATCCTTTTGTAAATTATGTCATTTTCTTGTTAAATTTAGATAGTTAATTGGTTAAAAAATTTAAGCATGTTACCACATGCACATGGAACCATAATTTAGCTAGTTAATTTCTTATTTTTCCTTGACCCAAACACCCCTTTAGGAACTGTTTCATTAGACTTTATTCAATTTTTAGCATAATTCAATACCACATTCAATCTTTGAGCTATCCTCATTACTTGGAATGTCTTTTTTAACTTTTAAGATCATCAATTGCAGTTTGATGTTGTCTTCTATAATCTTCAATAACTTGGACTATCTTTTTAACATGCCTGCAGGGACTACATTTATAAACATTGTTGCTCGGATAAGTGGGACACATTTATAAACATGGACAAGTCTTGGATAGGAACTAATAGGACCAACAAATCTTATGTTGATGGAGTAGCAGCGTTTATTGATTATGCAGTACACAACTTGCGGAAGATGGGGAACATCGACCCACGAGTTAATAAAAATGATCTTTCAATGCCATGTCTGTGTACAGATTGTTTAAACCACATAGAGCATAAAGTGGAGAAAGTGCAATTCCATTTATTCAGCAATGGGTTTGATCTAAGCTACCTAAACTGGACTAAACATGGAGAGAAGGATGAGTCATCAATAAGTACCGAAACACCTGTTAAAGCTACAACAGAGTTTGTTGACGACACGGATTTTGCTTCATATATTCCAACAGATGCCCCAGCAACAGTAGAAATGGTTAATGCTACAAAAGATAATTTTGATGAGGATGATCTTATCAAGTTTCAACAATTATTATTAGACGCAGAGAAGCCTCTTTACGCAGGATGTCCTGACTTCACAAAGCTGTCCGCAATAGTTAAACTACTCAACTTGAAGGGTAAGTACGGATGTTCTGATAAGTTCTTTACTGAATTACTAGGATTGTTAAAGAATATGCTACCTACTGGTAACGAAATGGTGGAAAAAACTTATCAAGCTAAAAAAAAATTTGAAATTGATGGGATCAGGATACACAAAGATACATGTATGTATCAACAACTGCCTTCTTTACTGGAAGGATGACAAGGATTTGACTGCGTGTCGAACTTGTGGGATATCAAGATGGAAGGTGGATAATAAGACACATAAAGTGTACGAAAACATTCCAGCAAAGGTAATGTGGTACTTTCCAATTATACCAAGACTGCAACGACTATTTAAGCTAGAAAGTATTTCAGAAGATTTAAGATGGCACACGACACGGAGGATAACCGATGGTGTGTTACGTCACCCCGCATATTCAAAGGCATTGCGTACCATAGATGAAAAATTCCCCGAAATTGCTGAAGATCCAAGAAATCTTCGGCTAGGAATATCGGCTGACGGGGTTGACGTCAACTCAGGAAATAGGCATCACAGTGTATGGCCAGTTTTAACTATCATATACAACCTTCCTCCATGGTTGTGTATGAAAAAAAGTTTATCATGCTTTCGGTATTAATATCGGGATACTCGGGAAATGATATCGATGTTTTTTTAGAACCGTTTGTTGATGATCTGCAAACCTTATTCGATACAGGGGTTGATACATATAATGCATCCACAAAAGATAACTTTAATCTACGTGGCGTTGTGTTATGGACAATAAATGATTACCCTGCACTTGGTACATTATGTGGCTGCCTGTACAGTGGATTCAAAGGTTGTGTAGTATGTGGGAAAGATACAAACTGTGTTAGACTTTCTGCCTCATCCAAGCAAAGTTATGTTGGTCACAGACGATATCTACCATATGACCATCCGTTCAAAAGGCAAAGGAAGGCATTTAATGGACAACAAGAATTTCTCCCGGCTCCAAATCCAATGACCGAGGAACAAATATACAACGAGGTACAACATATTGAAAGTAAGTGGGGAAAAGGAAAACGAACAAACAATAATGCATCAGAAAACCAAGAAGATACGAGAGGCAGAGGTGGGAAGATTCAAAAGCAGAAAAGAAACATAACAGAAGTAGAGGGTAGTTCAAGCCAAGTAAACAGACAAAACGGTGCATATTGGAAGAAATTCAACATTTGGTATCGAAAACTTAGGTATTGGAGGCATAATTATGTTCCACATTGTATTGATTTTATGCATGTAGAAAAGAATTTTGCTGAGAGTCTCTTCGGAACTTTGCTACATGTTCCAGGAAAGACGAAAGATGGACGGAATGCTCGATTGGATCTGGCTGAGTTGGGGGTAAAACAAGAGTTGTTTGCTATGCAAGAACAAGACAAAACAACACTACCTCCAGCAGGTTACACATTAACGAATGCTGAAAAAGATATTTTTTGTGAAACTTTACACAAATCAGGGTACCACAAGGCTATTGTTCAAATTTCTCTAGTTTGGTCAGCCTAAAGGATAGGAAGCTCATTGGCCTAAAATCGCATGACTATCACATGCTAATGCAAGAGTTTCTGCCCATTGCAATACGTTCAATCATGCACCCACCCACATGATATGCTTATTATCAGGTTTTGCTTTTTCTTTAAATCAATATGTTGCAAAGAAATAATATTGCAAGAACTAGATAATATGCAAGCAGAACTGGTAGTGACATTGTGCCTACTCGAGAAGTTCTTTCCTCCATCATTCTTTGATATTATGATACATTTAACTGTGCACCTAACTAGGGAGGTAAAATTATGCAGTCCCATATGCTTTCGGTGGATGTATACATTCGAAAGATGTATGAAGGTTATTAAAGGACATGCGCGGAACAGAAATAGACCAGAAGGATGCATTGCTGAGGAGACTATTGCGGAAGAAACAATAGAGTTTTTTAGCGAATATCATAAATCCATGAAAACTGTTGGTATCTCACCTGATAAACATGAAACAGATGAAAATGAGGAAGGAAAGCCATTGTCGGCCGGCAAATCAAGTGAAGTTTCTGCGGAACTCTTTTAGAAAGCCCATTTGTATGTAATAAATAATACAGATGAAATTGTACCGTATATCGAGTAAGTCTTACTAACACATGTCTATTTCGTTACTGAAAATGATGTATCAAATATAATAATCAAACACATTGTTTCAGGCGACACAAGCAAGTTTTGAAAACAGAAAACCCGGGTAAACGAATAGCATTTCTGGAGAATGAGCACAGCAAATCTTTTGCCAAATGGTTATGCAAAGAAGTAATTAATCTTATGTTACTCAACATACCCTTTCTAAACCTTATTTCTCAGCTCATTTTGATCTGAAAATTGGTGTACTTATTCTTTTGAGCTAATATATACTTGTAAAGAAATTCAGGTTGAGAGAGAGTTAGAAATCGACAAAGAAAGTGTATCAGAAACTGTAAGGTGGATATCCTATGGACCACGCGCCACCGTAGTGAAATACGATGCATATCACATCAATGGGTATACTTTTCGTACGAAAGATCATGAAGGCAAAGTTTACCAGAACAGTGGGGTTAGTGTTGAGGCATTAGATATGCACATATCTAAAGAAGTTGCAACCATAAGAAAAGCATATTATTATAGGGTTTTACAAGAGATAAGGGAACTAGATTACCGTTACATGCAAATTCCTCTTTTCAAATGTGACTGGGTTAATCACAAAGCTGGTGGTGTGAAACGTGATACTACTCTTGGGTATACATTGGTTGACCTGAATAGTTTAGGCCACAAGGTTGATCCGTTCATATTAGCCGCACAAGCACGACAAGTGTTTTATGTGAAAGACCAGGTAGATAAAAAATTGTTTATTGTGTTTAAGACACCTCCCAAGAATTACAAAGATAAGTATGACGCAGCCGATGAGGAATTTAGTACCGTCATTCACCAGCACAAGGATAATATATTGCCACAAGTGGATCGACGTGACTTGGGTAACGAATCACGAACTGACTACTATCGAACCGACTGTGGAGGTGTTGTTATACGAAAATCCAAGTGAACCATGTTATGGTCAAATTGTCACACTCTACCTTTATCTAATTTCACTCTTTTAAAGCATAAAGACATTCGAATTTTTGTACTAGTTTAAGGATTTATGTTTATAATACAAGACTTAATATTAGTTAAATCTGTTAGGTATATTATTTTGTACTTGTTTAAGTATTTATGTTTAAGGATTTATGTTGAAAAGCAAGAATTCTCACAGATTGGAGATGTATGGAAGATGTGCTAGTTGATGTGCTATAGTACATAGTTAATTCTGGTGATGTCATTGTTAAGTCTGTTTGACCATTCTTTAGTCTGGTAGTGCAAAAATTAAAAAACGATTTTTACTGTTTAAATATTACTGTTACCTAATTTTAGGTGGTCAGAAGTATTTATATGGATAATTTTTATTTTTAGAATTCATATTTATCCTTTAATTACTTTATCCAAATCTTTAAAAGTTTAAATCTTTTCTTTTGATTAAGTCTCCTTACCAGCACTAAACCCTAATTGCGCTGCACTACCAGTACTTCAATTAACATAAAAGATGGCACAATTAAAGTTTGTAGACAAGCACAATCAAGTGGGATTTCTCAAAAAGCCTCCTGAAAGCACAGGCTTCGAGCAGATAGTGGACTTTCTAAAGGGTAGTCATATTAGGTATGCCCTTACTCATAATCCAACTATCTATGATTCCCTAGTCAAACAGTTCTGGCAGACTGCTACTGCTAGAACTATTGTTGATGGGACACTACAGTTAAATGCAAGTATTGATACTTTAGAGTATTCAATCACTGAGGAATCAGTCAGAAGCAAGCCTCAATTGGCTGATGCCTCAGGGATTTCATTGTTGCCAAATAATGACCTCTTTCAGGGATTGGAAAATATTGGATATCTAATTTATGGAACATTCACTTTTTGGAAGAGTCATTTTACACCACAATGGCGTTTCCTTGTGCATCATATTTTACATTGTATGAGCTCTAAAAGTAGTGGATGGGATCAATTTGGAAGCAATATTGCTTCTGCATTGGTTTGTCTCTCCACTGGCAGACTCTTCAATTTTTCAAAAATGATTTTTTATGCCATGGTTGCTAATGCCAAGAATAAGAAAAAGTTTTTGATGTACCCAATATTTTTGCAAATGATCTTAAATATTGAAACAGCAAGCAAACATCCTTACATTGTTGTCCCTTTCACTAAAAAGATATTTGGTAATATGAAAAGGGGTTTTGAAGGGGTACACAAGCCACTTTTGTCTGCTATGTTGCCTGCTGTTGCTACTGACCCTGCAGGTACATCTACATCTGTTCCATCTCCTACTGCTACATCAGAAGCTCAAGCTCAACCTACATCTGAACCAGAAAAAACAGAGTTTGAACAGAGGACACCAACACCCCCACCCCCACCACCTTCACCTTCACCTTCAGTCCATGAGGAAGAACCACTAGTGATTCCTCAACCACAACCTCCAACACCCACTACTACAGCAGAACCCAGTTCCTTATCTATGGAAGATCTACTTCAACTGGTTCCACAACTGATTTCAAGGGTTGATGAGTTGGAGAAAAAATTGAAGAAGACCAAGAAGTCATTGGGGACTACTCTCAAAAGAGTTAAGAAATTGGAGGGGAAATTCAAACAGACGAAGATAGACATTAAAGACTCAGAAGGTGAGGAATCCTCTGAGGAAACTCAAATTAGTCCTCGATGATTGGAAGCAGCTGAAATCTTGGTTAAGAATTTCAGTCAGAAGAAATCCTTTAAGAAGAGACTGGATAAATAAGCTGCAAGTTCTGGTGGAGTGGATAAGTCTGGTGACTTTACTAAAGATAAGTCTGGTGGTGCTGAAATTAAATATGCTTTCGATGAAGATTTTAATACTCGCTTTGATGCTGAAGTTAATACTAGTACTGAACATATTAATCTTGTTAGTGATCCAGGTAGTACTGGTGAGGAGTTAGTGCATAGGAAAGGCAAAGGAATAGTGTAAGAATCTTCTGAGCCAGTGAAGACCAAAAAGCAACTCATAGAAGAGGAAGCTAGCTTAGCTGAGATTGCTAGGATTCAAGCAGAGGATGAGGCTGCAGAAGCTAAACGTGCAAAACAAACATTGAATGATGAGCTGATTGCCAAAAATCTGCAAGAGGAACCAGAATTAACTGAAGACCAAATGAAAAGGAAATATGAAATTCTGGAATCTGCCAAATTATACACTGATGAAGAATGGGATACTATAAAGGCCAGATTATTAGTAAACAAAGATATCCTTCCTGATATTGGCGGAGAAGACTATGCAAGGAAAATGGTTGAGATGGTTAATGAGAAGAAGAGGCTTCTCAGAGAGCAGAGACAAAGAGAAAGGATGCACAGACCCTTGACCAAAGCTGAGCAAAGGGATTATATGATCCACTACATCAAAAGTCAAGGGAATCCTACCTGGAAGTTGGGCCAGTTAATGAAATTGAAGGCTGATGATCTAAAAGCAGAATTTGAAAAAGTAGTGGACCAAAATAAAAGATTTATTCCAATGGATTCAGAGTTGGAAGCTTCAATGCTTAAAAGGAAGGGTTACAATCTTCAACCAAAGGATGCTAAGAAGCAGAAGATTGCAGAGACTGAAAAGGTTGCTCAAGCTGAAAAACTTTATGATAAGCCAAAAACTGTAAAGAAAGAGGAGGAAGCTGAGGTTAAGCAACCAGTTGTGAATATGACAAGGAATAAATCCACTGGAAAGAAAGGAGTAAAAAAGGATAAGACAAAGGTTAAGAAGGAAGTGGAAGATTACATGAAGGATAAGGTTGATGAACCGTCATCAGAAGAATTTACCATGGGCTCCATTCCTACAGGTTCAGCACTTCCTGCTAAGATTGCAAAGGTTCAGATCATCAAAAATGGGAAAAAGGTAGTTTACTTGATAGTAAGGGAAAATCACACAGACACTATATATGTAAACTTTCCTGGTTTATTGAGTGATTTGTCCAGGGATGATTTGAAGACCATGTACCAGCTGATGATGGAGAAACATGGTGACAAGAGACCTGAAGAGGAATATGAAAGAGTCCTCTAGGGTGACCTGAAGACCATGTTTGAGACACCAGATGCTGATGATGAAATGTGGAAGCTGGCCTGTCAAGAATAAGTGATCAGATGGAGATATTTCCACACTTGTCAGGTGCACTGTTTGGAATTAGAAACTGCAATTCTTTATATGCTTACAGAAGTGGAGTATCCACTTCCAAACAGTATTTGCAGGGCTATGCTTGAGAAGAAGTTGTTAGGTGAAAGAAAGGATGTTGCATGCTATCAGCTTTTGAGGTTAATTGAATCAAAAGCTCAACAACAATAATACTGGTAGTATAACAGTTAAGTCTGGTAGTATTCGTAGTTAGTTCTGTTTATGAAAAACAGAATAGTTTATTAGAGTTTAGGGAAGGATATGTACGCGTAGAGATATCTTAGGAAGAGATATCTATATCTGTTGGGAATAATCTATTA
This sequence comes from Chrysanthemum seticuspe, assembly GCA_019973895.1. Classification (NCBI taxonomy): domain Eukaryota; kingdom Viridiplantae; phylum Streptophyta; class Magnoliopsida; order Asterales; family Asteraceae; genus Chrysanthemum; species Chrysanthemum seticuspe. The sequence goes on along the minus strand of BPTQ01000001.1, from coordinate 279,081,219 downwards.
CCACTGATAGTCTTGTGGTTAAAACTGCTGATGTTTACACTAGCAGTGGAAACTCATTCCCACTGCCAGTACAAATATTACCACTGCTATTAGATAATTGTTAAGTAAACGTGTATTGATAAGTATAGAAAAGATCATGTGTATATTCTATATTGTTAGCTTTATACTTATCTTGTAAAGGACTCCTTGTGCTATAAAAGGAGATCCTATGTCATTGTTTAGAGTACGAGATACACACATAAGCTTCAAGGTGTAACCCTAGTGATAAGCAAGATCACTCATATTATTCATTAATAATATTGGAGCATTAGATTTGTGTTTAATCTGTGTTTACTTACAATACATCATATAATTCGTCTTCTAAGTATTACTAAGTAAATTCCGCGTGCTTAGTAATATAACTCAAAATATCAATAACACAAGGTGTGTGTTTAGATCCATCAAGTGGTATCAGAGCGAAGGTTCTGATATTTTGATTTAGAAGACCCAAGGAATAAGCTTAAACTACTCACTAAATTCAATGGAGATGGAAAACAACCATTCCAACTCTTCTACACCAAGGCTACCTAAGCTCAAACTTAATGAGTTTAAGATGTGGAGGATATTTATTGAGTAATACTTTCTCATTCAAGACTATGCTCTATGGGAGATCATCTTAATTGGTGATTCTTTCAAGCCTGTGACTAGTACTCAGAAGGTTGGTGACACAGAAGTGGTGACTGTTTTTGTGCCTGCATCTAGTACTGAAAAAGCACTGAGAAAGAATGATCTAAAGGCTAGAAGTTTGTTACTGATGACTCTTCCTAGAGACCAGATCATAGCTTTCAGCAAGTTTAAGACTGCAAAAGAACTTTTTGAAGAGATTTGCTCAGTGTTTGGTGGCAATGATGCTACAAAGAAGACACAAAAGACATTGTTGAATCAAAGTTATGAAAAATTCTCTGCTTCAAGCAATGACTCACTTGATAGCATCTTTACCAAACTCTAGAAGATTGTTACACAACTGACTGTGTTTGGCATTGAGGTAGAAAAGGAAGACCTCAATTTGAAGTTTCTAAGAAGTTTGCCTTCAGAGTTTCAAACTAATGTTACAGTCTGGGAAAACAAAGCAGACATCGAAACAATGAAGCTCAATGATCTTTACAACAACTTTAAACTCATTGAACAAAGACTGAAGAAGGCTGGGAAAATTGGTACAAGCTCAAGCAGCTTGGCTTTGATGTCAACCTCTGTTGATAGTGATGATTCTGAAGAAGACAGTGATGATGATATTGCCACTGCTGGTTCTACAGTTTCCACTGGTAATGTTAGTGTTACCACTGTAGGTTCAAAGAAGAAGATTGCTAGTATTGGAGATCCTACATTTTATGCTTTTATCTCCACTCAAGTTAATGGCTCTATATTAACTCATGAAGACATAGAGCAAATTGATGAAGATGACTTGGAGGAGATGGACATAAAATGGCAAATAGCTCTTCTTAAGGAAATTCTACAAGAAGACTGGCAAGCCTATTCACATCAATGGTGGTGAAACTACAGGATTTGATAAGAAGAAAGTGGAGTGTTTTAACTGCCACAAGTTGGGACACTTTGCTAGATAATGTAGAAGACCAAAGACCAAGGACAACAGGTCTACTTGGTACAAGCAAAAGAAGGAACCAACTGTGGAATAACCAAAGGCAATGTTGGCTATTGATGGTGTGAGCTATGATTGGAGTTTCATGGCTGATGAACAAGAGGAAGAACCTTCAGATGCTGCTCTTGTATCTACTGAAATTGCTCTCATGGCTTTCTCTGAATCTGATGTACAAAACTTTGAAAGTTGTTCTAAAACATGTAGGGCTGCTAGAGAAGTTGAAAGGCTTAATGATCTATATTCTAATGAAAGACAAGAGTTATATACTGCTAATTATACTGTGTCTAATCTTACGAGAGCTATAGCAGTATTAGAAAATCAAATAGATCACTATAGAGAAAATGAGCCAAAATATAATGATGATATGATTTTTCTTAGAAGAGAGATAGATCATAAAACAGCTGTGAATGAGGTATACCAAAAAGAGCTTGAAAAACTTAAGAAGATAAATGAAAATGTCAATTTAACTGTAGACACCTACTATTATCAGTCTAAGTCAATTGATAAAATCTGGAATGCTCAAATTCATAGTAAAGTTAAGTCTGGTATGGGTTATAATATAGTGCCTCCACCATTAAGAGGTGTTCATTTACCTCCAGGTGTAGATTTAGCTCATACAGGATTAGAAGAGTTTCAGGATCTTGAACGTAAATATGGTCCTTTAAACGACACAACTGTGAAATGTGAGGAAGATGTTAAGAAGGATAATGATGTCTTTGAAAGTGCTAGTGACTCATCAGTTGTTGATGAGAATGTTAAAAAGAATGAAGAGGCTTCCATCCCAAAAGTTGTTAATACTGTTACAGAGTGTTAGGAATTGGAAATTCCATATTAAAGTGTCGGTCACCCCAATAACGGTCTAGCATATTTTAGCTCGTAGACTCGTAGTTATTTACGTTGTTTAGTAGTTAATTAGTCATTTAGTAGCGTAGAATAGTTTAGTGTAACACCGTGGAGGCGGGTCTTTACCCACTGTATACCTGATCCACAGGCCGATAGGAGGTCGTTATGTTTGTAAGTATAAATACCCCTTCCATCCATGGAAGGGGTGGAGCTTTTCTCATAATCTAACCTTGCATTTTGTGAAGCAAGTCTCTACCAAGAAACTCCCTCTCATCTCTTTCTCTCTAACTATGGCAAACATGTATTTTAATCATCCAAGACCACCCGAATCATCAACACAATAATATATCGATCCTACAATTGGTACCAGAGCCAAGGTTTTTGTGTTTTGATGATTTATTATGTTCTACTACATGTTTTATGCTATTTTTAAACCACTTGTTTTTGCATCCGGATATTTGTTTTCTGCTTTTGGATACACGTTTTTTTTGGTATCATCTATTTGGTCAAAAACATTATGTCATTTGGTTAATATCAGTCCGAAAACATATGGTTTCAATGTCATTTGGTATCCTCTATTTGGTCAAAAACATATATGTCCGAACATGTTGCTTATATTATTTGTATGACTGTTGTTGTTACCATTAGCAGTGTGTTATTATGTGGTCAAACAGTCTTTTTCTTGGTCAAACGGGGCATACAATGAATCTCATATGCATTTTTTCTGGGTCAAAACTGTTTTTTCTGAGTCTACTATGAATATAGTCGGAAACTCGCTGGAAAAACTCAAAAATCTACCTAGCGACTTGGTTCAAGTACCGGTGGCGACTTGTCTTTACAAGTTGTCTATATTCATTGTATAGGGGTAGCGAGTTGTGCTAGCGAGTTGTTTACAGAAAAGGATATAGCGACTTGTTCTTTAACATGTTAGCGACTTGTTAAGTGAAAAGATGTAGCGACTTATATTTATAAGTAGCGACTTGTGAGTTTTTGAAAGAATTAGCGACTTGCTTTGAAAAAATGGGGTAGCGACTTATCTTGGCTTAGCGACTTGACCTGACAGAAAGGTAGAATAAGATTTTGACTTGACCATGACCATCTCAAACCATATACCAAAACAACTCATCACGACCTCAGGTTCAATATAAACTATCATCAGTCCGAAACATCCAAATCAAGAACCAACTACTCATACAAAAAGGAAAATGAAACAACAACAGATCCGAAAAAAAAAAAAAAAAAAAAAAAAAAAAAAAAAAAAAAAAGAAACAGATCCATATCCATCGCCAACAACAAATCCACCATATCCTACCTCTACTCCAAACTAATATCTAATCAAAATCGTAAATCTAAAATCTCAGATTGGTTTCAATATGTTTTGCAATCTCTTTAAGATTGTTTTAATTGAACCATTATCATCACAGATTCTTTAGAAGCTTAACTTCCTTTCATTTTCGAATTATTCAAGAACGATTTTTAACAATTGTGTTATAATCTTTCTTTGAATTTGGTTAGACATGACCATCAAATGAAAAACAAAGATAAACCTACCTGAGACCCGAAAATGGATCTAGAAGCCTTTGTTATTTATTCGGACTTGAGAAATAATTGACAAACATCAAGGTATGGTACGATTGATGATTTTTTATGATAAAATGGAGCTGTGAGTGATGATAGATCTGAGATAAGGTTTTTTTTGGTTTGAGATGAACTTTGGTGACTGAGAATAAGTTGGAGGGGTATTTTTTTGTGTGAGTGAGATTAGGTTAGTCTAAAGTGAGAATAATTAGGGTATGTCAAGATTTATATAACCGGTTATCATTTATCTGTATTTCAACGTTGGGTTTGGATATGTTGGACGTGGGCCTATACACTTGGACTGGGCTTCATTGTAGGTAATTTAGATTGGTGGACTGGACGAATTACTATGGACAAAAATATTGGACGAATTACTTTGGACGTACAATGTGTTATCCGAATATTCTTTATGAACAAAAATATTGGATACAAATTGTTAATATTATTCGGTTAAAAGTGGTATTTTTGGTATAAAATTTCACGGAGGATACAAATTCACGGCTTGAATTAATAATGGTAAAATGTATGACTATTGTTTTTTTGTACGGTATTGCTTACGCGAAATTGAAGTAAAGTTTCACGGGTGAGCTTCTTTATCATTGAGACGTTGGTTGGTTGGTTGCATGTCTCAAGATGACTTGTTTGGGCATATATTGAGTGTGATGAAGACTTGGCTATCTAGTTACTTTTATGATTCCTTATCTCTTAACCTACAATGTAACTATCACTTCGGTGTCTCACGCTGTTGAGGATTCGTCAAGAGGTTTTGTGCATTGGGTACACCGTTTCTTTTTCACAAGGATTAGTACAAGCTTACGTAGCAAATCTGGGGAATTTTACGTCATGTTCAAGTTTGGCATATCAGGTTTTACTTCTCCAAGTGGTCAATATTAAAGCCGACAGAATTCGTGAATGGTGTGTCTACCAAAGTGTTTAATGGTTGTTGATGTTGTATAGTTTAATGTTGATGAACCGCTGCATATTCCCCTCAAACAGATATTCAACGAAACCAATGTTGTCTGAACACGAACTGACATTGCTTATGGTTTTGTCTTGATTTTGTAAAATCCCGCGAAAGAACCTATTTCTCGGTTTAAATCATAGACTTGTAAAATCTCGTGACAATGGAAACATCTTGGTAATTGTAAAGTGCATTTCCGGATCTATCTTACGGTTTATTCTTGGTTTTGTAAAATCCCACGAAAGAATCTATTTCTCGGTTTAAACTATAGAATTGTAAAATCCCGTTATGATTGATTCATCCTGGAGAAAGGGAAAGTGTAATTCTGGATCTCATCTGATGCTGGTGCTATGGTTTCTGCTTCGAAGAAGGGATAAAAGGGTGTATTTCATGAATTGGATGTGTGTTTGGATTATCGTCATGGCAGTTTGGTTGTTACATGGTTTTACGGGGTGATGTGCTTTTAACCATGGTCGGGATGAAAACCATTATCATAGTTCACTTAAAACGTCAAAGGAGGCTAGATTTGAGCTTTTAACAAGATGTGACAATGGAGTTAATTCACTATTATTTATTTGAGGTTGAAGTGAAATATCACGGGCGAGTGTACTTAGTATCTGAAGGTATCGGGGATGGTTGGATGAAGATTCTTCATGATCCTTGTTCGAGCTTATTATCAAAACAAAGACTTGGAAATCTAGTTGTTGTTGGGTGTCTTTTACCTTTTCTTTTTACCACTTGGGGGAATTGGGCTCTTATCATCTCAAAATAACTATCACTTTAAGGAGTTACGTTGTAGTGCTCAGTGTCACATTCAATTGTGGATTTTTAAGAGGTAATGTACGTCTTATACTTGATGGTTGGTTGGTTGAAGAGTATAGAGTACATAGAGAGTACTTAGAGATGCTAATGGAAATCGGCACCGCTCTTTGTTACATATGTGCAAGTTTAAGTCACGAGTTCGGGGTAGTTTACTTCAGGGTCAAATTCATTATATCGGGTTTTCTTCATCAGCTGTCACTACAAAGATCCTACTGAATGAGAATGGGATTGATTACATGTTTTGCCAAGAGATTGAAAAGAGAGAGATTATAACGTATGAACACATCAGTTCATGCCTCGTACTCTAAAGAAAAAAAAAGTGTACGTGTCAGTGCGCTTTATCTTCAAAAGAAGAGAAATCTTCTTATGAAGTATGAACACAACAGTTCATGCCTCGTACTCTAAAGAAAAGAAAAGTGTACGCTTCAGTGCGGTTTATCTTCTGAAGAAGAGAAATCTTCTTATTATGACCATTCTCATCAACATGCTTCATACTTTTTCCATGAGCTTCAGTCATCAAGTGAACTGGGCTACCACTGATTGTTTTCTCATTCCACTTGCTCGATTATAATGAAGATGGCGACATCATGTGCTGATTTTGCGGGAGAGAAGTGTGAATAGAACATTCGGATGATTTTCACTTATTTAATCAAGAATGGCAACTCCGTATGCAATTCTTGAGGGGGAGAAGAAGTGTGAAATTACTGCATGGTTGATTGATTTCTGAGAATAAATGGTCAAACGGCTCCAAACTCATGTAAGAACCGATCTTCTTCTTATCGGGTCATTTTCACATGGAGTTTTCTTTTAAGAGCCGTTGGTTGACATCTTCTCACGGACTGATGAGTTTATCGACAAAGTGCTTCCGGTTAATGCTTCACGTATACATCAACATGATGATTTCGAACAATCTCTCTGTTCTTGTTTGATGTGATTGGTAGTTTGGTGTTACCATCTTGTGTGTTCGTTGCGGCCTGATTGCGGATTTCCTTGATGAACATCTTTCTGTTCTTGTTTGATTGGGAGGGATTTTAGTTAAGGGGATTTGCAAGATGTAAGTTAATTGGGATGCTTTTTGGTGGGATGCTTTTTGGTGTGTGTTGAAGATGTTAACTATCTATTCCCCAACTGGACAATCTTGAAGAAGGTCGAGTCTACAGTTTCTTCTACATTTCCTGCTATATGTTAGAAGACCAAAGACGAGTTGCATTTAATGATCTAAAGACTTCTTCTTAATCTGGGCATTTATCAAAAAGATTGTTGGTTTAGGGGACAGCACTAATTGGGGGAGGGTGAAATGTCTGATTTAATCCCCAATTAGACTTGCTCACATTCTGCTTCAGCAAGTTGATTCTCACAAAGACTTCAAGCGTTCTTCTCAACAAATTTCAAGTATTTGGACTGATAATATATTGCTGATTCTGAAGTGTCAAAACCAGCAAGGGCGAAGGAGACACGCATCTAAACGCGAGTAAACATTGATGAGCTTAATACTTCTAAGTAATTAAAGATATCCCGGGAAGACAAATGTTATTACCGCAGAGAAACTCAAGGTTTGACTCATGGCGAGTAAACTTGATGAACTTAATTCTTCTAAGTGATTGAAGATATCTCGGGAAAACATTTGTCATGACCGCAGAGAAACTCAAGGTTTACTCATCAAGGCGTTTAGTGTTCTTATTCCAACTACGTGGGGGAAGAGATGTAAGAGTTAGTTTCTGATGATAAAAAGAGGTACACAAGTGTGTGATGATTTCGATGTTATCGCAATCATCAGGGGAGAGAGGATTGTGTACATTGGGAATGCTCAGCTGTTTCACTTGAGTGCTTAATCAGTGATTCAGATATATAATCACTTATTCCGGAGTTGAAATCCGCAGAGATAGTCCTCCGCAGAGATAATCAGTGATTCGGACTGCTTCTTCAATATTATCGGTTATTCTCTCTTTGGGCATTTGGGTACTTCGGGTTCTTGATCTTCATGCACTTTCTTTAGGGGGAGAGAAAAGTATACATCGGGGTTATTCTTTGGCTATTGGACTTAATCTGCTACTTTGATGGTATAAGTTTCTTGGTCTTCGGGTATGTGTATTCGGGTTCGTGAGCTCTAGTCTAAGAGACTGACTGCATCAATTCAACTACTCGGGGGAAGTGGTCTCTTGACACCTTTTGGAATGGATTGCGTCAGACTTCAGTGGTTATGAAATTTGAGAAGAATTTTAAAGAGTGGGATGATACGTTGTTGTTCTTGTTGATGATATAACCCCGAACGGAGACTTACAATGATCCTTCTTATATGGAGCAGCAAGATCGATGATATGGTGTGCGTTCTTGTGCATATGGCTAAGGCAAGCTTGAAAGAAAGCTTAGAATATGCTCAATAAGAAGATTTACGGTTTGGGGGGAAGCTACCAAAGTCTCACTTTCAAGTGGCTCAATTTCTCTCTTCGATTCAAGAGTCTTGGAAGCTTTGGTGGTGAATGTTTAAGAGATGATGACTTCTTTCTTCTACGACGTGCTGCTCGATATCCTTATCTCGGTACTCGTATCATCATCTTCTTAAATTATATCATCTATTCTATCTTTGTATATATTTTTTAAAAAACAAAATACAAAATTAGAAAACTTCAAAAAGAAAATAGAAAAATATAAAACCAACAAAAATCCATAAAAATCAGAAAATCTGAAAAAGACCAAAAATATGTTTTCAAAGACATGTCTTCTGGTATCGATAACATCTGTGGTCTTAGAAATGTCATTCAATAATGGCACGGGACCATAGATGAAGTTCGAGCAGGAGGTGTAAATATTATTTTCTAAACATGTCTAAAACTATGGCTTGCAGTTATTTCAGACTGTAACCCGCACTTAAACTATGGCTTGCTATTATTTCCGATAGCAACCCGCTCTTTAAAGAAAGGAAAGTGCTGCGCTAAACCAATTTTCAAATATTTCGTGCACTTATCCTAAAACAAAATGAGGAAAGTATGTCGAAGGACTGCTGTTCCTACACAAATGTTTTTCTTTCTATAAATTCTTTAGAAAAATATTTGTTGTTTTTAACAAAATGGTGGTAAATGAGTTGCTTTAAAAACAATCAGATTCAGAGTTTTTATAAAAATTGAAAACTCAATCAATGACTTCAGTGCTTTTAAACTCTTTAGAAAATGAGTCATTGATTGAGGGGAGAATGTTTTCAAATTTATATCATCTAACGGACTTTCTTAATTATCCTACGTGCTTAATTAAAATATATAATTGCCTATGTTGAAGGACTAGGTTTCTAGGATGTGATTGTTAGGATTAGATGATTAGAGTTTGATGAACACATTAATCCCATACCTTATATGATCTGATTGATATGTTGAATGGGTGATGTCGACCACCATATATCTGTATGTATGTTCACTAACGTATGCAGATATCATGGATATAAGAATGTTCCCGATCCGGATCCCACAATTGAAGATGATTGGATGCCGAAAGGAAAGGGTAACTATTTCTTGGGTTAACAAATGAAGAAACGGAGCTTAATTGGACTTCTATGGAGAGTTGGCATGGAAAAATGCAACGTAAGAGGTCTCACTGCATCAGCAGACGGTTTTCTTCATCAGCAAATGATGAAACGGAGCTTAATTTGACCTCAGTTGGCGTTAAAATGCAACGAAAGAAGTCTCACTGCATCTGCAGATGGTTTTCTTCCAAACCCTACAGCAACAACGGAAGCTTCTCAACCACCTAACATATCTTTGTGCAGGATACCATTTTTAAACAATTTTGAAAAATTTGATTAAAATTGTTTTGAAAATGGAAAAATATTGTTTTTGAAAATAAATTGGACTAAATTTTGAAAATCACCGGACTTCATTTTATCAAAAATATAAGTCATTCAATCATCGACTACGGTCATCGATTGAGGGGGAGAGTGATTTAAAATAAATTATTTTCATACAATATATCTTCAAAAGAGTCCGTTTGTATGTTAAAATGTGGTGATCTAAAGATTTAATGTTATGTCATGGTATGATTTTCTTTAGAATCAAGATCTTTCAAAATGAAATTTTTTCTGTTCTTGTTTGATTGTGAAATTGTTTTATTTTACTTAAAGGTCTCTTAAAACAATCATACCTGACACTAACAATCTTTAATGTCTAAATCTGGTCCTTATCTGTCATTTTTCAAAATCAAATCTTGCCACGTCTTTCCCCAAAATTTTCTAAATGATTTAAATCAATCGGGATCCAAAATCTCATTTGGTTTGAAATTTTTTATAAGGGGAGAGATAGTGATTTAAATCTCTTATCTGTTTAAATGGAATTGGTTTTAGTCCTTTAAAGGCACTCCTGCCTCCATGTGCCAAACGATTTCAAATACATGATGCACATGTTGAGGAGGAGGATTTATCCAAAAACATGATGAGTATTTAAACCTGGCCACATATTCTCCAATGTTTTATAAACCGTATTAAATCACTTGGGATCCAAAATCTCAAAGGGTTTGATATTTTTGATCGGGGGAGAATTTGTGATTTAATAATGAAATCTGATAAATGATGATCGATTTGATTCAAATGTGCAGGCTGCTCTCTCATATGTGCTAAACGCTTTCGAATCTCGAAGCACATATTGAGGGGGAGCAAATGGTTTCTTAATGGATTTTGTAATCGTGGATGTGCTTCAAAAGAACTCTTTCCTCTATGTGATAAAATGATTTCAAATATCCTATGCACATATTGAAGGGGAGAATTTACCAAGAAAATCAAATGGCTTTTTTCTAAGAAAATTGGGGTCAAAGAAAATATTTCAAAGTCCTCTTGCCTCCATGCGCTAAACAATTTCTAAATCATATGCACATGTTGAGGGGGAGGTTTTCTAAATCATCAAAACTATTAAGGTACAAAATGTTTTGATTTTATATCACAAGTACCTTGATTGGATTTTCCAAATGATTTTTCAATTGGTTTTATGGAAGAATGAACTGTACCAAAAGACCGACCAATTTAATTTATGCATGGTGTTATAAGGATGGTTAGGTTAGGTATTCGTTCCCACGATCCCGCCAGAGCCGGAGGAATCTACCCAGGGAAAATCCACTAGATAGTCTAGAGTCCTTAGGTATGATGAAAAAAGGAGAAAAGTGAGATATGGGAAGAGTGCGGACTGAGACTGAGCTGGTACTGGAATAAACCTAACAAGGTTCTAGTTATGAAGTCTCGGTAAGCATTGAAGGGGTTGAAGAATGAAAAAGAAATTAATGTGAAAAAGGGTGAAAAGAAATAGCCCTCCAATAATTCAACCTTAGGGCAGTAATCGGGTTCAATACATATGCTACTGGTGGTTACTAAGGTAACGCCGGTATTGAAGACAAGACGTCATGGACCCAGTGATGCAGTGCACCTAACTTCCCAAGCCACTCAAGTTCCTCTTAAAAGGACTTGTTTCATTCTCACGGGGAACCTACATAATCTATCGACTTTCTCTTAGAGTTTGTTGATATTTAAGAAGGAGACCCTCTCCCTTGTCTCCGTCATAGGAACCAAATGTGCACAATTGAGTCTAGAGCCAAGAGATCATCCACAATATCTCATTAGGACACAAAATTAATGAAGACTTGCTGTTTCACACAATGTGGAAAGTAAGAATATATTAAGAGTCCTACGCATTATCCTTGTGGTATTGCCAGAACATCTGAGTGATATGTAAAAATATTCACGATGAAGATGGAAATCCTTCTAGAGCCAACATCAAACAAGCTCTTGGTGGGTGACATGTGAAATCTTGCAAAAGATCAAGCTTGTGACAACTGGATAGAAACAATGGGGCGATTCAATGTTGAATCAAACTTGGTCCAGGAATGGAATTGACGAATACTTTTGGAAAAACCGTTCAATGTGCAAACCTTCTTTTCTCTAGCACGTCGAATGTGTATTCATGTTTCAAACTCAAAAAGTATCTCTGGTTGAAAAAATACTTTTGGAAAAACCGTTCGATGTGCGAATCTCTTCTTTTCACTAGCACATCGAATGTGTACTCATTCTATAATACAAAAAGTATTTTGATTGAAAACTGATCTTTCTCATAAAACCTTCGTTGTATTGCAAAACTCTTTATTCAAGCAATACGCGATTGTTTTCAAATCATTTTTCATCAATCAGTGAATCTCAATTCGCTGGTTCACTCACTCCGTGTTGTCTTCTTTGAGATGTTCCGGTTTGTGAACAGCTAGAGCAGCTGCGAAACCCTGTCAAGGAGATTCTTCGGAATTCTACCTGATCACAAGCAGTACTTGTACTGATCAACGGGGAACCGTGGGCCGTGTACCTCAATTCAACGAAAGTGATCAAAGACACTTTCGTGTGTTTTATTGCTAACTGTTGTTTGCAGGTACATTTGGACGGTTGTAGCTGATCAGAATTGAGGAGTCAATCCAAAGCCGCATGCTCACAGCATCCACACTTAATTGAAGAAATCATGACTGGTGCATATCTACATAACCTGGTTCTGATATTTTTATACTCTGCTTCTGCTACGCTGCTGCAAATATCATGAACCAGTAAAGCTTCAGCTACTCTGATGGAAAGATGTCATGATTCAAAAGTGTGAGCATGTCGGTCCAAAAGTCACAACATCACATGAAGGCAACACCACTATGGATGATCCAGAGAGATTTGATGTGGCTGATGATCTCAAAGAAAGCTCAAAGATCATCAAAGATGTGGATCAGTTCAAAGACCTCCACTGAAAGTACAAAACTATGCGGACTTTGAAGTTGCACTACTAAAGCACAAAGATTGCGGAATTGAAGAATTGAAGTCTACGAGCTCAAGAACAAATTCAAAGAAAGAATGCTAGGATTCAAAATGTAAATCATGGGGTGACCTCCCTTAGGGGGAGATTGTTAGGAATTGGAAATTCCATATTAAAGTGTCGGTCACCCCAATAACGGTCTAGCATATTTTAGCTCGTAGACTCGTAGTTATTTACGTTGTTTAGTAGTTAATTAGTCATTTAGTAGCGTAGAATATTTTAGTGTAACACCATGGAGGAAGGACGGGTCTTTACCCACTATATACCTGATCCACAGGCCGATAGGAGGTCGTTATGTTTGTAAGTATAAATACCCCTTCCATCCATGGAAGGGGTGGAGCTTTTCTCATAATCTAACCTTGCATTTTGTGAAGCAAGCCTCTACCAAGAAACTCCCTCTCATCTCTTTCTCTCTAACTATGGAAAACATGTATTTTTATCATCCAAGACCACCCGAATCATCAACACAATAATATATCGATCCTATACAGAGGAACCTAGGAGACAAGCTAATAAACCTATACCAACTATAAGGTATGCTGAGATGTATAGGAACAAGCCTACAGCTCCTAGGGGTAACCAGGGGAGTTAGAATCATGTTAAATCTCAACAACTAGGTAGTGATTTTGTGATGTACAATAAGGCATGCTATATCTGTGGTAGTTTTGATCATTTACATGCTTATTGTGACTATCATTTTGGGAAAAGGGAAGTCCATGGGAATAAAAGGGTGGAGTCTAATAAGTTTCAAAACAACAATATGCACCCTAATCAACACAACAAAATGATCCCCAAGAGCAGTTCAACTAAGAAGTGGACTTAAAACTGTTAACCCTGCTCACCCTAAGTCACCTGTTACAAGTGCAAAGTTGATAACGCCTAAAATGAACATGTTTTTAGTAGCGTTATTGTTAGTTTTGTGCATGGTAATCGGCTATATTTACTCATAACTCTTGCAAAAGTGCAAAGATGCGTATTGTGTATGTATATGTAGCCAGGTATCACGAGAAATGAAGAAATGAAGTTTTTATGCACATTTGGAAGATTCTCGAGTAAGGAAGTAGAGCTAGGAAGCTTTTGAATTCAATGATTAAGAAACGCAATGATTTCTAAGTATCTACGTCAAAGAAAGATCAAGTTTTGCCTTGGAAATCATCAGCGAGAGCAAAGAATGAAGCACATAGGAGAAAAGTCAACAAAAAGTCAAAACAGCACAAACCCAGCCGATCGGTCACAACCCGTAACCGGATCCGGCTGGGCGAATGGTCAAAATCCAACCGATTCGGTTGGAGTAGAAACCGATCTGGTTTCTCACGCTGCAGTTACACAATGTTGCATTTATTGTTGCCTTAACTCCCCATAATCATTAGAGTCCGATCATTTCTTGACATTTACTTGTTGGGGATGTTTTTGGTCAGTTGAGCAAGCACATTTGGCTATATAAAGAACCTAGTCCTAGTATACTAGTGTGACATAACCAAAATTGTATTAGTTTACACCGAAACTAATACCAACCATATTATTTAGCCCAAAAGCTTAGTTCGTACTGAAAAACGTCCAGGAGCAAGGAGGGAACAATTCTCATCCATAGTTTTGGTAGTTTGGAGTTGTACGGTGAATCTAGGTGATTGGAGGCGCGTGGTTGCTACAATCCACGAATTCTAATTCTTGTAATCACAAAAGTTTAGGTATTCTATGAACTTTGTTATGGAATTCTATTCTCTTGAATTGTTGGAATTACTTTGTTGCTATTTGTGTTTAGTTATTATTATTATCATGGAGTAGTTTTGGGATATACTTGTGTGTTGGGATGTAGTTAATCATATTAGTGTTCTCAAAATGTGATGCATGTACATATGATCTTGTTTAAATGAGTTTGTTGGAAAAATACTAGTCTTGGTTTGATTTGTTGATAAAACATGTTTTAAGAAAAAGGACCGAAAGGATTTCTCTTGTGTTTTATTCCAAAAAGTGAAGTGACAAACTAGTATGGGGATATGGTGATTGACAACCACCATGTTTGCTTATTAAAACAAGACTAGGAACATTTTCATCACGAAGGGTCGAAAGATTCGTAAGAACAAATTTAATAAGAACATGTTGCAAACAAATGGAATTTCTATAGGATAATCATTGGGATAAGGACCGAAAGGATTACCTAAATGTTTTTGTTCTTAGAATGATTTTTACAAACACATACCATGGTTGGGGAATCATTTGCTTATGATTTGTGCATCATATTAAGAGTATACACCAAACCTTCATGAATACTATTTATGATTGATTATAGACTACACACAAGTATATATATATTTCTTATTGAATTTCACTAGAACATAATTATTTGAGGAAGCCTTGAAAAGCTTTCTCGTTGGAATCTTTTTAAACAAATTTATTTCATACACAAAATCCCTTGGGACGATCTCGACTTACCAAACTTTGCTATTGCGGACGAGTATACTTGCTCGTATGTGTTAATAGGTTAGACGGTTAAATCGTGTTTATAAATTTTTAAAACTTGCACCATCGTAGCACATCAAAAGTCCAAAACAACTTTTTCAAAATCAACACAAACAGGAAAAATGACTTTTCAAAATAAAAAGGTTAATTATAACCAACAATGGATACCCAAAAACAAACCATCAGTTTCAACTGCTCATTCAAAAGTTACCACTGCAAGGGTTGTAAACAAGAAAAGGGGGAACATGGGAAATGCTGTGAAGGCCTCAGCACGTTGGGAATGGAAACCTAAAGGAATAACCTCTACAACCAATCCCAATGGTGTATCAATGACCTTTGATAGATATAACTATATTGATACACGAGGCAGATCCAAGTCAATCATGGCTTGGGTCCCCAAAAGAAACTAACTCTTTACTTTAATGTGCAGGAACATCCAAGGACAAAAAGATCAGATCAAGGCTACACAGACAGTGGATGTTCAAGGCACATGACTGGCAACAAGTCCTATCTTTCAGATTTTGACAATATGATGGACAGTATGTCAGTTTTGGAGGTGGAGTTAAGTAAAAAGTAAAATGGAACAACATGTATGATGCAAGAAGATTTAAAGCAAATAACATGGATTCTTATTATTATCAAACAAAACTGCACACTGAGTGCAGTAGATACATCCATGAGATACATACAAAAAGCATCATTACATGAACTGAAAACAACACACAACAACCTACTATAGACACAAGCTTCACATACTACCCAACCCAACCCCAATCTGACCACCATCTACCACCTAAGGCTTTTTAGGAAAGGCCCACTTTGGCATCTCTTTGGGCGCCATTCGCCTATCAAGCACCCTCCACACCTTGGGGCTTGCTAGCCCCATCACCACTCCTCCAACAAGTGGTGAGGATGATGAAGGACCCTCTTATGGTGGTGCTGTTAACAGTGGTGGAAAAGGTGGTGCCTGCAGCTCTCCTGGAGGAAGGAATGCAGCAAGGGGAGTCACACTCAGGACTCTTGCAGATATTTCATCATATGTGCCTTCATATGGAGAAATGTAGCTTGAAATGGAATCTGAGTTATCCTCTTTGATGATGGCATCCTGAGGCATTGGTTGGAGAGATGAAGGACCAGCAGCAAATGGATTTGAAAGAGCACTTGAATGTCTTCTCTTTCTTGAAACAACCTTCTCATACTCTTCTTTCTCAACTCTCCCAGGGTTATTCAAAACAAAGTCATCCCAGGAACTATCAGATGAACTGCTAGATGAAAGGTTGATTGGGTTGGAATGACTCATGATATTTGGAGAGAAGTAAGTTCGTATGAAAGAAATGCTTTTGGAGTATGTGTGATATGAGTGGTTAATGTGCTTGTAGTGCTTTTATAAAGCTTAAGTGCTATCAGGAAGTTAATGTGTGGAAGGTGTAAGTAGTTGAGGAGTAAATGAAGTCTTTTGACCTTGGAAAATGTTTCAGTGACTACGAGTTGACTTTAGTGACTCTAGCCACTGCTCAATTCAGTCCTTGATATTCACTAACCACTGATAACCTTAACAATGCTTCTAGTATGTGGTTTATGTTTGTGCTATACAGGTTTGAAGGATTACTTGTATACTTTGAAGTAATGGTTATTTAGTGCTTGTATTGTTGGTTATGCAGAAATTAAGTCTAACAGTGGCAACCATTATACAAGCAGTGGTAAAAGTTATTCTTACAGTGGAAAAGTAAAGCAGTAAAATTTCATTCATAAAGAGGATTCATTACATTCAAAGTAAGAGTACTTAGAACCATAATCAAAACACAAAAGATTAAAGTCTACCGCAACCTACATCACCCTATCCTACATCTGCTACTCCATTGGCTTCTTGCCTTTGCCCACATAGTCATGCTTGTTCTTCTGTGCTCTTTTCCTTTTGTTCTCAAAAGTTGACGGCATTCTTGGACAAGCAAGACCAAGAACTTGTGGAGGAGGCCTTGGTAGTCTTGCAGGTTTCTCTGGTATGGAAATTTTATTCATGTTGGAGATAGCTGTTCCTAAAGCCTCTGACAAAGCACTTGTCAACTTCTTGGACAAGGCATAGGTTTCATCCTGATCATCATCATCTGATGAGCTGGAGTAAAACTCAAGAGAACCTGCACGCTTGGCAACAGGCTTCACAGTCTTCTTAGTTCGCTCTTTGGAAGAAGAACTAGTGGAATAGCATGGAATGTATTCCCACGATGATATCTCTGTGTCAGAAGCTGAAGAGATGTCAATGACATTTGGGAAATTGCTCATGGTGATTTTTAGGGTTTTTTTGGAGGTTTGATTGTGTTTTGATACAAACTATGCAGTGTTGAATCGCCTTATATAGGCAAAGTCAATCAAAAGGTTTAAATAGAAAAGATATTTACTTTTACCTATTTTGGTATGTTTTAAAGTAAATATTAATATTATTGGATTAACTTTGAGAAGATATTGTATCTTTGATTAAAATCAAGTCGGTTATGCATACTCTTTGTATTATTCTAACATCTGCAGGTACATAACCAAATCAAATATGGGAGTTGATCTTAAAAGGTGTATATCTGAGATACACAAATGGTTATTGATTCACCATGTCTAACCCACATAAGAATCAACTAGTCCAGAGCAAACAGCTATTGGTAAAGACTAATCAAATCCGTTTATGGTTGATAGTTTACCAAAAACTATATGGTTATCAACTCACCATATTCTCTATGATTAAGAGTTGGCTAGTCCATAGCAAACGGCTCATGGTAAAGACATATCAAATCCGTTGATAGATGGTAGTTTGCTAAAAACTATGATAAGAGCAGTTTATTTTTAAATGTTTTTCTTTACCACTGCTCTTTGAAAATCTTTGTGAAAAATTACCACTGCTAGTTCACAGTTTCCACTAACAGTGTTATTTTACCACTGTTATTCTAGCCGTTACAGCTGTTGTGTCTGTAACTAAATTTTTACTAGCCGTTGACAGTTAATTATTTCCATATATAAATAGGGTAAATTTTTAGAAGATTATCTACTTTCCTACTTATAATTTATCTTTTTAAGATAAATATTTTCCTTAGATAGTCTTTCTTGCGCAAAACTCTAAAACCCTAACTCTTTATATATTTTCTCTCAATTGGCGAGTTCTTTATACAATTCATACAGCCACAATCTATTTTTCAACAAAAGATTCTATGGCACCGATCACTTTTGCAGATGAGCACAACCAAGTGGCCTACTTACAAAAGTCAAACGAGAAGAGTGGCCCTATTTTTCATCAGATTGTGGACTTTCTCAATACTACCCGTTTAAGGTATGCTTTACTTTTAAATCCCACAATCTATATCTCTCAAATCAAACAGTTTTGGACTTCTGCTCAGTCCATAACCATTGAAACAGTAGATGCTCTTAGAGCCACTGTGGATGGGGTAACCATTGATGTTACTGAGGCATCCTTGAGGAGAATTCTCCAATTGGATGATCTCAATGGTATCATCACATTACCTATGCCAGAAATACATGAAAATTTATCATCCATGGGGTATGATGCCACTGATAAAAAGGCTACTTTCAAAAAGAGTGGTTTTTGTCCCCATTGGAGATTTTTGATACATACTCTTTTGCATTGCCTAAGTCCTAAGAAAACCTCTTATGAGCAATTTAGTTCAACCATGGCTTACCCTTTGGTTTGTCTAGCCACTGATAAGGTTTTTAATTGGTCAAAATATATTTTTCAAAGTATGCAAGGTAATGTAAAGAGTTCTACAAAAATTTTGATGTATCCAAGGTTTGTGCAAGCAGTGCTAAATGAGTTTCAACTGCAACCCCATACAAATGTTTATAAAATCCGTTGCCTCAAGCCTAAATTTTTCAAAATATGAATAAAGATGGCAATATGGATTTTACACCTCTCTTTCCTCAAATGCTTGCAAAGATTTCACAAGTACAAACTACACCCCTAATTAATGTTCTAAACATTGGTTATACTCCACCAGTTTCTCACACCTATGAGAGGAGGCAAAAACAGACAACTCCTCCCATTACAACATAGCATGTACCTGATCCTCTTGGTTTAGGCACAAGCAGTGGTGGTTCTAGACTTCAACCTAGTCCAACTAGGGAGGAATCTGATCCAATGCCCCATGATTCACCTCTCCCAACAGGTCACACAGTTGGAAGTGATGAGGGCAGTGGGCAACAATTGGAATTGATGGAAATTTGTACAACATTAGCAAATCAGGTTAAATCTCTGGAACACGACTTGGCACATCTTAAGGAGCAGCATGCCAAGGATATTACATCATTAAAGGAGGAGATTCAGATCTTGAAAGAAGAGTTGCAGGGGTTAAAGACAAAGAAAACTGCAAAGTTTGTGATTTCATCTTCATCCTCACCTAATGATGGTGATTCAGCTGATTTTGATCAAGATTTGGGAAATTCTCCCAAACAGGGGGGGGGGAACAGATGCTGGAACTCAAGGGAGGAGAATTGATTTTGAAGATGAAGGTGTTTCTAGTAAAGGTGCAGAGGAAGCTGATACTCAAGAAGAGCAACTTGATCAAGACATATTTAGTACTGCAACTGATGATTTTACCACTGATCCAATTTCCACTGCAGAGCCAAATATTCCCACAGCTGGACATAATATTGTCACTGCAAGTGATCTGGTTGATGAACTGAAGCAAAACAAAGGTAAATCTGTTATGCAAAGCAAGGAGCAAACAAGAAGAAAATTTTCAAAGAAAGAACAAATTCAGATTGCTCATGATGCTGAAGTTGCAAGAAAGATTAATGAAGAAGAAGTTGCTGAGAAGAAAAAGCTTGAAGAATTGGAGATTGTAAGCTTTATTGAGGCTAAAAGGCTGGATAGAATGGAAGATCCACTTTCTACTATTCAACCTACAATATTTAGAGACAAGACTCCAGAATTCAGCTATGTACCTACTGAAGAAGAAATAGAGTTCTTGATTCCAAATGATCCAGTGATCAAGAAGAAAGCAATTGACCTAGTTGCTGATAAGTCTTTAACTGAAGAACAAAGAACAGCTTAGTTAAAGGACTTTATTCAGATGAAGAATAATCAAGCACTTCAAGAGGTAATTAGTTCAGTCAGAAAGGGTCAAAAGAAACCAAGGCAACCAACTAAGGCACAAGTTATTGCATACATGAAGACTTATTGCTGCAATGTTGGTAGATGGAAAAGACATCAATTCAAAGGAATGTTTGATGATAAAGTACAGAGTATCTACTACAGAACTCAAAGACAAGATAAGGATTTCATTCCAATGAACTCTGAAGAAGAAGCAAGAAGGTTTCCTAATTTGAAGAGAAAGACCAAAGACAGTGATTGTCAGTCTGTTAAGAAGACAAAGTTTGCAGAAGAACAAGAAGTTCCAACTGAGAAGTTCACTGAAGAACAATTGACTTATATGATTGTGATTGAAGAGGAAGATTTTTATCCTGAACCACTGCAAGTTAGACATCCTATCATTGACTGGGAAGTGTTTATTGCTAGCAACTTTGCTCCAACATGGAAGATTACAAGGCTAGGTGGTGAAACTTCATCATTCATTCAATTTGAAGATCTTATTAAAGCTTTTGACAGAGATGATCTTGACAAATTATGGAAATTAGTTCAAGAAAGATTTGATGCTGAAGATCTTAAAGATATGAAGGAGATGCAGTTATGGGTTAATCTTAGAAGGCTCTATGATCCAGATGTTAATGATGATTTTTGGAAATTCTCATGTTCATGTCCTGGTACTAAATGGTTTTATTATGATTCATTTGAAGTTCATCATGTTTCTACAGCTAATGGAGTAGATGCATTCATGCTTGCTGAAATAGAATATCCACTCAGAGCTGGAACTCTCACTGTGATGATGCGTACAACTATAAGAGTTCATGAAGATAGTGAGAAAGCCAGAGTATTGTTACACAGGCTTCAAGATCAATGTTCAAGAGCTATTCAGAATCTAAGGAAGAAGTGAAGTGTTTGAAAGAATTCCCCAAATCCTTGCAGATAATGAAGATTGAAGAAACTTATTGATTTTCAGAGAAATCATAAGTTTAGGGGAGGATTGTTGGGAATAATCTATTACCACTGATAGTCTTGTGGTTAATACTGCTGATGTTTACACTAGCAGTGGAAACTCATTCCCACTGTCAGTACAAATATTACCACTGCTATTAGATAGTTGTTAAGTAAACGTGTATTGATAAGTATAGAAAAGATCATGTGTATATTCTATATTGTTAGCTTTATACTTATCTTGTAAAGGACTCCTTGTGCTATAAAAGGAGATCATAGGTCATTGTTTAGAGTACGAGATACACACATAAGCTTCAAGGTGTAACCCTAGTGATAAGCAAGATCACTCGTATTATTCATTAATAATATTGGAGCATTAGCTTTGTGTTTAATCTGTGTTTACTTACAATACATCATATAATTCGTCTTCTAAGTATTACTAAGTAAATTCCGCGTGCTTATTATAACTCAAAATATCAATAACACAAGGTGTGTGTTTAGATCCATCAATATCCTTCTACATGTTTTGTATACTAGGTTTTCCTAAGTGTATAAAGGAACCCTAAAGTATAGTGAAATGAACTTGTACTTAGATGAATAGAAATATTAATAAAAGAAGTTTATTAGTGAAATAGTATTTGTGTTCTTCTTGCTTGTTGTTAAGATTCCGCATTAACAATCAAGTACTCGTTGTTAAAGAGTTCTTCATATATATAATTAGTTTGGATTTATCCAAGTTTAGTAGATTGTGGTGTTGCACAAGTGTTAATGTGTGTGTTTGTGTGTGCATATCAATGTGACTATAAAAGCCATCACCTACAAACCCACATTTGCATTAACAGCACAATAAATGCAACAAACTTGACCATATAGTGTTTAAAGTGAAGAAACGTGTATTTTGTGTGACTATTGATCATCCAATGGCCACATCAAATTTATGTTTGTGTGGCCTTTTCTAACATTTAGTCACACAAAGAATGTTTATTTTAGGTATTTAGTCACATACAATTAATCATAAAGTGGCTAAAAGTGTTAATAAGTGTGACCATATGGTGTTTCAAGTGAAGAAACGTGTATTTTGTGTGACTATTGATCATCCAATGGCCACATGAATTTTATGTTTGTGTGGCTTTTTCTAACATTTAGTCACACAAAGCATGTTTGTTTTGGGTATTTAGTCACATACAATTAACCATAAAGTGGCTAAAAGTGTTAATAAGTGTGACCATATGGTGTTTAAAGTGAAGAAACGTGTATTTTGAGTGACTATTGATAATCCAATGGCCACATATTAAGTTACGTGACCATATGTACTGGATTTTGGCTACACTTAAATAATATATGTGACAAAACATTTAGTGTGACCATATATGGCATTTGGTCACAGTGTTAGCAGCAAATATGACTATATAGATTAGCTTTTGGCAAACTAACACAAACTAAACTTTAAACACACATATTAACTTACGTGAACATATGTACTGGATTTTGGCTACACTTAACGAATGTGTGACAAAACATTTAGTGTGACCATATATGACATTTGGTCACAGTGTTCAAGTGTGTGACATATATTTGTCACTGTTTATATGTATATCGTGACTAATGCTTCAACCTTACTTTTCATTTGTCACTCGTTCCAATTTCAGATGTGGCTAAAGAGTTGGCAAAACATATCAGTCACCCTTAAATAATGTGTGACAAAACTTGACTCTATGATTTAGACACACAAAAAATTACTTCATGTGACTAACGCATCAAGGTTACTTGTATTTGTCACGCGTTCCAAATTCATATGTGGCTAAATGATCTGAAACAAAATTACCAGATACCTTTAGCCACACAATGTTCAATTGTGTGGCAATACAGTTCTAATGGTCATACAATCAAAATTTTCATGTGTGACTAATTAGTAAATGTTGTTAATTTTCGTACCTTCAGTCACACAAATATGCGAATGTGTGGCCGTTCCATTTCGACCATGTGTGACCAAATCCCATTTTTGTACTAGCGAGAACACAAGGAATAATATTTTAACTTTTTGGTAGCGTTTTGTATAAACTATGAAGTCACAATGTCAACATCACATTTTCCCTAATAAAAAAAATATAAACTAGATTCTACGTGAGGATTGTCGTTATGTTATTTATTTCTCAAATGAAAATACGAAAATAAAAATGTCAAATAACAATGAACGTTATTATCCAAAAAAAATTCCTTGGTGGGAACTTTAAATGCTTCTTTATATATTCGAATATTTGAAATAGAAAGAAACAAACACCACCTCCACCCCATTTACGGACGAAAACCCTAATTACTCATCAAGTAAGCTATCTTTTGATCTTTTCATTTATAATTATACTAGCTTATAAGACCCGTTGACACCGGGTTATTTTTAAAAAAAATAGATAAATGAAATGATAATAAAAGTAATAAGATGTAAAAAGATGTTGCAAAAAGATGAAAAATTAGTATGTAAACAAAATAAGAAAAATAATGAAAGAAAACAAATGGTGAATCTGATATTTATTAGTATGAAGTCATAAGTCAAGTACAATATAGAGTACAATTATTGTAAGTAATAATGTAATAAACAGCCATTCACGTGGTCTTCAATCTTGACAGCATTCAAAAAGAAAGCGTATGTAGTGGGAAGTAGATGAATTGGTAAGTCAATAAAAATTCGTCGAGAACCTAACAAACATGAAAAGAATGTGTAAGTAAAACATTTGTGTGAATTACAATAAACATCTAAAAAATAACAATTCATCTAAAAAAATGCGGCATAAAAGGTTTATATAGACCATTTAGGAAGTAGATCCAGTCATGCTCATCTAAAACAATCATATAGGAAGTAGATCAAGTTTTTCTCATAAAAAATAATCATCTAAAAAATGCCAAATAAAAAATTTAATATGCACCATATACGAAGTAGATCCAGTTCTGCTCATCAAAAACAATAATCTAACAAATAACAATTCATCTAAAAAATGCCAAATTTTTAGTTTTTATATGGACCATATAAGAGTAGATCCAGTTCTGCTCATCAAAAACAATCATCTAAAAATAAGAATTCATCTAAAAAATGCCAAATAAAAAGTTTAATATGGACCATATAGGAAGTAGATCCAGTCCTGCTCATCAAAATAAATCATCTAAAAAATAACAATTCATCTAAAAAATACAGCATAAAAAGTTTATATAGACCATTTAGGAAGTAGATCCCGTCCTGCTCATCGAAAACAATCATCTAAAACAATCATATAAGAAGTAGATCCAGTTCTTGTCATAAAAAAGAATCATCTAAAAAATAATAATTCATCTAAAAAATGCCAAATAAAAAGTTTAATATGGACCATATAAAAAGTAAATCCAGTCCTGATCATCAAAAACAATCATCTAAAAAATAACAATTCATCTAAAAAATGCCAAATAAAAAGTTTAATATGGAGAATATAGGAAATGGATCCAGATCTGCGAATCAAAAAACAATCATCTAAAAAATAACAATTTATCTAAAAAATGCCAAATAAAAAGTTTAATATGGACCATATAGGAAGTAGATCCAGTCCTGATAATCAAAAACAATCGTCTAAAAAATAAGAATTCATCTAAAAAATGCCAAATAAAAAGTTTAATATGGACCATTTAGGAAGTAGATCCAGTTCTGCTCATAAAAAACAATCATATAAAAAATAACAATTTATCTAAAAAATGCAAAAATTTAGTTTTTATATGGACCATATAGGAGTAGATCCAGTTCTGCTCATAAAAAACAATCATCTAAAAAATAAGAATTCATCTAAAAAATTACAAATAAAAAGTTTAATATGTACCATATAGGAAGTAGTTCCAGTCCTGCTCATAAAAAAATCATCTAAAAAATAACAATTCATCTAAAAAATGCCGCATAAAAAGTTTATATGAACCATTTAGGAAGTAGATCCAGTCATGCTCATTGAAAACAATCATCTAAAACAATCATATAGGAAGTAGATCCAGTTCTTCTCATAAAAACAATCATCTAAAAAATAACAATTTATCTAAAAAAATGCCAAATAAAAAATTTAATATGAACCATATACGAAGTAAATCCAGTTCTGCTCATAAAAAACAATAATATAAAAAATAACAATTTACCTAATAAATGCCAAATTTTGTTTATTATAAAATGCCAAATTGTTTTTATTATATGGACCACATAGGAGTAGATCCAGTTCTGCTCATCAAAAACAATTATCTAAAAAATACGAATTCATCTAAAAAATACCAAATAAAAAGTTTAATATGGACCATATAGGAAGTAGATCCAGTCCTGCTCATCAAAATAAATCATCTAAAAAATAACAATCCATCTAAAAAATGCCGCATAAAAAGTATATATAGACCATTTAAGAAGTAGATCTAGTCCTGCTCATCGAAAACAATCATCTAAAACAATCACATAGGTAGTAGATCCCGTTCATCTAAAAATAATCATTTAAAAAAATAACAATTTATCTAAAAAATGCCAAATAAAAAGTTTAATATGGACCATATAAGAAGTAGATCCAGTTCTGCTCATCAAAAAACAAAGTTTAATATGGACGATATAGAAAGTAGATCCAGTCCTGCTCATCTAAAAAATAACAATTCATCTAAAAAATAACAATTCATCTAAAAAATGCTAAATAAAAAGTTTAATATGTATCATATAGGAAGTAGATTCCGTTCTGCTCATTAAAAAACAATCATCTAAAAAATAACAATTCATCGAAAAAATGCCAAATAAAAAGTTTAATATGGACCATATAGGAAGTAAATCCAGTCCTGCTCATCAAAAATAATCATTTAAAAAATAACAATTCATCTAAAAAATGCCAAATAAAAAGTTTAATATGGACCATATAGGAAGTAGATCCAGTTCCGCTCATCAAAAAACAAAGTTTAATATGGACGATATAGGAAGTAGATCCAGTCATGCTCATAAAAAACAATCATCTAAAAAATAACAATCATCTAAAAAATGCTAAATAAAAAGTTTAATATGTATCATATAGGAAGTAGATCCATTTCTGCTCATTAAAAAACAATCATCTAAAAAATAACAATTCATCTAAAAAATGCGAAATAAAAAGTTTTATATGAACCATATAGGAAGTAGATCCAGTTCTACTCTTCAAAAACAATCATCTAAAAAATAACAGTTTATCTAAAAAATGCCAAATAAAAAGTTTAATATGAACCATATAGGAAGTAGATCCAGTTCTGGTAATCAAAAAACAATCATCTAAAAAATAACAATTCATCTAAAAAATGCCAAATAAAAAATTTAATATGGACTATATAGGAAGTAGATCCATTTCTGCTCATAAAAAACAATCATCTAAAAAATAACAATTCATATAAAAAATGCCAAATAAAAAGTTTAATATGGACCATATAGGAAGTAGATCCAGTCCTGCTCATCAAAATAAATCATCTAAAAAATAACAATTCATCTAAAAAATGCAGCATAAAAAGTTTATATAGACCATTTAGGAAGTAGATCCCGTCCTGCTCATCGAAAACAATCATCTAAAACAATCATATAAGAAGTAGATCCAGTTCTTGTCATAAAAAAGAATCATCTAAAAAATAATAATTCATCTAAAAAATGCCAAATAAAAAGTTTAATATGGACCATATAAAAAGTAAATCCAGTCCTGATCATCAAAAACAATCATCTAAAAAATAACAATTCATCTAAAAAATGCCAAATAAAAAGTTTAATATGGAGAATATAGGAAATGGATCCAGATCTGCGAATCAAAAAACAATCATCTAAAAAATAACAATTTATCTAAAAAATGCCAAATAAAAAGTTTAATATGGACCATATAGGAAGTAGATCCAGTCCTGATAATCAAAAACAATCGTCTAAAAAATAAGAATTCATCTAAAAAATGCCAAATAAAAAGTTTAATATGGACCATTTAGGAAGTAGATCCAGTTCTGCTCATAAAAAACAATCATATAAAAAATAACAATTTATCTAAAAAATGCAAAAATTTAGTTTTTATATGGACCATATAGGAGTAGATCCAGTTCTGCTCATAAAAAACAATCATCTAAAAAATAAGAATTCATCTAAAAAATTACAAATAAAAAGTTTAATATGTACCATATAGGAAGTAGTTCCAGTCCTGCTCATAAAAAAATCATCTAAAAAATAACAATTCATCTAAAAAATGCCGCATAAAAAGTTTATATGAACCATTTAGGAAGTAGATCCAGTCATGCTCATTGAAAACAATCATCTAAAACAATCATATAGGAAGTAGATCCAGTTCTTCTCATAAAAACAATCATCTAAAAAATAACAATTTATCTAAAAAAATGCCAAATAAAAAATTTAATATGAACCATATACGAAGTAAATCCAGTTCTGCTCATAAAAAACAATAATATAAAAAATAACAATTTACCTAATAAATGCCAAATTTTGTTTATTATAAAATGCCAAATTGTTTTTATTATATGGACCACATAGGAGTAGATCCAGTTCTGCTCATCAAAAACAATTATCTAAAAAATACGAATTCATCTAAAAAATACCAAATAAAAAGTTTAATATGGACCATATAGGAAGTAGATCCAGTCCTGCTCATCAAAATAAATCATCTAAAAAATAACAATCCATCTAAAAAATGCCGCATAAAAAGTATATATAGACCATTTAAGAAGTAGATCTAGTCCTGCTCATCGAAAACAATCATCTAAAACAATCACATAGGTAGTAGATCCCGTTCATCTAAAAATAATCATTTAAAAAAATAACAATTTATCTAAAAAATGCCAAATAAAAAGTTTAATATGGACCATATAAGAAGTAGATCCAGTTCTGCTAATCAAAAAACAAAGTTTAATATGGACGATATAGAAAGTAGATCCAGTCCTGCTCATCTAAAAAATAACAATTCATCTAAAAAA
The DNA here is from genome assembly GCA_019973895.1 of Chrysanthemum seticuspe. Classification (NCBI taxonomy): domain Eukaryota; kingdom Viridiplantae; phylum Streptophyta; class Magnoliopsida; order Asterales; family Asteraceae; genus Chrysanthemum; species Chrysanthemum seticuspe. The sequence goes on along the minus strand of BPTQ01000001.1, from coordinate 279,053,134 downwards.
TAACAATTCATCTAAAAAATGCTAAATAAAAAGTTTAATATGTATCATATAGGAAGTAGATTCCGTTCTGCTCATTAAAAAACAATCATCTAAAAAATAACAATTCATCGAAAAAATGCCAAATAAAAAGTTTAATATGGACCATATAGGAAGTAAATCCAGTCCTGCTCATCAAAAATAATCATTTAAAAAATAACAATTCATCTAAAAAATGCCAAATAAAAAGTTTAATATGGACCATATAGGAAGTAGATCCAGTTCCGCTCATCAAAAAACAAAGTTTAATATGGACGATATAGGAAGTAGATCCAGTCATGCTCATAAAAAACAATCATCTAAAAAATAACAATCATCTAAAAAATGCTAAATAAAAAGTTTAATATGTATCATATAGGAAGTAGATCCATTTCTGCTCATTAAAAAACAATCATCTAAAAAATAACAATTCATCTAAAAAATGCGAAATAAAAAGTTTTATATGAACCATATAGGAAGTAGATCCAGTTCTACTCTTCAAAAACAATCATCTAAAAAATAACAGTTTATCTAAAAAATGCCAAATAAAAAGTTTAATATGAACCATATAGGAAGTAGATCCAGTTCTGGTAATCAAAAAACAATCATCTAAAAAATAACAATTCATCTAAAAAATGCCAAATAAAAAATTTAATATGGACTATATAGGAAGTAGATCCATTTCTGCTCATAAAAAACAATCATCTAAAAAATAACAATTCATATAAAAAATGCCAAATAAAAAGTTTAATATGGACCATATAGAAAGTAGATTCAGTTCTGCTCATCAAAAAACAATCATCGAAAAAATTACAATTCATCTAAAAAATGCCAAATAAAAAGTTTAATATGGACCATATAAGAAATAGATCCAGTCCTGCTCATAAAAAACAATCATCTAAAAAATAACAATTGATCTAAAAAATGCCAAATAAAAAATTTAATATGGAGAATATAGGAAATAGATCCAGTTCTCCTAATCAAAAAACAATCATCTAAAAAATAACAATTTATCTAAAAAATGCCAAATAAAAAGTTTAATATGGACCATATAGGAAGTAGATTCATTCCTGGTAATCAAAAACAATCATCTAAAAAATAAGAATTCATCTAAAAAATGCCAAAATAAAAAGTTTAATATGGACCATTTAGGAAATAGATCCAGTTCTGCTCATAAAAAACAATTATCTAATAAATAACAATTTATCTAAAAAATGCCAAATTTTAGTTTTTATATGGACCATATAAGAGTAGATCCAGTTCTGTTCATAAAAAACAATCATCTAAAAAAATACGAATAAAAAGTTTAATATGGACCATATAGGAAGTAGATACAGTCCTGCTCATAAAAAAAATATTTAAAAAATAACAATTCATCTAAAAAATGCCGCATAAAAAGTTTATATGGACCATTTAGGAAGTAGATCCAGTCCTACTCATCGAAAACAATCATATATGAAGTTGATCCAGTTCTTCTCATATAAAACAATCATCTAAAAAATAAAAATTTATCTAAAAAATGACAAATAAAAAGTTTAATATGGACCATATAGGAAGTAGATCCAGTCCTGCTCATAAAAAAAATCATCTAAAGAATAACAATTCATCTAAAAAATGCCGCATAAAAAGTTTATATGGACCATTTAGGAAGTAGATCCAGTCCTGCTCATTGAAAAAAATCATCTAAAACAATCATATATGAAGTAAATCCAGTTCTTTTCATAAAAAACAATCATCTAAAAAATTCTAAATAAAAAATTTAATATGGACCATATACGAAGTAGATCCAGTTCTGCTCATCAAAAACAATAATCATAACAATTCATCTAAAAAATGCCAAATTTTTAGTTTTTATATGGACCATATAGAGTAGATCCAGTTCTGCTCATCAAAAACAATTATCTAAAAAATAAGAATTTATCTAAAAAATGCCAAATAAAAAGTTTAATATGGACCATATAGTAAGTAGATCCAGTCCTGCTCATCAAAATGAATCATTTAAAAAATAACAATTCATCTAAAAAATGCCGCATAAAAAATTTATATGAACCATTTAGGAAGTAGATTCAGTCTTGCTCACCGAAAACAATCATCTAAAACAATCATATAGGATGTAGATCCAGTTCTTCTCATAAAAAAGAATCATCTAAAAAATAACAATTCATCTAAAAAATAAAAAATAAAAAATTTAATATGGACCATATAGGAAGTAGATCCAGTTCTGCTCATAAAAAGCAATTATCTAAAAAATAACAATTCATCTAAAAAATGCCAAACTATTAGTTTTTATATGGACCATATAGGAGTAGATTCAGTTCTGCTCATAAAAAACAATCATCTAAAAATTAAGAATTCATCTAAAAAATGCCAAATAAAATGTTTAAGATGCACAATATAGGAAGTAGATCGAGTCCTGCTCATAAAAAAAATCATCTAAAAAATGTCGCATAAAAAGTTTATATGAACCATATAGGAAGTAGATACAGTCCTGCTCATCGAACTAAAACAATCATCTAACACAATGCACAAAATTCATTTGGAATGAATTTAGTTCATTAATACAAAAGACATTATGGAAATTTATAGAAAACATGTATGATTACCTCTCCCAAAAAGTAATATGTGCCATCATTTAAAGCATTATAGACTAATTCGTATAAAGGAGGTCGTGGGGTTTCCACAAATGGTGCATGAGGTGATTCAATTTGTTGTCGCTTTGATACATGGTATGTGGAAAAAAATTCGAAAAAAAAAATGCTTCTATTAAAGATTAATGGCATATAAGTATATACATATATCTCAAGTAATCAAGAATATGAGGAAGCTTGAAGTGAAACAATTCTACTAAACCAAGCATAAAGTCAATTGTCGGCACATATTGTGAATAATATTGCAACCATAATCGCTCAGTGTTAAATACCTTGAATGCCTTGGTTGCAACTTAAATTCGTATGGATTTAAATCATCACCAAACCGAGAACATTGCTATGATGCTCATTGTATCACATAACACAATGTAAACAACGTGAACATGACAAAACCCTTTCAAGTATCATGAAGAATAAGTGCACTGCTTTCACATTCTTAAAAAGTTATTGGAGCTTTCTAAGTATTATCAAGGATATGCACTACTTCCACACTCGTATATGTAAGTAAGTAACTTGTATATTATGAAAATGAAAACCTTAAGGGACACATATAAATATGGATTGTGTACATTAAAGTGTCAGTATATTATACTTGCTACTCCTGGTATGCATTTAGTTCCTTCAACCAAGACAACAGTCTTGTACCAACTTTCATCAGTGGTAAACTCAGCTTCATGACAGTGATCAATACGAATTGCCATAGCTTGATGCAAACCCATAGCTTCATGATAGTGGTCAACTCAACTTCATGACAGTGATCAATACGAAGTGTGCTTGAACAATAACTTAAGTTGGAGGTAAAAGTGTGCTTTCTATATATAACAGCAACTTAAAGTTAACTAACTATATTTCATGAACACAATATAATAAATGACCATGGTTAAAAAGATTGATACGTAAGAGAATATTAGTGACCACAAACTTGTTTTTACCTAAAGGCGTTTTTAAAAAATATATAATCTAAATCGACTAAGGTACCCGAACTTGTGTAATCAGGTGCCATGCTCCTTTCTCCAACAAAAGCACGAAAAGATTCTACAACCGAATCACCAAGAGTAGTGAGATTGTGTCCTCCTTCCAAAAAAAAAACACATCGGCCACGACACACATTTTTTGCAAGTTGCTTGATCTTTAATGTTAATGTGTAATACCCTCATGTTGTCATCTGGAATTTGCCCCCCCCCCCCCCCCCGGATCACGTACATGTCCATCATATCTAATAACAAACAAAAAACCGGAATTAAAAAAATGAATGCAAGGAATGATATATGTGTTTTGGTAGATGAAGGAAGAAAACCACCCTGCTGATACTAAAATAATGTCCGGGTTGAATTTTCTGACGGCTGGTTTAATGATCTCATCAAAGACATTTCGCATGGCCACGTCACCCGTAAGTTTAGGCAATGCGACATTAATTGTCGTTCCTTCACCTTTACCACACCCTATATCGTCAATTTTTCCAGTATCATGAGGGTAGTGTCCATCCTAGATTAGTATTGAAGATGTTATAATAGTTAATAACAGATAATGAACACAAGTACTGAAATTATTCGACAGTTGATACTGAATAATACTGACATCAGATGTACTTCTGCTGTTAGGAATTGCAACTATCAGATAATTAATTAGATGTTTGAGTGTTTGGGAAATTATGAAAGTAGTAAATAAAAGAAGGAAGGTTCTTTTGGTTGGTTATTGCTTACTTGGTGAGTTGAAAGAAAGAATACATCTGGGTCATTATGGAATGCATCATTAGTCCCATTCCCGTGATGAACACCAAAATCGATTATGAAAACACGCTTTAGTCCATGAACACGTTGAGCATATCGAGCTGCAATAGCGATATTATTAAAAACACAATGTCTCATGGGCAGCTCCCCGTTTGGAACAACATGATTTCCAGGAGGTCTTATTAATGCGAAACCAATTGGAGAGTACACACGTATTTTCGATGCTGCCACCTACAATAATGTGATCAGAACACATAACTGTATTTATTTAATTTTACTCGGATATATAAGATATAATTATGTGGCCACTAACTGAAATATAAAGACATTAATCAGGCTTACCACAAAATCAACCAAGGATAGACCTGTTCCGGCAGCAACCAAAGACTCTTCAAGTGTCTGCATTCATTGTTTTGATATAGATATGTAGTTGCTACCTGTAAAGCCAAAAATGAATGCCACTATCCATAACCTACGTTTTTGGCAGCCTCGCAACACAATGGTTTAGTTCGTCGTTCCAATTACAAGTTATCTTGTCACTATGAACAAAAAGCAGCAATTTAAACCATCTTTAGGCAAAAAAATAACTTCATGAAGGGGTGTATAGTTAATATTTGGGAAAACGGTCATACATGAAATCTCGCCATTGTCTAGGAATGCCTGTGACATTTGCGTGAATCGCTTTTAGGACTTCAGGAATGTTCAAGTAACTTTCGACATAGCCTAAACCACAAGGATCAAATCCATTTGTCTGCATAAGATTAGAAGCAACTGTTTATCATGTTTTCATATAATTTTTGGTGTTTCAGTAATAATAAAAAGGTAGAACATAAAGTTACTTTAGTAATTGTTCCGCTTATACAGTAAGTGGGCTATAGATAGACACCTTTGATAAGTTAAACGTAGCTAATTATTAAAAAGAATCATAAACTAAGATTGGGTGGAATCCTATTTGATTATTAGTATCAAAGAATCAAGCAAAGGACAGTGGTTTCTCTTCTCAAAATTCCACCTATCTTCTTCTGGTCAAAGAGCGACCTGCATACTAAAAATATTGCAAATCGACTAAAATTATAGCAACACATCATATTTGACGATTTGTATAGCCAAATAAATAATTTAAACTAATAATTAATGTAAAATGCCGCAAAGCATAATTTTCGCAACACGGTAAAAACGGAATTGTGCTTATGGATGTTGCAAGTTAAATAATGATCTAGTCAATTCTTGTAACAGTTGTAGTCGTTGGTTCTAACCCACCCATATCAATGTAAACGAATAGTTATATGTTGTACCAAAAATATACGGTAATACGCACTATACTTAATCAGTATAAACAATTAAATGACGTATCAAAAGCAATAAACAGTTTTAATAAGAAATACCAAATGCTCCAATATTTGGTAAGTATCACTATAAGGGTTTACATATAAAATCATCTCTAAAAAGTAGAAACCACATAGCCACAATCTAAGTTTTATTGCATCTCTAAAAAGCGAACATTTGATGATACTATAACCGAGTTGTTTCACCCCAGATTCTTCAGAACATACATAACCAATCCAAGATACATAGTATATTGTAGGTGCGGTTCCATTTGCTAGTTTCAACTAAATAGGCAAGTTTTTCACAACGCTAGTCCTAAACACCTATATTAAAAACTATAGTGAAGATTTTAATAGTAAAACACACTACAATAAATATGAATCATCATTATACTACGATCTCATATTTAGGTGGCGAATTATTTTCATTAGGTAAGTCTCGTTGAATTGTAGTTCGCGATACTCATACTTCTGCACACGTAAACATAATAATAATGTTTACAGCTTACTTGCTCATCAGCAGTTATAGCATCAAACTAAGGGGATGATTGATAGTGTTCAATCACAGTGGAACTATTTCCAAGTTTTTTTGACAGACTGACATTGTAAAAAAGTGCAGCAAAACTCGAACAAATAATCATTCAAGCATACCTGAACAAAGGATACCAACTATCTTCCAACTAATCCTAAACTAAAAAAATTTATATCATGTTTTGAAATCCAGTACATTAACCAACCAAAAGATCACGATGCTGCCTACGTCAATATCGATGCAAACTGGTTTTGACCCATTAATCAACCCACTCATGAGGTTATTGAAAGTACTTGAGAGTGTTGCAGAACAAAGTGTGATCCAAACTAACCAAATAAACTGATTAATTGGCTCAACCATGAACACGGATAAAGTAGATTCTGAACAACCCATTGGTTATTGAGTTTAAAAACACACCCACATCTGAACAACCCATGAGATACTAAATAGGTCAAACGGACACCACAATGCAGTGAGATCTGATGCAATTATTAGTGTCACGATAGCGAAAGCATATGTGCAATGAATACATACCCCTATCTGGTATCTATGCACGATTCTATGTATATGGTTTCTCCAAGTCAAGTTAATTCAGATATACCAACATCAAGAAATCCAAAATATAGCACAAAAACGATGCACAAAATCTTAAAGTAGAGGTGTCAATTTTGACCCACTTTGCTTTAGTTTGTGAATTATCTCTAATGTTTCAAAAGGGTCACATAATTCTAAGAAACATAGCTTTAATTAGAAAGGTTGAACGTGTAACAGATCGAGTCGTCCACCAACCCGACTCGAACAGTTTCAACAGGTACCAAATATTTCTCCCTTGATCCAAACTGGTTTTGACCCATTAATCAACCCACCCAAGCCATCCATTGTGCCAACTTAGTTTAAACAAACCAAAATGCCAGAAAAATTATGAATAGAGTTATACTGGAAAGAATATAACTAACCTCGCTGCATGCTCGGTGAAATACTTCCCAGGTTGTTTGTGTCTAAGCACATGCAAAAGTTCCATAGGTGGTTCTGCATGATCCTAAAAATATAGAAGTAAACAAATAAGAACCCATCAACAGGAATTAACAGTAAGAAACATAGTGCTAATGATGCACTATTCCGGTTATCATTCTTACGCGAAATGGTGGTACCCTTATCACGATCTTCATTGACACCTATTATAGCAGCAGTTCAGAAAGGATTAGTATAACCTAAAGCATCAACTATTCCCTATGTACATCAATCAAAGAACATAAAATATCAAAGATGGTGTTTTGAGGTAGGAGGAGCAAGTAAGGAATCATGTCAATGGTGACCATAACCTTGTTAAGAGGCTGTTCAGATATATGTTTCTAAAGTGATTATTACAATACTAACAATCAGATAATCAGACAATTAGGTGTAAACAATCAAGTACGATTAGCTCACTACTCTTACAACGGTTCCTTATTTCGCAAGATTTGATTATTGATCCACTTGATACAAACAAACACAAAATCCCTAAAATCTTTTACTAAAAAACCAAATAAAAAAATAATCATTAACAGTATTTTAACCTTTTAATTCACAGCTGCTGTTTCTGTATGAAAGATTGTTCGTTCAATGATTAATATAGAAGTGATGATTGATAATGTAAACAAAAGGCATATTAACAAAGTACAAAAATTGAAAATACCTTTATATCAGCAAAGCAAAATGAGCTTTTAAAGTGAAATAGAACAATATTCAACCTGAAAAGGAGAGCACCTCAAATTCAACAACGTTCGAAACGTAAAGCTCTAATAATATGAAAATTCTTCAATTTAAAATCTATGAATGCACATAACAGCATCAATGTAATTTCAGACAAACTTTTTGTAGCGTTTTGCCACAACACAATTAAATTGAACATAACTAAAACAAATCTATTATAAATTAAATCGAAAAAATAGGTATAACATGTTATTTAAATCAAAACCCAAAAACATATAGCCTTTTTGTGTGTTTTTTGAATGAATTTATTTGATAAATTGAAACTGATAATGGGTATAATCTTTGAAAATAATAATAATAATAATAGAGAAAAATTGATAATGGAGCATACCTCAATCGTATAATCTTTCAACCAAATCGTATAGAGAAATTTTTTTTGAGTAGTTGATGAATTGACAGCCAAAATCATGAATCATAAAACACAACCTACAAAAGAAACAAAAACAAAAAGCCATAAGAAGAACATGATTAAAAAAAAATGGTTCCCAATCGAAACTCATATCAGAAATAACAAATTATGTCAACCATTACTAAATTTTTTCATCATAATCATAAAAATAATTAACATAATATATGAAAATCATTACCTGAAAGGCTGACATTCCTGGGTTTACATCATAAACATAAAAAATGAGCAATAATATAAACCAAATTGATTCAAAACAATTAAAACTTACCGATATTATTGGGTGGATTTCAAGATCATCCATGGTGATTTTGAAAATGGTTGAATCAATTATATGTTTTTTTGAATCGGTGATTTAGAAACTGAATTGAAACTTATTTATTTTGATTTTGAAACCCCATTTTGAAACGGAAATGGGGAGCGTATATATGATTCATATATGTTTTGACTTTTGATTTGGATCTGAAATTAGGAGTATTGTAACTGATTGGGAAAATTTTAATGAGTTTCCAAAATAAGTTTTAGAACCTCACGTGGTATCAATTTGGGTTGACTGGGATTGAGATAACTTAAGGAGGAAGGGTTTTCAGAACCTCACGTGTTGCTGCACGTGACATATTGGAGGATGCATTGGGTCTTGTACATTTAGTGCTAAATATGAAGTGTTTTTAATATTAAAATTTAATGCTATGCTTTAGGAGGGTGGTACAGTATTTTCATATATTAGATAGTATAGATTTAGAGTAAATTACACCGTTCGTACTTATGGTTTGCATTGACCGCAGGAGTTCGTCCTTTGACCAAAAAAGTTGCACCGTCCATCCTTAAGTGGCAAACGTTATGCGCCATTAGTCCCTCCCTTTAACGGAGCCCACTAACGGTCGTTAAGTCTTGTTAACCTGAGGGTATAATCGTCATTTCAACACCATAAGGACGAACGGTGTACTTTACACTTTTTGTCCGTTTTTTTCCGTTTTCTTACGTTTTCTTACTTTTAACTCCGTTTTTTTACGTTTTCTTACGTTTATTTACGTTTTCGTCTGTTTTCTTACGTTTTCGTCCATTTTTTATGTTTTAATCCGTTTTTTATGTTTTCATCCGTTTTTTTACGTTTTCGTCCATTTTTATACGTTTTTGTCCGTTTTAATACGTTTTCTTCCATTTTTCTTACGTTTTACTCTGTTTTTTTTACGTTTTCGGCTTTTTTACGTTTTCGTCTTTTTACGTTTTCATCCATTTTCTTATGTTTTTGTCTGTTTTTCTTACGGTTTACTCTTTTTGTTTTACGTTTTCATCAGTTTTTTTTACATTTTCGTTCATTTTCTTACGTTTTCGTCTATTTTTTTACGTTTTCATCCGTTTTCTTACGTTTTCGTCCGTTTTCTTACGTTTTCGTCTCTTTTCTTACGTTTTACTCTGTTTTTTTACGTTTTCATCAGTTTTTTTACGTTTTCGTCCGTTTTCTTCTGTTTTCTTCCGTTTTCTTACGTTTTCTTACTTTTAACTTCGTTTTTTTACGTTTTCGTTCGTTTTCTTACGTTTTCATCTGTTTTCTTACGTTTTCGTCCGTTTTCTAACTTTTAACTCCGTTTTTTTACGTTTTCGTCCGTTTTCTTACGTTTATTTACGTTTTCGTCTGTTTTCTTACGTTTTACTCTGTTTTTTTACGTTTTCATCGTTATTTTACGTTTTCGTCCGTTTTCTTACGTTTTACGTTTTGAAACGTAAAAAAATAGACGAAAACGTAATAAAACGGACGAAAACGTAAAAAAACAGACGAAAACGTAAAAAACAGAGTAAAATGGAAGAAAAAAGGAAGAAAACATAAAAATACGGATGAAAACGTAAGAAAACGGACGAAAACGTAAAAAAACAGACGAAAACGTAAGAAAACGGACGAAAACGTAAAAAAACAGACGAAAACATAATAAAACGGATGAAAACGTAAGAAAACGGACGAAAACGTAAAAAAACAGAGTAAAGCGTAAAAAACGGATGAAATAATAAAAAAACAGACGAAAACGTAAGAAAACAGACGAAAACGTAAATAAACGTAAGAAAACCGACGAAAACGTAAAAAAACGGAGTTAAAAGTAAGAAAACGGACGAAAACGTAAAAAATAGACGAAAACGTAAGAAAATGAACGAAAATGTAAAAAAAACTGACGAAAACGTAAAAAAACAGAGTAAATCGTAAGAAAAACAGACGAAAACGTAAGAAAATGGACGAAAACGTAAGAAAATGGATGAAGACGTAAAAAAAAGACGAAAACGTAAAAAAAACAGAGTAAAACGTAAGAAAAACGGAAGAGAACGTATTAAAACGGACAAAAACGTATAAAAACGGATGAAAACGTAAGAAAACGGACGAAAACGTAAAAAAACGGAGTAAAGCGTAAAAAACGGATGAAAACATAAAAAAATGGACTAAAACGTAAGAAAACAGACGAAAACGTAAATAAACGTAAGAAAACGGCCGAAAACGTAAAAAATGGAGTTAAAAGTAAGAAAACGTAAGAAAACGGACGAAAACGGAAAAAACGGTCAAAAAGTGTAAACTACACCGCTCGTCCTTTCACCGTTCGTCCTTATGGTGTTGAAATGACGATTATACCCTCAGGTTAACAAGACTTAACGACCGTTAGTGGGCTCCGTTAGAGGGAGGGACTAACGGCGCATAACGTTTGCCACTTAAGGATGGACGGTGCAACTTTTTTGGTCAAAGGACGAACTCCTGCGGTCAACGCAAACCACAAGGACAAACGGTGTAATTTACTCTTATATTTATTATTATATGTTATGTTAGTTTAATGATATGTTACTTATAGGTTTTGTCGTCAGTATGATGTTAATTATTGTGATTTGATTAATTTAGAAGTTATGATTTAAAGATTATGTTAGTTTGAGTCTTTTCGTTAGTTTATTTATATAATTAAATATACAGGTACATGCCGGTTTTCTGGTTTCCTGAGCTATCCATGGTATGATACTTGCACATTGTTTCTAGCATGGAGTTCTTGTTTATCATGTAACGTGGGGTATTTGTCATCTTTCCACTACTTGTTGAAGTTGAAATTGCTACGTGAACAAAGTGTTAGTCAATTAACTAGATTCAGGTGTTTCCTTGTGTTGAAACAAAAACCTTGATAGATCTTTAAAGCACTTGTAAATCGATAGTTATGCTTATGTAATCACAAACACACTATTAGACAGTCTCTATAACTTGTATTCAAGCGGAATTTAAACACAAGAACAAATACAAATACAAATAACTAAGAACACTTTGATCCTCTTTGGATCTTTTAATAATACTAAAACTTTGTTTTTCAACTCGTACATAACTCATACTATTGTGTTCCTTTTATACACAAGGAACCCTAATCCGTTTCCCAAGAAACGTATAAACATAAAACTAAATAAGATATACGATATAACTTCCTAATAAAGCTCATGCATATCCTAACTAACTATAGAATACGCGGAATATCTATATCCGCAGAAACCATCTACACGGTTTCCTAACGTCAGCAGAATTAAGTCTTCAGTAGAATCCATACACTTCAGCAGAATCCATCAGCAGTAACTTAAGCATAATTCATACTTAGTAGAATTTCCAACAATCCTCCCCTAAACTGGAATTTGACTAGGTTAAGTTCCAGTTTCTTGATATATCTTTTAACACAGCAACATAAGAGGATTGTAGTCGAACATCAGCAACAAAGAACCAAAACAAGGACATCTCTATGATGATAAAACTTTGAAACACCAGATCTTTGCAGCAACAAAATGACATAATGTACATCAAAACATATTAATTTCATACTATTCTCATCACATCCAGGTGTGTTAACTCCTGTGAGAGGTGAATCATTGAAAATAATGGGTTTGATGTCTCTTGACCAATAGCCATTACTACTGAAGTAGCCATATGTTTGAGTTCGAAAACTATGGTACACTGATAACCATCTGATTTATTAGCAAATCAGCAACCATCAACGGATTTGAAATGTCTTTACCTGTAGCCGTTTGCTCAGGACTAATCAATTCTTAGGTAGAAAGAATCCCCTTGGTGAATTGATTACCAAATATGGTATTCCACTGCCTTTACCACAAGCCTTATACTTGTGGGCTAGCCAATTCTTGGATTCCAAAAAGGAATAAACCATGGTGAATTGATGACCATACAACCCTCAGCAATTAAGCATGGGTAGTTGCAGACCCTATGATTTTGAGCAAACCATTACAGCTATCAACATATTTGATGTGTCTTTACCAAAGCTGTACCCTTTGGACTAGCCAACTCTTTGATGTACACAAGGCACAGCTGGTGAGTCGATAACCATCAACAATGTACAACAAATCTGCAAGAAAAGTTAGACAAACAAAGAATATACATAGTTTTTTTTTTTTTTTTTTTTTTTTTTTTTAACTAAGAATGAAACAAAGAATCAAATAAAACAAATATTACAAATAATACAAAATACCATAATCAAGATGACACTTGATGTTGCAGAAGCTGATTCTTAATCAATCCAACCAATTGTTCAGCATATAGTTTATCATTCCTAACTGGATCAGGTGGAACTTCCAACTTCTTCCTAAGCATGCTTTCCATCAATGATACAGACAAAGGATAAATCTTATCTGAAAACATACATACAGTCATCCCACACTTCGTCTCCACCACATGCATACAGTCATCCACAATCTCAACTTGCTTGGGTCTCTTTGCCTTTGGAGCATCTGCACTATCAGCAACCCTCTTCGAGTTAGAAATTGGTGTATTCTGCTTCATAATCTTATGATACATGCTATTCAACTCAGAATCAGATAAAGCCCAGACTTGCTTCTTTTTCAAACCAGACTAATAAAGAAGTGTACTTTGGTTATACACAACAGTCCTCATGTAAAACTTCTTTTGAGCTTCAGTTGGTGGTCTTTCTCTTTTTTCTTTAGCCTTCTGTGCAGCAAGAGCTTTTCGTTGTGCAACTGCAGCTTGCTTCCTTTGATGTCCAAGAGCCATCATTTGAGCAGCAAAATTCTCACTGTCAAAGTCTGCTCTCAAAATACTTTGTGCAAGAGTAGGATTGGATGTAACCTGATGAGTATAAGCATCCCATTGCTTATCAGTAATCTGAGGAGCTAGTGCATCAAGTTCTCTTTGTCTCTCAGGAGGCAAATTTGTAGTAAACTGAGCTTGAAGCTGTTGAGCCAATTCATGACTCTTCTTCATATTTTCACACTCAGCTAGCAATCTCGCTTGTTCTTGCTTTTCCTGTTCACTCACAAGATCTGAACCAAGCTCTTTATCAATCATTACACCCTTTGCTTTGTCAGTAGACTCGTTAGTAGAATCAACATGAGAAGTATCAACAATAGGTACTTCAGAAGAAACACTCAAGTTAACATCAGAAGAAACATATTGAGACAAATCTTCAACAGGTGTAGAAAAGACATCAGGATTGGGATTCAGATTAAAACTCCTTCCAGCAAAAAATACTTCATCATCAACTGCTGAAGGTATAGAACAGGATATTTCTGGCACAGATGTATCTTTACCATGTGCAGAAACAACATCCACCATTTGTGCATCATCAATATTATCTTTTGCATTTGTAACATTCTCAACACTTGGTTCCTTTGAAGCTTCAGTGGAATCCTTGTGTAAATACTTTCTTCTCCTTCTTCTAGTAAACAGAATAGGTTCCTTGTTCTTTGAAAATTCAGCAACAACTGGTGAAGGAACATGAGTCTTCTGAGCTACATCAGCCAAAATATCAAGTGACTCAAACTGAGTACCCTCTTGCTCCTCATCAGAAGAATCCAGAAACCTCCTTTTGCTACTTTTCCCAAGTTGGTCCTCTAAATCCTTAACATTTCTCTTTAATTCCACAATTTCACCACCAAGTGTAGATTTAGTCTCAGCAAGCTCCTTTTTGAGATCTGCAACTTCTTTCACAATCCTGTTGAGCAAAACATATACAGATGTGAGAGTAATAGGGTCCTCAGCTCCACCAGCAGATTGCTCAGTGGTAATGGGAGCATCATTAGACCTCTCAGGAGAAATAATAACATGCTTATTGATAGGAGAGCTTTCAACAAATGGCTTTCTTACAGGACTAGGTGTGGGCTGTCTATTAACCTCATGCCTAAACTCATCAAGATTATCATGAGCAGGTGATGGACTAGGATTAGGTATAGGCAAAGGTGTATGTGGAGATTGGTCAGGAGTAACATGTGCTGCTTCAACAGTATTGGAAGGGCCCTCATCCATGACAACTGATGGAGTACCATCAACATCAATAGTAGTAGAGGGTGAAGAACCAACAACATTACCCTCATTAGCAACCTCATTGCCATGAGGCAACATAGCTGCTAGCAAAGAATGATGTTCCCCCTCAAAATGAGTTTTCATTGAAGCAAATAGTTTAGCACTCAGAGCACCTATGGGACAAAAGGCTTGGACTTGGGTTGTAATGTCTAAAATCATTTGCAAAAATCTAGGGTACATTAAAAACTTATGCTTTTTCCTCTGAACATTTTCAATCATGTTATCAAAAATATATTTAGAAAAATTATAAGTTAACCCCTGTAACAGACATACAATCCCACAACCCAATTGAGTAGAAAATTGATCCCATCCCCCTGACTTATTACTAATACATTGAAGTAAAGTATGTACCAAAAACCTCCACATGGGGCAAAGCTTGTTTTTCTGCCACAAATTTGTTCTAGTACTTTGATAACCAATAACTCTTAGCCCAGCAAGTATCTCCACAGAATTAGAATGATATCTACATCATCCAAACGAAGCTTTCTTCGAATCAACTCCTCCGTCACAACATACTCTCGTCCGTCAACTGTAGCATCAATCTCAGTATCACTCCGTTTTGTAGCAGATGCCCAAAATTGTGTAACTAGTTATTCATATATCACACTTGGAGAATGCGTTAAAGCATAATGAATCTTTGATCGCTTCAAGAAATCCACCATTGGTTCATATAATTCATGACCCTTTGCTGTTCCCAGAAAAGCCACTTTGTTATGATCTTTCTTGAAGTGAAGCGCCATGTGAGAAATCGTGATAAGAGGTTATGATTCACGCAACTGGAGGTGTTTTTAATTCAAATGAGGTGGGAATCAAGTATTTTGAGCGAATATATGCAAATTGGTTAATAATGGAAGTTACCCAATTGATGGTCAAATATATCGGAACACATGTTGACCATATCTTACGTGGAAAATAACTTCAACCAATTTCAAACTTAACTCTTCAGCATAAACAAGTCAAACTACTGAAGAAGGTCACTCAGCATAAACGGCACAAGTGGCTAAGTATTCTTCAGTAAATACCTTTTTACTGTGACACCCAACTCGCATTAATTATCATAAAGCCTTGAATCCGCCTATAAGATAGTCCTAATGCACACTTACCACATATCATTTACCCCCAATTATCTTCACAAACCCTAAGTTCTCCAAAAATACCACAATCATCAACAAAACCATGTCTACCAAACCAGAGGTCATTGATCCAACCTCCTCTCCATCATCATCATCATCATCATCCAATGATGATTTTCGCCTATTTTTGCGATCTTCTTATCAAAATGAACCTCGACCTTTGAAGTCCCTCTTTCTCCCTTCTTCTGAAGATGATAGTGTCGTGGATCCAAGTGAGTCTTCTGGTGATTCTGATGACTCAGATCGTCTAGAGCCACTCTTCAACAAGAAGAGGACATCACACCCCCAACCTTCAACACCTCAACCTCAACCAAGGCCCTGTGCCAGAAGAGAGGTGGTGTTAGCTCTTCATGCGCCATGTTTTGGTGCTTCATCTCATATCGTTTAAGGGAAAGGGCAAAAGGAAGATGGAGTGGTTGCTTTATGGTGGAACGAGTAGACGGAACAACCGAAGATTGTCATATCACACATCCATCTACCATTTCCACCAGCTTCATCTTCGTTTTCATCAATCCATCCTTCCCATTTTTGTCTTCATCTTCTTCGTCGTACTGGTCATGCAGAACCAGCGTTTGGAATAGATGATATGAGCTAGTAGAAGATAGGAGCTAGTATAGGTTTAGCAGATCATGTATAGAAATGGTCTTGTATTTTCATTTGAAGTTGATTGTAAGCTGTAAGCTGTAAACTGTTTCTTGAATGAATGAACAATTTAACTTCAGTACTTCTCTTCAGTAGAAAAATTAGATCACTTATGTACTTATCTTCAGTAGAAACAAGCTCTAAGCTTACTTGACCATTTTTCAATAAACCAACCATGGTGAACTTCAACTTATATATGCATACTGCAAAACAGACACAGAAAAACACACAAACCAAACCAAACAAAACTAAAGGAACATTAGCTGGTTAGTGTTAGCAAACTAAAAAATAAACTATAATTTACAAATTTTACAACATGAATCCTCCCCTGAGGCCTATGCCTCCCCTTAAACTTTGCAGTTAAGGGTTAAGCATCCCAATATTGACCATTAGGTGTTGAAACCTTGGTCCATCAAAAGCCTTAGTCAATAAATCTGCCACATTATCATCAGTGTGAATCTTAACCACTTTTATCAAATGTTTTTCATATGCATCTCTTATAAAGTGGTGCCTGATTTCAATATGCTTAGTTCTACTGTGAAAAACTAGATTTTTAACAATGCATATGGTACTTTGATTATCAATAAAAATTGTTGTGTTCATGAAGTTAAACCCATAATTCAACAATTGATTTTGTATCCATAGTACCTGACCACAACAATTGGCAGCAGCAACATACTCTGCTTCAGTAGTTGAGGTAGCCACAATAGTTTGTTTCTTGCATTGCCAAGAAATCAATCTCTTTCCAAGGAATTGGCAACCTCCAGTTGTGGATCTCCTATCCAGATTTGCACCAGCATAATCACTATCATTATATGCTTCTAACTTAAAAGGAGACTCTTTTGGGTACCAAAGACCTAAATGAGGTTGGCCTTTGAGGTACTTAAAGATCTTCTTGACTGCATTCAGATGGGAAACAAGTGGAGTGACTTGATGTCTAGAACAAACACTCACAGCAAATGTAATATCAGGCCTAGAAGCTGTTAAATACATCAATGAACCAATCATAGATCTGTATAAGTGAACATTCACAGCTGGATCTGGTTCAATATTGTTCTTAGGTTTTGGAGCTTCATAAGGTGTAGTGGCAGTTCTGACATTTTCCATACCAAACTTCTTCAAAATGTCCCTCACATATTTATCCTGACTGATAAAAATACCATCAGGTTTCTGCTGAACTTGAAGACCCAAAAAGAAAGTAAGCTCCCCCATAGCACTCATCTGAAACTCTCCCTTCATAAGCTCCTCAAACTCCCTGCACCAAGCTTCTTTAGTAGAGCCAAATATAATGTCATCCACATAAACTTGCACAAGTATGATGTCTGTGGAATTCTTCTTTAGGAAAAGTGTTTTGTCAATGGCACCTCTTCTATAACCATGCTTCAGCAGAAATGCTGAAAGCCTAGCATACCATGCTCTTGGTGCCTAATGTAATCTATAGAGAGCTTTTACAACCTTGTAAACATGTTTAGGATGATCTGGGTCTTCAAATCCTTTTGGTTGAGTGACATAAACCTCCTCTTCTATTTCACCATACAGGAAAGCACCTTTGACATCCATCTGATATACCATAAACCCCATGTAGGATACATAGGCCAAGAATATTCGAATGGCCTCAACTCTAGCAACAGGTGCAAACACTTCATCATAATCAATTCCTTCCTCTTGTCTGAACCCCTGAGCCACTAATCTTGCTTTATTTTTAATCACAACCCCCTTGCATCTCTTTTATTCTTCAAAATCCATTTTGTCCCAATTGCATACGTACCATCAGGTAGTGGTACCAAGATCCAAACCTGCTGATTTTGGAATTATTGCATCTCTTCTTACATTGCTTCAAGCCAACTTGAATCTTCAAGAGCTTGAGTAACACTGGTTGGTTCCACTTGAGAAAGAAAACAAGAAAACAGACAATGCTTAAAGTCTGTATGATTGTCCCTTTGCTGGTTTGAGACATAGGAAAGAAAAGCAACATGTCCATATTTAGAACTTGTCACGGCCCTTCTAGTTCTAACAGGTGCTAAAAGATCACCAATTACATTAGATTGAGGATGAGCAATGTTGATCCTTTTTGTAGCAGTGGGGTTGACTTCAATAGATGTATCAAGATTAGTCATAGTTGGCTCAAAATCATTGTCATAGGAAGGTGAGGTGAAGATGCCAGCTTTGGGTTGATGATTACCAAGATCTGAAGGACTTGGAAATCGTGTATAAGGTTCTCCAAAGTCTGTGGACACTCTAGTAGAAATAGGAGTAGAAACAGCATGACCATCAACATATTTGGTGATGATAGGAGAAACAGGATCACCATCAGGAGAATCATAGTTTCCACTGACTGCTTCTCTTGCAACCTCCCCATCAATATTCTCAGCTTCAAGATTAGCTGCATACTCTTGTTTCTTAAGCCTAGCAAGGTCCTCTGCATAGTGTGACTCATCTTCACTCTCATCAGAGGAAACTTTAGGAGTATTACCTGCAAAATGGTTAGGGGAGAAGGAAGGTACAATAATAGGATGTTCATCATCCTCAAACTCACAATCAGAGTCAGCATCCATGGTACCTGCAATGTCAGTTGGAGATTCTTGTATACCTGCATTTTGGTTAGCCACATGTCTAGAATAACCCAAGCAATCAGTTAAGTAATCAAGATCAAAAGACCAAACATGACCTTGTCCTTGAACATTAGGCTTATCTTCTAAAAATCTCAGGTTCAGAGTCTCTTCAATCTTCTTAGCAGATAAATTGTATACCCTATAAGCCTTACTATGAGCTGAATAACCCACAATATACCCCTCATCAGCTTTCTCATCAAATTTCCCCAATGGATCACTGGTGTTCAGAATGGTCACTTGACATCCAAACGGTTTGAAGTAATGTATAGTAGGAACTTTCCCAGTGAGAAGTTCATAAGGTGTCTTGAAATGAGGTCTAGTAATGGATACCCTGTTGAGTACATAGCAAGCCGTACAAACTGCTTCTGTCCAGAACATAGTGGGTAATTTAGAGTCTGCAAGCATTGATCTTGTTGCCTCTATTAAGGTCCTATTCTTTCTTTCAGCTACCCCATTTTGTTGTGGGGTTCTGGGAGTGCTATAGTCCCTTTTTATCCCTTTAGACGTACAAAGTTATATTAAAACAACATTCTTGAACTCTGTCCCATTATCACACCGAATTCCTTTAACCTTTTTGTTCAACTGGTTTTCAACAAGGGTAATGAACTCTTTCAACACTTGAGATGTTTTAACTTTAGTCCTCAGAAAGAATACCCAACAAAATCTGCTATAGTCATCAGTGATTACCAGACATAAATACTTATGATCAATACTCCTGACTTGGGTTGGACCAAAGAGATCCATATGCAGCAACTGAAGAGGTGCTGAAATAATGCTCACATCAGTAATGGCTTTGTATGAGGCTTTGTGTTGCTTTCCTTTGTTGCAGGCAACACAATTATGTTCATTGGTGAAAAATTTGGAAGGAAGTCCTTGAACAAGACCCAGTTTTGAAAGCTTGTTTATGGTCTTGAAGTTCACATGAGCCATCCTTCTATGCCATTTTGTAGACTCATCCAGGGATGCTTTAGCCACCAAGCAAGTTAGATTACCTTCTGGTTGAAGATCATTTAAGTTGAATGTGTATAGATTGTGATCTCTAGGAACTCTCAGTAGAATTGTTGTATCTTCTGGTCGTTTGAAGTCTTTAGAAAGCACAAGACATTCATCCTCAGAGAAGAATACTTTGTTCTTGGTGTCACAAATTTGTGAGACTGAGAACAAGTTGAAGTGTTGCAGTTCCTTAACATAGTACACATTCTCAAAATCCAGTTGAGGTGTTTTGATGGTTCCTTTCCCTGTGATTCTACCATCACTTCCACCAAAAGTGACATTGCCTCCTTTAGCTATGGGTATGAAATTATGCATCATTTCTCTGTTTCCAGACATGCTTCTGGAACAACCACTATCAACAATACCAACGTCCTTATGCTTAAGAGGATGATCCTACAACAACAACAACAAAATTTACAAAATACAAGTACACTATGGAGACTCAAGTCATTACTGACTTGAGCCTGCCTTGTGGATTAAAAGATTTAGGCCATGTAGAAACAAAAGATCCACCATTGTTCTTGGACATCCATTGAAAATTTGGTCCCTTTCTAGTCCTAGAACAACCTGCTGAGGGCTTCATAGCAGTACCCCAAGTTCCCATCCCAGGCCAATACATTGAGTCACCACATCCAGGCCAATAACCTTTTTGAAAATATGAACTTGTTGGTTTCACATAAGGTCTAGCAAAAGATCTTCTCCAAGGAGAAGGTTTATTAGTTGCTTGTGGAATAAAAGGTGGTATATCATTAATATTTGTCCACATTGGTCTAGAGTTCTTTTGACCAGCACCTGCACCCATTCTTTGCTCATGAAAATTACAATCCTTAATTAAATGAAATTTGCTTCCACAAACAAAACATGTCTTCTTTTTAGAAGATTTATTCAATGGAAAAGATGTTCTATTACATGCAAAAGCATTCAAACCACAAGAATTAACAGAATTGTTTTTAGCAAACTTAAAAGCATTATTGTTCAAAGAATTAAAAGACAAGTCTTCAGAAGAAACTGGCTTGGAAGTTGATTCCTCAGCAGGAACTTTAAAAGGCTTGTAAGCAGTCTTGGGTGTAGGCTTGGGCAAGGTCTTGGGAAGGTCTAACTTGTCATTTGAATCACACCTGGTAGTCGAAGTAGACCCTTGGTCAGAGGACTTGTCACTGTCACAACAAGAGACAAAGTCAGTAGATGAAGAATCAGGGTCTGGCAAGTCTTTTGACTTTTTTCCATAAAGATGGTGTGATCCATCAAAGTCAACAGTGAGGGAAAGGTCAATAGGCATATGTTCACCTCTAATAGGTCCAGAGACAGCATGTAATGTACCTTCTTTGACATAATTAGCTAAACCTGCTGGTGTAGTTTTACGCCCATCATTCCTAGCTTCTAAACCAACATACTTTTTAAAACCTAAACCTATTGCAGAGGTCTCAGATTGACTGCTATAGATCTCTCTAGCTAGATTCTTACCTGATATTAACCATTGTTTATGTCTAGCCACTTCCTCATCTAGTTTCTCTTTTAGCACTTGGTTTTCAGAAACTACCTTAGCTTTCTCTTTCTCAGTTTGTTTTAAGTCAATTTTAGCACAATCTAAATCACTTTCTAACACCCTTATTTTCTCATCATAAGCCAATTGATTCTTTTGAAACCAAACCTTTTGTCTTTCTAATGTTTTTAAAGCCTGTTTATAAGCCTCAACTTCAACATAACATTCATTATATTTAGGTTTCAATTCATCATAGGCTTCTTTAAGTTCATTATAACGTTCACTACAACCAAAAACACAGTTATGTACCTGAGAGATGCCCATTAAGGCAACTTGATCATGCCTATCCTCTGAAGTACAGCTAGCCAGCAATCTAATATTCTCCGAGCCAGGACCATCATCATTCTCATGCTCATGCATCTTCCAGTCGACATGGTCATCCACAGTGACAAGTGCTGAGGAGTTTCCAGCCTTTGAATTTCCAGCTTCCTTCTGAATTTGCTGATAGGAAGTATATCTCACCTCATCACCAACCTTCCTGTCCTTGCATTCTCTAGAGAAGTGACCCATCTGACCACAAGTAAAGCATTTGACCTTGCCTCTGTTAAACCTAGCTGGATCTCTTCTTTAGAAGCCAAACTTTCTCCCTGACTTACTCTCAAACTTCTTGATGTTCATTGAGAGCATAGCCAGTTGCCACTTCAAATTCATCTCCTCCATGTCAAATGGATCCAACTGTTCAAAGTCCTCAAAGGCTAGTTGCTGCTGAGTGTCATAATCAGCAACAAAAGAGTGAATCACATCTTCCAAAACACCACTGGTTTTAGGTTGAGCACTTGATGAAGTAGTAGTGTAGGAAGATGATGCTGAGGAAACAGGACTTGGAGCATAAGTCATCATATTCGAGGAGGCCCCAACAGAAGCTGTATGACTAGGAGTGGATGAACGAAAAGGACTTCTCACATCAGGCTCAAGAGATTTAAGTCTGTTGTATAGTTCATCAAAAGTGAGCATATCCAGCCCACCTTTAGCTTTGAGGGCAATGCTTACTTGCAACCAAGATGAAGGTAGGGATCTCAAGAACTTTGAGTTGCAATCATCATTATCTGGCTTTGCCTTCAGCTGATTCAATTGACTCAGTATCATATGAAACCTGTCATAACCTTTGTGGATTCCTTCTTCTTCAGAGATTTGGAATTCTTGAAACTGTTGTTTCAACATTGACTTCCTCATTCTCCTGGACTCCTCATTCCCACCAAACCTAGCCTTGATGGCCATCCATATATCCTTAGCATCCAGCATGTAGTGAAAATCACCCAAGTGATCTTCAGGAATAGCCTGTAGGAGAATAGTTCTTACTTTGTGCTCTCTTTGAACGGCCAGTATCTCTTCAGCAGATTTGGGAGGAACAATAGTAACATTACCATCAGGATCTGTGATAGTCCTCTTCAAATTGTTCCCCTTCTTTACAATTTCCAAGAGATTCCAATCAATGTTGGAGATCCAGTTCTGCATCTTCATTGACCACAAACCGTACTCCTCCTTCTTGAGGTAAGAAAACTTAGCATTGCTGTTAGAGAGGTTGAGTTGTTGCATTGAGGTGTTGTTATTGTTGTTGGTGACATCCATACCATCATCAGATCCAGGCATGGTGAAGGTTGTTTTGGTTGTATGGGTGTAAAGTAAAGACTGTTCTTAGTATCGTAGAGACTCTCCCGAGGCTCTGATACCACTTGTTGAAACAAAGACCTTGATAGATCTTTAAAGCACTCGTAGATCGATAGTTATGCTTATGTAATCACAAACACACTATTAGACAGTCTCTATAACTTGTATTCAAGCGGAATTTAAACACAAGAACAAATACAAATAACTAAGAACACTTTGATCCTCTATGGATCTTTTAATAAGACTAAAACTTTGCTTTTCAACTCATACATAACTCATACTATTGTGTTCCTTTTATACACAAGGAACCCTAACCCGTTTCCCAAGAAACGTATAAACATAAAACTAAATAAGATATACAATATAACTTCCTAATAAAGCTCATGCATATCCTAACTAACTTTAGAATACGCGGAATATCTATATCCGCAGAAACCATCTACACGGTTTCCTAACGTCAGCAGAATTAAGTCTTCAGTAGAATCCATACACTTCAGCAGAATCCATCAGCAGTAACTTCAGCATAATTCATACTTAGTAGAATTCCCAACACCTTGTAATAAAAAGTGAATTTTTTGTGCATTCTTATGCTGCCTTTGAAGCATAATCCCATAGCTATTGCTTGCATCCCTAGACCTTTTGGGTATTCTAAATCATGTGGCAAGCATACTTGTCATACCATCATCACGTTTATCTGGAAGTTTTCACATTGTTAGTTGGCATAAACGTTTGATTTGTTTATAACATGAGTTTCAAGATAGAACATTCAAAATTTCATAGTATATGCTAGCAGCACAACATATATCTGCGCTGAACATTTGTCATCTTCTATTTCTTAAAGTGTTCTTTACCATACACAAGTATTTCTTAGCTACTAGGATGCACAACCTTTTATCTGTGAATAGTGTGAAACCTCTGACTAATTTACGACCTTTTTAATGTATGTGGATGGTATGAAATCTTTCCTGCAAACACAAATACATTTCTATTCACCAACAATTCTGTTGTCCTTTATCGTCTTCTGCAGATGGGGAGAGTATTCTCACGTACAACCTGTTCCTTTGCTCAATGTTCCACAAATGCCTTCATAAGCACAACTTGCAACATCTTTAGCTTCTGGTTTATGCCCAACTCTACATGTTCCACAAATGGTTGTGACCCACTTTTAGCTTAAAATGTGCGGAGTAAATTAAAATGTGTAGAGTAATTTGTTACCATTTTTCTTGGAACTTCTAAAAATAAATAAAATTAAATGTGTAAAGTAAATTGTGTTATTCATTGGCAAATAACACAACCATAAGCAACATCCAACACAATTAAGGCAATTTGAGAATTTGAAACGCAATTGAATGGAAAATGACTAACAACAGGAACTAAAATTATCCTATAAATTAGGTGCACACATGCATCACCACCACCACCCCCTCCTCCTCCGAAATGGCAAACTTCCTCTCCTTCTCAACCATTCTCTTACTAATCCTCGCTATGTCTTTACAAATTTTGATATCGAAGGATGAGATCCTTCCTCCTCCTCCTTCTACTCCTCCAGCTGCTTCATTCCCAAAGCAGGAATTAATGTTTTACCCAGAGCGGGCCCCGACATCTAGTACAACTCTCCAAACAATGCTTCTAATTATAACTGTCATAGTAGGCCATGTGTTGGTTACGGTGGCAATTTGGAGCTGCAAGCTCCACATCGGCCATAAAGGCGTCGATGTGGAGATGCAGCCCATGCCAGCCGTAAAATGAAGTTGGAAATGGAAGGATGGTTGCCCATAAGTTTATTTACTGTTATGGAGTTTGTATATGATCTAATGTAACAATCTATCCGTTTTTGCATATGTTGGGTCAGTATTTTACATGTAATATTAGTGCTAAATCACATATGATATGTATATCATATGTGATTTAATACTAATATCACATGTGATATTACATATCATATGTGATTTAACGCTAATATCACATGTGATATTCTAATTAGTGTTTAATCACATGTGATTTTTTCATGCAAATCTCATATTCGAAAATAAAACGATAAAACGTGAAAAAACGTTTTTTTTTCCCTTTTTTCGAAAGTTAATTAAAGTGTCCGTCTATAGAAAGATAATTAAATGCTCATCGTGATGGTGTATTATTTTCGCTTAACGATTAACGGTTTAAGAGATATTTAAATTATAAAAATAAGTGAAATAATAAAATATTTTTAATCTCAACCATTGATTTATTTTTAGATGTAAGGCGTAGATGAGTCCTTTGGTATGTGAAAAACGTTTGGTATGAAAAATAACTCTTCTCTTGCTTTTTACGTTGTTACTTTCGTTATTGCAACGTTTAAGAAGTTAGTATATGTTTTAAGAGGAAAATTATATAACTTTAAATATAAGAGCCAAAATAGAAAATTTCTTTAATTATTATCTTGAATCGAGTACTCAATTACATAATAAATAAGTCACATTATTTATTTTCTAGAAAATATAATCACTTATGCTTTTTTGTGAGTTTTGAAATGAAATAAAAGAAGACAAGAGACAACAAATATAGTCAGAAGAAAAAGAGAAATGCAATTTAACTTTGTATGTTGTGTTTCCGAGTTAAAACATAAAAAAAATAACCGAGAATTTTTAATTATACTCTTTGTTTTATATAAAATTCATGTTTTTTATTAGGTCATTAATCGTATTTATTAAAAGTTTTCAAATATAATGTTCTTTCAATTATCACACTTTTGGAAAGAAAAAAAAATAGCCAAATTAACTTATCCCTCTTTTTAATTTTCTCCCGAAAAAACTCAAAACTCAAGAACTTGAAATTATTTGTTTTTTTCCTATTTTTTTCTTCTTCTATCAAAATAAAAATTCGAATACAAAGTGTTAAAACAACAAATTGAATAGCATTTTAAAGACAGATAAATTAATTAAGCTAACATTACCATAATTGTACTCTCTCCATCCTTAAATAATTGTCCACCGACAAAAAAAAATAAACAGTTTAAAAAAAACATAATTATTAGTTTTTTTTCTCTTTTACTTTTTGTAGAATGACAAACAAATTACTATTTTATAGAAAGTTTGTAACAACAATTTCAAGAAAAAGTAATATAGTAATCTTGATCAGATTTCTTTATCTATTTTTAGCGATAAACAATTAATTTGTGACAATGGAAATGAAAATATGAATAATAATATTGAAACTGTAGAAAATATGATTTAGGACAACCGAAATGAAAATATGTTTTAGTAACTTCTTAAATGTTGCAATTTCTTATTTTTCACAAAATGACAAATTAATTACTACTTTTTAGAAAGTTTGTAACAACAATATCAAGAAAAGTTAATACATTAATCTTGATCAAATTTCTTTATCAATTTTTAGTAATGTAAAATAAATATGGGACAACCGAAATGAAAATATTGATAATAATATTAAAACTGCATATTTTGTATTGCCGCTATTTTGTGCAGGTACCGTATGAGTAACGTTAAAGTGTCTAGAATATCTTTTTGATCAAAAGTGGCCAAATCATATTCCTTTAGTCTCAATTTTACCCTCTACGTTGTTACTTTCGTTCGTCCCATAAAAATCGTTTCTTTTTAATACATAAAAATTCTAATAAAATTACAACTTGATTTACTTATTTAACGCGTGGCTAGTTATTGTAACGTTTAAGAAATTATTGTTTTAAGAGCATAGGGTGTAGTAACATCGAGTTATAACTTAACACATCATCACTTCAGCTTTAACATTTCAACCTAAACACCAAAAAACACCCCCTTTATCATAACTCAACCATAACATCACATTTTGGATCCCACTTTTATGTTAAAACTTATAAATTTAAGGCTGTGGGGTAAATATTTTTGGACCTTTTCTCTTTAAGTCAACGTTATGGTGTTAGCGCATGCATTAACGCAGCTACACGGTGTAATAACTCATCCTTAACGCATGTCAAGTTAGCCCATAACTCAGCTCCATGGTTACCATACCCATTGCTCTAAAAGGCAAATTATATAACTTCAAATATAAGAGCGAAACTGAAAAATTTCTTTAATTATTTGGAGATTCTAATAACTACATCTATCTTAAATCGAGTACTATTCAATAATATATATCCCACTTTGTATGTGAAACTATGGTACAAAAGTCACATTATTTATTTTCTAGAAAATCTAATCACTTACACTCTCTTGTGAGTTTTGAAATAAAGGAAAAGAAAACAAGAGACAAATATAGATAAAAATGAGAGAAATGTAATTTACTTTGTATGTCGTGTTTCAGAGTTAAGAGAGAAAAAACAATAATAACTGATAATTTTCAGTTATACCCTTTGTGGTATATAAAATTTATATTTTGTCTTAGGTCATTAATCGTATTTATTAAAAAAATTCAAGTATAATTTTCTTTCATTTATCTCACTTTTAAAAAAAAGTTTTTGGGAAAAATTTAGCTAAATTAACATCTCTCTTCTTTTTACTTATCTAAAAAAAAAAAGTCAAGCACTTGAAATTAATTTGTTTTCTTCCCATTTTTTTTTCTTCCATGAAGCTAAAATTCGAAAACAAAGTGTTAAAACTACAAATTGAATAGCATTTTAAAGACAAATATAATTAATTTTATAAATTTACCAAAAAAAATTAATTAAACAAACATTTCCATAATTGTACTCTCTCCATCCTAAAAATAATTATCCACCGACAAAAAACACACATTGTAAAAAAACATAATCATTACTGTTTTTTCCTTTTTGTTTTTCAGAATGACAAATTAATTACTACTTTTTGAAAGTTTATAACAACAATTTCAAGAAATAGTAATATTTTGATTAATATTTTATAACACAATTTCAAGACAAGTAACATCCATCCCAAAATTATAGTTCCCATTTGATTTTTTCGGTATTTCTTTTACAACTTTGACTTTAAGTATTTTTGTTTGTGTGATATAATATTTGATGTAAAATATATGAATTGATTGAGTTTTAAATGTATTTTCATATGATATAATTTTCAGCAACTATTGTATAACATAAAAAAAATATTTAAAATCAAAGTTAAAAAAAAAAGAGACCAAAAATATCAAATGAGGACTACAATTTTGAGATGGATGTAGCATGAATAATAATATTGAAACGGAAAGATTAATATTTTAATTTTTTGGTAGCATTTTGTATAACTTTAAACTATGAAGTCACAATGTCAACATCACATTTTCCCTAATAAAAAATGTGAAAAAAATAATAAACAAAAAAGTCAAATAGTAATGAACGTTATTATCTAAAAAAAAAAATCCCTTGGTGGGAACTTTAAATGCTTCTTTATATATTCGAATATTTGAAATAGAAAGAAACAAACACCACCTCCACCCAAATTTATCCTTTCACCGCCGCTGCTTTTCAAACCCTAATTTCTCACAAAGTAAGCTATCTTTTGATCCTTTCATTTACATCAATTATATATATTTATTATTATTATTATATGTTCGGTCAGGCCGCGTATATCTGAGTCAAAGACTGTTTATTAGCGCAATTTTAATTGTTTCTAGAAGCTGCGATCATGTTCTGATTAATTATTTCTGTTACTATAGATTCAATTTTATTAGTTAATTTAGTTACTAAGCGATACCGCTTAAAACGTAAGCTATTATCTGCTATGATCATGTTTTAATATTTATAATACTGTCGTTTTTGTTACTTTAGCTTCTAACGATCAGGTTTTCGATTTACTTAGGCCGAATCAAAGTGTTATCAGTTAGGATTGCCTAATTTCCATCGTTTCTAGAAGTTGCGATCATGTTTTCGCCTATTTTTGTTATTTTCGATTTAGCTTTAGTTACTTTAGCTGCTAATAGATACCGTTGTCCTCTTGGTTGATTTAGTCAGACGTTATGTTATATTTTGTGATTTGTTTATATTAGTACAGCTACGATGATGTTTCGGTGAAGAAATTTGAAGAATATGTTACTGTTGTTGAAGCGTATTTAGCTGTAGAATTGGATGATATGTTGTTTTTTAGGGTTGTTTGGATTCAAGTTTAGATGAACTAGCTCATCGACAATACGTCACCGTTAACTTTTTCATATAGATGCTTATGTTATATAATTTGATTTGATCATAAAGGTAAAATTGAATGTTATGTTACCTTTCATTAAGTTTGTTGTTCGGTTAGATGTAAAACTGGATTTAAGGTTTGTTTGGGTTCTGGTTTATGCTGAAGTAATTTCTCGTCTATATATCACCATTGGGTTTGTTTTAAGGTTTGTTTGGATTTAAGGTTTGTTTGGGTTCTTATTCATACACATGCTGTGTAATTTGATTGATTTCGGAAGCTGTGATGATATGCTGTACATTGGCTAAGATTTTTTAAGATTATGCTACTTGTAATTCGATTTGGTTGTAGAGTTTGATGATATGCTGTTTGTAGGTTTGTATGGGTTCATGTTTATGCTGAAGTACTTACTTTTCGACACATTGACCTTAGGTTTCTTAAATTGTTCATATAAATGTGTCGTGTTTTGTGATTTGATTGGTTTTAGAAGTTGAGATTTATGTTCTGATTAAGTGATTTGAAGATTCTGCGACTTTTGATTAGTTTGGTAAACGTGTATGCAATTACTTTGACTAACGTTTAGTTGTTTTTCTGGTTAGGAATTTGGCTGCAGGAATGGGTGCCAATGGAAAAGACGATCTAAAAATACCGCTTCTGCAACCCTCTGATGCTGTTGTAGTTGATATTAAACCAGTTCGTAGTGTGGATCAAGGGACTAGGACCATTACGTTCAAAATAGGAGGTATAGAATGTGCATCATGTTCAGTATCCATCGAATCTGTACTTCTGAAGCTGAATGGTGTTGAGAGTGCTGTTGTGTCACCGCTTCAAGGCCAGGCTGTAGTTAAATACGTGCCGGAACTTGTTGGTGTAAGTAACTGTGATTTCTCTCGTCTTTTTTTTATGCTATATTCAAATCTTCATTGATTAGTTCCCGTGAGTTGATAGATTATTAAGGAATCCTTAACTATGTTTAAGGTGTCATCTGCGCTACTAACTTAGAAATTTCACCCCGTGGTAGTCCGCTAGTCTAAAATACCACCAAAGTTACTCCTGATACGTAGCATAATATATTTGTCTTCTGATTGTCTTTTAAATTATAATTTCAGCTAAACGCAATCAAAACAGCCGTTGAAGATGCAGGCTTTGAAGTCAAGGACATTTCAGAGCAAGATATTGCAGTATGTCGACTTAGACTTAAGGGAATGATGTGTACGAGCTGCTCTGAGTCAGTTGAACGTGCTCTTATGATGGTTGACGGCGTGAAAAAGGCTGTTGTTGGCTTAGCTCTTGAAGAAGCAAAGATAAACTATGATCCTAATGTTATCAGCACTGATCGAATTATTGAAGCAGTTGAAGATGCTGGCTTTGGAGCAGATCTTATAGGTTCTGGGAATGATGGGAACAAAGTCCATATAAAAGTTGAAGGTATCGCCTCTCCTGAAGATATGACTGCGATCAAGTCTTCGCTGGAGTCACTAACTGGAGTCAATCATGTCGAGATTGACATGGAAGAATGTAAGGTGACTGTTGGTTATGATCCAAATATGACGGGTCCCAGGTCTCTGATAAGCTTCATCCAGGAAGCTGGTGCAGGATCTGCTCATTATCGGGCAAGCTTATACATTTCAGAAAGACGAGACAAAACAGAGAAAGACCATGAGATTAAGATTTACAGAAGTCAGTTTTTGTGGAGCTGTTTATTTTCAATTCCGCTTTTGCTGTTCTCTATGGTGCTTCCAATGATTCCTCCCTACGGGAATTGGTTAATGTATAAAATTTATAACATGCTTAATGTCGGAATGGTATTGAGATGGATCCTCTGCACTCCAGTGCAGTTTATTATCGGTAAAAGGTAAGAACAATATCTTTATCCATTTGCCGTAGTATATAGATATTATGGAAGGGCTGTACATGTAATTTGTTTACTTTAATGCAGGTTTTATGTGGGATCGTATCATGCACTGAGGCGAAAATCGGCTAATATGGATGTTTTGGTTGCACTCGGCACCAATGCTGCTTACTTTTACTCTGTATACACAATAATAAAAGCGCTGACTTCAGACACATTTGAGGGAGAGGATTTCTTCGAGACTAGTACAATGTTGATATCATTTATTCTTCTAGGAAAATATTTGGAGTCTATAGCGAAAGGAAAGACATCTGATGCTTTAGCAAAGTTGACAGACCTTGCTCCCGATACAGCTTGCCTTGTGACAATGGGTGATGATGGAAATGTTATTTCAGAGACCGAAATTAATTCTCAACTAATACAAAAACATGACATACTAAAGATATTTCCCGGGTCAAAATTTCCCGTTGATGGTGTTGTCATTGATGGTCATGGGTATGTTAATGAAAGTATGATCACGGGAGAAGCAATTCCAATTGCCAAAAGTCCTGGTGACAGGGTATGTTTGTTTTCTTATCACATGTCAACTTTTTTATTGACACATTTACATTGATTGTATGTTCTTGCGAAAACAGGTTATTGGTGGGACTGTGAATGAGAATGGTTGCTTACTGATCAAGGCTACTCATATTGGGTCAGAAACTGCACTTTCTCAAATTGTTCAAATAGTCGAGGCTGCTCAACTTGCAAGAGCTCCTGTACAGAAACTAGCTGATCGGATATCAAGGTTTTTCGTTCCTGCGGTGAGTGGGTTTTGGTGCTTCTTTTTAGTCTCTATCTATGACTAGTTAATCACCAAATTTTGTCGTATTTTGTTTTCCCACCCTAGCTTTATTTAAAGGATTAAGTTTCTGAATTGCAAATGTATCGGATTGCTTTGACTGGAAAAATCAGTATTTGAAAACAATAAAGATATTCACAAGCAGCTTGAAAGTTACTTTGATGACTACCCATATTATTAGTGATAATAAATGATATGTCATGTATAGAACATTTCAAATTGCTCGGAAGTCAGAACATGCCTAAAATTATCTCATCATGCATGCTTAGTATATGGTAAATGTTCTTGACTGATGCATCTTGGACTTCAGGTTGTTGCAGCCGCATTTGTGACATGGTTGGCGTGGTTTATTCCTGGAGTTTTTGGACTTTATCCTAAAAGTTGGATACCAGAGTCAATGGATGAGTTTGAGCTTGCACTACAGTTCGGAATTTCGGTCTTAGTTGTAGCATGTCCTTGTGCCCTCGGTCTAGCCACACCGACCGCTGTTATGGTTGCCACTGGTAAGGGTGCTACACAAGGTGTCCTCATCAAGGGTGGAAATTCACTTGAAAAGGCTCACAAGGTACTTAAACTAACAATCAAACATGGTTTTCATTATATCTTTGCAATTCAGGATTGTGATGATCTATTGGACATTATTTGAATCTGTAGGTTAACACGATTGTGTTTGATAAAACGGGAACATTGACTGTTGGAAAACCTGAAGTCGTTAGTGTTGTGCTTTTCTCTGATATTCCAATGGAAGAGTTCTGTAACATGGTAATTGCCGTAGAGGTGAGTGTATATATATTAACTGCTACTTTACTAATCATACGGTTGATGGCAAATAGTTAGTTTGTCCGATACTTGATAGTATAGATGTGGCAATTTCGACCCATTTACTCATGCATGGGTGGATTTAGGTTCTATATTATCTCTAATGGGTCAAATAAGAAATTAGCTTAAATGATAGCAAACCTATCACACAACTTTAATCGGAAAACAAGATTAAATATTATTCTATAATTACTTGTAATTTTTTTTTATATTTTTTGAATAGATAGTGTTGGCCAACCCAACCAGGCCTGACCCGTTTCAACAAGTACAAAGTTACCCATTTTGACCTGACTCAGTTCTCCTGTTATCCAAACCATCCACTTTGGCACCTGTACTTGATATATCCAGTCCGTCCTTTTAAAAGAAATGGTATTATTGATATAATCTTACTAGGGTGTTCTATATGTTTTAGGGAAATAGTGAACACCCAATAGCAAAAGCCGTTGTGGAGCATGCCAAAAACACACTGATTGATCATGAATCTCAAATTGGAAACGGTTCAGTGGTGAAGGACTTTGAAGTGCACCCTGGAGCTGGGGTAGGGTGTAAATTTGGAGACAGAACAGTCTTTGTTGGGAACAAGAAACTTATGAGATTATCTAATGTTCCAGTTGATCCCGAGGTTGAGAACTATTTTACAGATAATGAAAAACTGGCTCGCACATGTGTTATAGTGGCGGTTGATGGGAAGGTTGCTGGTGCTTTTGCAGTCACTGATCCAGTCAAACCGGAAGCTGCACAGGTTATATCTTTTCTCCGTTCGATGAACATCACCAGTATTATGGTAACCGGTGATAACTGGTCAACCGCAACGGCCATTGCAAAGGAGGTTGGAATTGAAAACGTGTTTGCTGAGATTGATCCTCTGGGAAAAGCTGACAGGATAAAAGATTTGCAGGTTAGCTTCCTGTTTACTCACTGAGTTACTAATGTCATTTCATTTTACAAACCTATTTGCTAGTCACCTGTTGACCGAATTTTCCCTGGTTAACGAATGATCAAAGCTTTGATTTATCTGATAAGTATAATATAAAACAAAATCCGCAGGCACGAGGAAAAATAGTTGCAATGGTTGGAGATGGAATAAACGATTCACCAGCACTCGTCGCAGCCAATGTCGGGATGGCGATTGGTGCAGGAACTGATGTAGCTATTGAAGCCGCTGACATAGTACTCATTAAAAGCAATTTAGAAGATGTGATCACAGCCATTGATCTTTCAAGAAAGACAATTGCTCGTATTTACCTTAACTATGTGTGGGCCTTAGGCTACAACGTACTTGGGATGCCGGTTGCAGCCGGGGTTTTGTT
This sequence comes from Chrysanthemum seticuspe, assembly GCA_019973895.1. NCBI lineage: Eukaryota > Viridiplantae > Streptophyta > Magnoliopsida > Asterales > Asteraceae > Chrysanthemum > Chrysanthemum seticuspe. The sequence continues at coordinate 279,018,998 of BPTQ01000001.1, read as the reverse complement.
CCCGTTCACAGGAATCCGGTTACCACCTTGGTTGGCTGGAGCACTCATGGCTGCTTCTTCTATCAGTGTGGTCTGTTCTTCACTCCTTCTGCAGACTTACAAGAAGCCATTTGCATACTCAAAATGAGTAAGGTTGACGTATTTTGGCTACGTGCATCGAGGTCCGAATAATCGGCTGAAAAGAATTTGAGTTTAATTATTTGTAAAAAGCATTTACATACTAAAAATTTCTAATGTAATTTCCATACTAATTTTGATTGTCGAGTTCTTTTGAAATAATTTGTTCTAATGAAATTTCTAAATAGCTTTATGAGTAAATGAGAAATAAAATTGAAATGAGAAGGAAGAGAAGAAACCATAACCACACATTTTAGATGCTTTAAATTTCTTTTTTTTTTTATTTAAAATATGTGGCTAAGAATATTTCTCATTCTTATCATTTTATTTTCTCTTCTCACTAGATCTCTTCCCATAAAATTATTTCCATTATAATTAGTCTCAAAGTATGATATGACTTGTAGAGCTGCAAACAAGTTGAGCTTTGAGTGCCTCGAGCTCAAGCTAGTATAATATAGCTTTTATCGAGCTCGAGTTGATTTAGAGCTAAAAAGGCGAGCTCAAGCTTATAGCTCGACCTCGTATGAAGCTTTTCAAGCCTTATGTGATTGATAAGTAGTACAAAAATAGGAAGTTGATGTGCAAGTCTATTGGATTTTGTATAGTATAATGAGTTATACTAGCTCAAACCTCAAAGGTAAAGTTGAATGAAATTACGAAATGTTGGTTTGTGTATTGATCTATACAGGTCTAAATGCATTTGAGAAGTGAAATGAAACAAACATGGTTGGTCATAGTTTCGGTTATCGGGTTGTTTGTTTAATTTTTTTTCAGTAAAACTGCAAACCGAATCGAATTCAAATAATTTAAACCGAATCGAAAATTGAATTTAAATTCGGTTTCGATTTCGGGTTGACCTGAATAAAATTACATAATTTATAGTATATTTTTTCATTTAATTATACAAGTACGGTGCACTGCGTTTTCACGCTCGTGCCATACGAAAATGCCACACCATGGCGCCAAAAAGCATACTGACCCTCGCGTTTCCGTGTCACACGTTGTCATCACCGGCTAACGTTGTGAGGTTTTCCTTTTTTGTGTTTTATTGGGTTATGTGTGAACTCATGATATCAATTTTACCTATGGCTCCACTTTTATATTATAGCACAAGGTGAGAGAAGAGTTGATAAGACTAACATATGTTGGTCCTATAAATAACACATCCACTCAAAAAAAATAAAAATAAATAAATAAATAAAAAAAAAAAAAAAAAATGACTTTAGCCATTTGAATGACCGAAACACCTTTGGCTCACGAATGACATTTTGCCTAATATCAAGTTTGGCATGCTCAAGAAGGGTGTGTTTGGCACGTTGTATGTTTGGCAGTATAGATTATGGAAGATTATTGAGGCTTATGATTATTTTTTTTTAAAATAAGCTACATAAAAAATAATCTTTGTTTGGCAGACATAACTTATAAGAGATTAATAAAAAAATAATCTTTTATAATCTCTGAAAATAAAAGATTACAGTAACAACATCAGCACAGAATCAACAAAAGTAAAAAAAAAAAAAAAAAAAAAAAAAAAAAAAAAAAGTTGGATAGGCTGTACAACAGCATTTCATTTCTCTCTCTCCATCAACATTTTCTCTCTGAGAGTATTTGGGTGAAATGAGGGTGTAATCTGAATAACTTCATTCATTTGTAGGGCAATTACTCATGGGATACGGTTTTTAAGGTTAGACTTTCTGCATATATAATAACTTAAATACTTAGTGTGTTAATTTCAATCTTCCATGCCTCCCTTATAGGCTAACAACAATGTTTGTTTGTTACTAGTAAATGACCGCTCGGTAACAATTTTTTACCTTAATGAAATTAGAGTTTAATACTACATAGAAACAGTTTAAGCGGCTTTATGTGAGTCTTTATATGCTTAGATGGTGTTTATTTAAGCTTATATGTGAGCTTACTAGCTTATCTGATTTTGGCTTATATTTCATAAGCCCTGATTTTTTGGCTTATTTTGTAACCTTTGGGCTTATATAAGCTTATTATGTCATAATAAACTTATATTAGCCGATAAACATCAAAATAAGCCGGAAAGATAAACATCAAAATAAGCCGGAAAATTGAGGCTTATATGAAATATAAGCCGAAACCAAATAAGCTCATAAGCCCACATATAAGCTTAAACAAACACCCCTTTAGCTAGGAGGTGTTTATTTGAAAGGGAAAAAAAAAAGTAATTAGCTAATACCGGATTTGTAATTTATTCAGAAAGTATTTGCGGTTTTGTAATGACTGACTGGGGAGTGATAACCAAAAATATATGTTCTGAAAAAAATAAAACACGATGGTGGAAAACCAGAAACCAAATGGTTGTAACATAACGTTGACGTGTAATTGTCTTTTGTGGGTTGTGGTTTTGTGGAGTTGGTACGATCATTGATCAATTTTGCTGAATTATGTTGTAAGTGATCAAACACTATTCAGTAATTTGACAAGTTCTAAGGTTGCATGACTGTTAAATAACACCATGGCTTACCAACACAATAGGAAGGGAAAGTTGTGTTAAAAAACTAACCATGTGCTTGGAAATTTTGGGTGCGAGACCCGAACCATAACACCAAGTGTAAATACAATAAGAACCATTCATGTCTCATAAATATCAGAAATCCCGTCAACAAACATAGTAGTGTGTGTGTCCAAATTGACCATTCACCTACACCAACCATGGGTCTTCAGCTAGCATATGTGACTATATTAGAAACAAAAGCCTAACACAAAATGAACTCAAAAAACTTATGACGAATGGCCACTCATTTATTTCATAAGACTATTTACCTATCATTTGCAACAAATTTACGCCCCAAGGGAAATCGAAGGAACCTCCCAATTTATTTGCGCCGAAACTGATCTGTATGTGAAAACTAAGAAAATTGCAGACCTATCACTTTTATTGCAAATTTGCAGGCTATATCTGTAATTCTGTATACACCAACACTCTGCACACATCGAGTGCATCTCATGCCCAACTCTATGCAATTCTCTCACCAGTTCCCTAATCTGAACCAGGTCTCAGGAGTGTGTCGCATGTATAGTCTGCAAGTATGTTAAGCTAAAGCACATAAAACAAGAAAGAATCGTTCCCTGCTCATGAGATAATACTACAACTAAAACGTTAAATGCAGGCACGTCCTTAAACCTTTAGCACACATGTCCATGTAATTAATCCTCCCTCAACCTAACTCATAAGACACGGTTATGATATGTGATTATACCTATGTTACCAAACACTTTTATAAAACAAACACAGTTACTACTCGCAGCTTACCAAACATAGCCTTAGCCTTCAAAACCTAAAAGTGTCTTAGGTAATCATAATAAGACATAGCCTTAGCCTAAAACCTTTGGTTTTGAAGGCTAAGGCTATGTTTGGTAGCTGCAATTAGTAACCGTGTTTGTTTTATAAAAGTGTTTGGTATGTCATTTGGTGAAGTTTGTTGATTTGTAATTTATTCATTGATACTCATAGCTAATACGTGTCTTCCTAATTGTTAGAATAATGGAACCAGTTCCCGGGGAACTTGCAGCATCCAAATGTGCAGCAGAAGATTTTATTAGTAATATGCCAGATAATGTGATTACTAAAATTTTGAATCTTTTGCCATTACGAGATGCGGTGAGCACTGATATCTTATCGAGAAACTGGAGGTTTAAGTGGACTTTAATCACCAAGCTCGTATTTGATGATGACTTATATTGGCATTTACGAGGATGGGGTGGAAAACCTAGTTATGATGGGAAGGATTTGAGTAGACTTATAAATCAACTCAAAGGTCCGATAACAAAGTTTGATCTTGACATACCGGATTACATATTATTCGAAGATGAGGATGTTGATCATTGGCTTTCCGTCTTGTCTAGAAAAGGGATTAAGAAGCTCAACATTACAAGTCTGTTTGCAGCTCCACTTGAGTTGCCAACCCAACTTTTCTCTTGTCTGGAATTGGAAAATTTGCTGCTCCATAACTGTTATTTCAATCTACCGCCTAGTTTTTGTGGTTTTCCGAAACTTTGGAAATTAGATTTGTCTTACCCAAGATTTAATGAACGCGATACATTTGGGGAGTTAATCGCCCGGTGTCCATTCCTCGAGGTTTTGAGAATTGATGATACGGAAATTATAGAGCATATGGAAATCGCTGAGATAGTGAAACATGGAAATCTCATGAGGTTAGAGTTGACATTGTGTGTGCTTGAAAAAATTTCCAGTATTTTTCAGCTTACAGACCTTCCCACACTTGAACAACTTGAGTTGGAATTTTGCGCCTGCGAGGTAAGCCTAAGTTTGGTCTTTGTGAGTTGGGGTCTGTCCTACTATCTTATGTTTAGCATTGTACTTGGTTATTAGTTGAGCTTAATATATATTCACCTTTTACCAAAAAAAAAAAAAAAAAAAAAAGGGTTGGGGTCTTTGAAATTTAAGATTGCATCGAGGCTTATGAAATCTCTAACTAATCAAATTGGTTTTCTTTTTAGTTAATGGGAGAAGCTGGTGTCAGTAAGAAGGTCCTAACCGCCTTTCTTTCCCTTAAGAGACTTGATCTGTCTCGTGTAGATTTTAACAATGATCTTATGGTATCATTTGTCTCCGAAATTATTAATAGCTCCCCAAATCTGCTTAATCTTAATATCTGGGTGAGTAGAATTCATTAGATTAATTATTTTCGAAATATTCATAGCTGTGCATCTAAATACCAACAAATCTTGCAGCCTGCATACGGGGGTAATGCTCCACCATGTGCATTTCCAGACTACAACACAATGGGGATGCTGCAGCTTCGGAGTGTGTTGTTTTCAACTTTCAATGTTTCAGTGAATGAATTGCGTTATATAAAGTCTTTACTTGCATGTTCCCCTTTGCTAGAGAATTTTGTTTTTCATCTTCGTTCATCGAGAGTGTTGGGTGGTGAAAAGGAAAAGTTGATGCTTGCTACCAAGTTGTCGAAGCTCCCTCGAGCCTCCCCCATGGCTGAAGTAGACGTTATTTGGGATTAGTATCTTGAACCTAATTAGTATCTTTTTTCTGTGTATTATGTCTTTAGATTGATCTTTGGCTTTGGCAGCACTTTTAATGTAATTTAGGAGAAGCTTCTAATTTGGCGAATGTGCCATTTGTTTTGAACTAGTGTGAGGAGAAATGCAAAGTGCATGTGATCTTATCTTAAATATCTACTAAGCTTGATTTATGGATTCGCTTAACTAGTTAAGCATGAGCTGATTTATAGTATCATGACCTCATGTTTCATTTTGCAAACCATACTGTTTCAGGGTAGAGATTGTGATTCATGATAGGACAAAACTTGGGCTCTGCCCTTCTTCAAGCTCAACAATTAATGCATAGACCCTGCATAGCTGAGTTTCGGTTAGACCTGATTCATATAAAACTTGACATTCTGTTAGGTTTTTCAGGTCCAAAAAGTTATAAGCACACTGAAAGGTCTCTTGTTTGATCACAATCTAATATTTGGCCAACTTCTATTAAATGGGTGTTTGAGATTCCTTAATAAAAGTGCCCATCTGTGTAGTGTCTGTGTATTGAGTTTATAAAAGTAGATAAACAGGTACATGTTTGTGTTTACTATTAGTAAACAACAAGCACTTTTAAATGGGGCAGTTTATACGGACCTTCCTTACAGGGGGTTTCCAATCATTTCACGCATTGGAGTGTTGTACTGTGTGCATCATGATGCTGTACTATGTGCTCCGCGGTTTGTACGGTTGACCCATAAGGAGGGTCCCTATAGCATATCCCTTTTAAATAGATATCACTCAGGCAAACACCCTTTGTTGCTGTTGGAAAGTCAAACCACGGTCAAAACATAGTCCAAACGAGTGGGCGTACCCGTGCGTTGTGGCTGTTTATTTATTTCATATCACTAAGAAATTTTAATAATATTTTGTTTCAATGCAAGATTTTTTTTTTTTTTTTTTTTTTTTTTTTTTTTTGGGGCTTTAGGCCCGTTGGTTTTGTATCATAAATGTGGTATAGGTGAGCAAAGTCAACTCTTATATACTTATAGAAGTGTCAACCACAACAAAATTTGTAAGTATATATCTCAAATTTTTTTAAAAGTAACATTATTTATATTATAATCTTCATCTCAATATTCATTAATTTTTACAAATAAGAAATATCTTATCTCCAATCTAAGATTGGTAAATAAATAAATGTATATATCGAGCGGGATTGGCCGCTCATTGCTACGAAGCTTTTATCGTCATATTTTTTGATCATATAAATATAATTGAGAACTGTCAGTAAACTTTAAATATTAGTGATATTTAAAAAAGAAGATGTCTTCAAAAGGCCGAAAAGTTGAATGAGCTCATTTAATCGCTTAGTATTTGTTAGACATTTGATAAATAAAACCTGCTATAAAAAACCGTAAATAGTTAAAAGTATAAGGTAATTATCGCAATTTTCTTTATTAAAATTCTTTTTAAACAAACTTTAGGGTAGCTTTTAAAGTTATTTAACAGGTTAAGTGTGCACTTTGAAGATTCTTTTTATTTAAGAAAAATATATATATTGAATTTTAATGTTTTTTATAAAATCGTACGTATGTCGAAAGTATATCAATATTGAGCTCGTTTTGTTCGTAATCGACAGGCCTTTTTAGTGGTATATTTTTTATTAACAAGATTGATACATAGTTGTTAGATATTTGGCAAATAAAGTTTGTTATATAAAAAAGTCATAAATACCAAAAAGTTCAAGGAAATTTTCGCTATTTGGAAAATAGATCGGGGGTTGGTTTGTATTTTTTTTTTTTTTCAATTGTGGGATGAGAGTACGGGGCGTCATAAAAGCCGACCGACCCAACCCGAACCAGAACTCGAATATGGCTTTTCAGGTTGGGTTATTCGGGTCCAAAATTATATTCGGGTCAATCGGGTCAATCGGGTTAACCCGAATTTACTCAAGTTTCAAACAAGGTCGGGTTCGGGTATAATATATATCTCTTACTCGGGTTCGGGTCAACCCGATTGACCCGAGTTTTATTCTTTTTCTTTTAGATTTGCATGTAAACACCAAAATTATATAATTTTTAAACTACCTAGACCCTAACCCGAGCTGATCTGACCCGAGTTAACCCGAACTCGAATTGACCCGACCTGAGAAACCCGAGTTCTAAACAAGGTCGGGTTCGAGTATTTATTTTTGAGCTTTAACCCGAATTGACCCGAACCGAATCCAATCGGGTCAACCCGAATAACACCCTAAGGGGCCGTTTGGTTGGGGGAATTTTAAATTCTAGCAAATTTAAATTCTTAAGAATTTAAAATTCCGGAATTCAAAATACCTTCGCACGTTTGGTTGACAGAAATTTATAAATATTTTTTATTTTTTAAATGTAAATTTCATAAATATTCTATTTAAAAGTTTATAAAAAAATTATAAAAAAAGTTTATAAAAAATTTATAAAAATTTATAAAAAATTTTATAAAAAAAGTTTATAAAAAAATTATTAAATATTTATAAAAAAAATTTATAAATTTAAAAAAAAAAAAAAAAAAGTTTATAAAAAAGTTTATAAAAAGTTTATAAAAAAATTTTATAAAAAAATTATAAAAAAAGTTTATAAAAAATTTATAAAAATTTATAAAAAAAAATTTGTAAAAATTTATAAAAAAATTTATAAAAAAAGTTTATAAAAATTTATAAAAAAAGTTTATAAAAATTTATAAAAAAAAAAAATTAAAATATTTATAAAAAAAAGGTTTATAAATTTAAAAAAAAAAAAAGTTTATAAATAAAATTTATAAAAATTTTTTATAAAAAGTTTATAAAAAAATATAAAAAATTTATAAAAAAAGTTTATAAAAAAATTATAAAAAAAGTTTATTAAAAATTTATAAAAAAAGTTTATAAAAAAAAACATAAATATTCTATTTAAAAGTTTATAAAAAAACAATAAGAAAAAAAGTTTATAAAAAAAATTTCCAAGTAAATTAAAATTCTTCACTTTTTGGGGGAAATCTAATTCTCTCCATTTTGGCAATTCAAGTAATTGTAAATTACTTCATTTGTGTTACCAAACACATTATTTGAAGGAAATTCAAATTCAATATCCCCCAATATGCCCCAACCAAACACCCCCTTAATTGGGAATATTAATGATCGGCTGGGCTCAAAATCGGATCCACTCACCGCTAATGAACAATAAAATATTACTTTTTAAATCAATCAAAATGCACTCATATTAGTATGGTAAATGCATATATAGTTAATTTAAAAAAACATTATTTTTAATTCCTTGTCTTCAACTCTTTGTCTCTATGTAAGGCTGAGCAACGGGAATCGACCAAATCTGACCTGACTCGAAAACTGATTAAAGGTAAAACGTGAACCGAAAAATGAACCGAGTAAAACCTATCAAAATCGAAACCGAATCGAATATGGTTGGTTCGGTTCGATTTTGCTAGTTCGAACCGAACAGTTGTGTTTTAACCCGAATTGAGCCGAAACCGAACCGACATGAGTAAAAAAACCGAAATAAGTATACAAAACCGAAAATCAAACCGAATAAGGTTTGTTCGGTTTGGTTAGGCCCGGTTCGGATTGGTTTGTCGGGTCGGGTCGGTTTTCGGTTGATTTCTCTGTGCATCAACTCACCCGTCAGGCCGTCACAACTCATTACGATTCAAAGTATAATCGGCTTATATGATTATAAACTTGATGCAAAAAAAGGTTCTTAAGATTTAGAATTACAAGTACAAAACTTAAATTTGACTAAAATGACTAAATTGCCCTCAAATGCAATGAATTGCGCGTGAGGAGTTAACAAGCATTGACTAACGACAGTTAATCAACGGGATAACGGGGATGCAAAATGAAGATACTAGGGATGAATGGCAGACTTATTTTGATTTTGGGAGAGCTGAACCGGACCGAACCGACCATATTCGATCGGTTTCGGTTTTACATATTAACGGTTTTCGGTTTCGGTTCGGTTCGATTCGACTTAAAACCGAGAAAAAGACACCTAAACTATATAAATCGAATCAAACTGACCGAACCAACACAAAAGCAAACCGAACCGACCATATTTGATTCAGTTCAGTTCTATATACTAATGGTTTTCAGTTTTGATTTGGTGTAGTTTTCGTCAGTTCGGTTCGGTTTTGAACTGATGTTCGGCCCATGTAAAGTGTGTTGCATGTGATTGTAAACTTGTAATAGATAAGTACAAATAAGTTTAGCTAGGTGTATAAATGACCCCAAAATATTTGCTTAAATCACTTTCCCTATGTAAGTGCCACAAAGCAAACCCCCTTTTGACTGTCTGCATAAATCCTCAAGAAAACAGCAAATTAGGTAAATTTCCTGTTTTTTTCCATTTTGATCTATTTGCTTCTTATTAAATGCTGTAAAAAATCTATCTTTATTATGTTTACTAAATCCCTGTAGCTAGATTCTTGAATCTTGATCTGTGTGTAAAAGGAGTAGTTTTGCCATCAGGGTTCCTTTTCGGGTTGCGAAAAGATGAATTTAATGGACAGGATTGATGATGAGCCAATACCATCTTTAGGATTTATGGAAACTAAGATTTTGAAGCCTAATTCATCTTACTTAAGTTTTGGAAATTTGAGAAGTGATACTAATTTAAATGATCACAATATGAGTGATGATGATGAGCCTAGTTTTATGGAAGACGGAAATAACGAGAATTTAAGGAGAGTAAAGGGTAGGAAGGGGAGTTTGTCGCAATGGCAGAGGATGAAATGGTCTGATAGCCGAGTTAGGCTTTTGATTCAGGTTGTGTCTTGTGTTGACGATGATGATGGTGGTAATGTGGAGGGGGGTGGTGGTGGGTCGGGTAGGAGGTCGTCGTGTTTACAAAAAAAGGGAAAGTGGAAAACGGTTTCTAAGATGATGGTGTCTAAAGGTTGTGAAGTTTCGCCGCAACAATGTGAGGATAAGTTTAATGATTTGAATAAAAGGTATAAGCGTTTGAATGATATTCTTGGAAGAGGGGTTTCGTGTAGAGTGGTGGAGAATCCGTCTCTTATGGAGTCTATGCCTCGGTTGTCGGCTAAAATGAAGGAAGATGTTAAGAAGATATTGAGTTCCAAGCATTTGTTTTATCCGGAAATGTGTGCTTATCATAATGGTCAAAAGATCCCGAATTGTGAAAGTCAATGTGTGTCAAAGGTGAATGCTAATGCTATTGCTAATGCTAATCATAGTTCTGATGATGTTGAAAATAATGATGAAAGTGATGATGACGATGACGATGATGATATGGATCATGAAGACGATGATCATGAGAATGATGGTGAAGGGGAGCGAGGAAAGGGTAATAATGGTTTTCGTGATGAGATGAATGAGTTTTTTGAGGACCCTAATAATTCGAAAATGCAAAAGAAAGAATGGGTTAGAGAACGAATGTTGCAGATACATGAACAGCGAATCCGGATTGAAACTGAAGCTTTTGAAATGGAGAAAAGGAGGTTTAAATGGCAAAGATTTTGTGATAGGAAAGACAGAGAGCTCGAGATTTCAAAATTGGAGAATGAGAGGTTGATGTTGGAAAACGAGCGTATGACATTTCAAGTAAAGCATCCACATCATGTCATTGATTCTGAATAGCTTTTAGATCTTCTGTTTGTAACTTAAGTAATATGTATCCTGCTAATAACAGTGAAAAACACCTTATTGTGTATCAAAAGAAATGCTTAAACCCTTTATTGTTTGTATTATAATGTATGAAACTTTCGTAGGGACTTTGGAGCTCTGAAAGCATTTGTAAAATGATAACATGTTCTTGCTTCAGCCCATAGTAGGGCTGACAATTTCGAGCGTTTACTTATGAATGGTTATCGTGTCTATTCTTTTTGCTGAACCATGTGAATTTTGTAGATCTTGGTCCAAAACGTTGTAGATTTAAGGGATTGTTTGAACACTTTGTAGTACTGTATCTTCCATTATATTTTGAAGAATAACAGTGCTAATTCATTGTTAAAGGGTGAGCAAATATCCTACGGCTACATGCCTGTAGCAGTTGCTGGTGTTCTTGTTGGTTATGAATTTATGATTGAACATTGTGGCACACTTTTTATAATGAAAAGAGAGGGGTATAGCTCTAGTTTGTTTGTTTTTTTTGTTTTTTGTTTTTTTTTTTTGTTTTTTTTGTTTTTTTTTTGTTTTATTTTATTTTTATTATTATTATTTTTTTCAAGGAGAGGCTGGAAGACAAACCGGGTTGGCTAACAAAGATAAAATGGTTCGGGTTGATACAGTTTTCAGTAAAACCCTTATGGCTATAATTCTGTAGAATAATTTAGGAGGTTCTGTGTGTTAAAAATAGACCTTATTCAGTTATCAATCCATCTGAACTTATTTGTTTAACTGGTCAAATAGGGGATATGTAAATCCATTCCCTTCAGGATAGTATTTTGGCTAGGTTTGGGCTTGGTTGGCTAATTACAGTGGCTGTTGGTTTTACTGCATACCCAGTTAACACTATTGGTAGAGGAATGCAAATGACATATGCTGAAGTTTTCAGCTATGAAGACTCCATCAATGCGTTGAGACATATCCTGAAGTATGAGGGAGCCAAATCATTGTACAAAGGTGCATGTGCAAATATCCTACTCGCTGAACTGAAGTCGTTACTTTGGGCAAGAAGAATGGTTTAACAAAATTGCAAAGTTTAACAAAATAAATTTCATAAAAAAGAATTTGTAAAACTATTTTACTCGTCCGTCTCGAAATAAGTCTCCAATCAAATATGTACACTTATAATCTATAGTTCTATACTACATTCGAAGCTCATTTCCTCCGTAAAATGACTAAGATAATCTTATTTTTAAAAAATACAAATTAACATGCAATATATACAAATGATTAATGCTATTTATAATTCATTAAACAATATTTTTTTTACATAATTATTTTAAAACATTCATTAATGTAAGTTTGATGCCAAACTTTTATTTGTTTATGGACATTAATATTTTTTGAAAATTGCATATTCAAAATACATTTATCAACTATATGCATGTATAAATTTAAATTAAAAATAATTATTTGATAATACAAATAAAAGAATGTGAGAGGATATGTCGATAGTCACACAATGATGGGACAATAAATTAGAAAACCCACTATTATACCATGGATTAATACATGCCAAACTATTAGGCATGATCCCTAATATTGGGCCTCACGGATTTAAACCAAACAACAAAAATCTACTTTCATCCCTAGATTCAATCTCTATCCCCACCAACCAAACATGCTCTAAATACTTATAATGCGGAGTTAATTACATAAATGGTTCATGTGGTTTGTCAGGTTTTACGAGTTTAGTCCTTAAACTTTAATTTTTTGCGGATCTCCTCCCTATGGTTTTGACTCATTACGGGTTTGGTCCCTTGACCACTTTTTTTGTTAGTTTGACTGTTAAGTGGGTGTTTAAATGGCTGAATTGACAGAAATACCCTCCTATTGTATAGTCCTTGTGGTTTGTAGCATATCACGAATTTGATCCCTACTTTTTTATTTATTATTTATTCAACTATTTAATTAATATTATTAATAATTTCTTTATTTCTAAAACTTTTTTGTCCGAATTTTTTTATATAACTTTCTACAAGTTTTGTTTTTGTTTTTTTTTTTTTTTTTTTTTTTTTTTTTTTTTTTTTTAATAAATTTTATTACGAGATTTTTTTATGATATTATTAATAATTTTTACGAGATTTTTTTTATAAAAATTTTACGAGATTTTTTATAAAAGTTTTTAAGAGATTTTTTTATGATATTATTAATAATTTTTTTATTAAATTTTTTTTCCCAAATTTTTTAAGTAAGTTTTTTACATATTTTTTTGAAGTAATTTTTTCACAATTTTTTTAATGATATTATTAATGATTTTTACGAGTTTTTTTTTTAAAATTTTTTAAAACGGAATTTATTTTATAAAACTTTTATTACGTGATTTTTTATGATATTATTAATGATTTTTACGAGATTTTTTTTATAAAATGTTTTACAAGATTTTTTTTTTAAATTTTTTACGAGTTTTTTTATGATATTATTAATGATTTTTACGAGATTTTTTTTATAACATTTTTACGAGATTTTTTTTATAAATTTTTTTACGTGATTTTTTAGGAGATTTTTATGATATTATTAATAACTTTTAAGACATTTTTTTATAAAATTTTTTTGACAAAAAAAGTTGACATAATTTCTGTAAAAGTTTTGACATAATCCGTAAAAAAAAATTTAATTAAAAAAAATATTGTTCAAAATTATAAAATTCTAATTTATTAAATTTTTTTTAAAACAAATTAAAATATTAAATTTTAAAAAAATTGTTAAAATATTAGACTTTTAATTTGTTAAAAAAAATATTCTTTTTAAAGTTTTGACATAATATATTTAAAAAAAATAAAGGTTTTTAAAGTTTTAAAGGTTTGACATAGGTTTTTAAAATTTAAGAAAATATTGTTGTTAATACAAATATCGTCATTAAACGTTATTTATATTTTTGATCTTAGCCTAAGTTTTGTTAACGACAAAAGTAAATTTAATTTATAAAAGCTTAAAGCTTGTCAAGTTTATTAGATATTAAAACAAGCTTTCTCAAACAATATATTCATCATTCAAGCATTTACATTTATGATTAGTAACATCTTGATATGACTCTAATCATTATGTATGATAGTAGTTTGTAGAATGTGTTAGGTTCTTAAAACCAAACACTACTTAAGCATTTGCATATTTCTATTAATAGTAATACAACATTTGACATCATGTATTACATCATGGAGATCATTGAAGATTCCATTAGATATTTTGTGAAGATTTGTACTCTTCATATCTTGCAAAATCTTACTTAGATAGAGTTGACTTTAGGCAAGATTTGATATCTTGACTGTCAGACTGGCGGTACCAATTTGGTACACGGGCGGAACCCTTTTAAGGGGTCCGCGGTCCGTGGACGCTCCTGTCCAAATTGGCTATAAATAGCAATGCCAAGCCAAGTAGTTTCTCATCCCTTTCTAACATACTCTCATACATATCTTCTCTCTAACCTTTCTAACTCAGTTTCATATCATATTAGTGATCTCTTTTGTAGCAAAGAAGATCAAGTCATATTCAAGCTTCAACGAGAAGTTGGAAGTCTTGTTTGTTTAGTGTTGTATGATCTAGTGTTGATCCATACTTCATTGTTGTATCAAACCATCATAATCTTGTGAGTGTGAGTGGTTAGTATTTTAGTCCTCAAAATACATTGTGTGTGGGAGTAGTTGTACCCTTGGAAAGAACTCGACATCTAGCTTAGTGTCGGAAATAGTGTAAGCGAAGTGTAAAGGTTTTCTCCGCCGGTGAAAGGAGCTTGTTGACTAGTGAAGTTAAACTCTCGAGTGTGAGACTCGGGGAGTGGAGTAGGGCAAGGAAAAAGAGTCCTTGTAGGCCGAACCACTATAAACAACTTGTTGTGGTTTGATCATTTCTTTCCTTATTTACTTATTACATATTGCTTGCACATTTCATTAACATACTTAAGATCAATATCAATTGATCTTTCAATAAGTTTCAAAACAAAGTTTTTAATCGGTAAACTATTCAACCCCCCTTCTAGTTTTCTACAATTGGTACCAGAGCCTCGTTGCTCAAGAATTTCTAAAATAACTTGTATTTTATAAACTTGAAACGATCCATGGATTCTGAAAACTTTAAAGAAGGGCAATCTATGCAAAGACCACCACTCTTTGAAACCAATGGATTTATCTATTGGAAAAACCGTTTTGAAACATATGTAAAATCAAAAGATATAGATCTTTGGTTTATTATTGTTAAAGGAGATTTTAGTTCTACAACAAAGGATATTTCCGTTGATGAACAAAAGAAATTAGTTGCTAAAAATAATGAAGCTAAAATGATGCTTTATAATGCTTTACCTAGAAAAGAATATGAAAGAATTTTTATGTGTGAAACCGCCAAAGATATTTGGGAATCTTTAATTGTTACACATCAAGGTAATTCACAAGTCAAGGATAACAAAATTGATCTTCTTGTTCAACAATATGAACAATTTGTTATCCCTGAAGATGAAACCATTGATTGTGGCTTTGCTCGTTTTAACACTATCATTACATCACTTAAAGCACTTAACGAATCTTTTCGTAGTAAGAACTTTGTCAGGAAATTTATTAGAGCACTCCATCCCAAATGGAGAGCTAAAGTGACCGCTATTGAAGAATCAAAAGATCTCTCAATAATGTCACTAGACGAGCTAATTGGCAACCTCAAAGTTCACGAAATGGTAATGGAGAAAGATTCTGAGATCATCAAAGGAAGAAAGGAGAAGATCAAATCCGTTGCTCTTAAAGCAAAGGCGGAATCAAGCGATGATGGTGAATCTTGTTCAGATAGTGAAGATGAGGAGTATGCCATGGCCGTTAGAGATTTCAAGAAGTTCTTTAGAAGAAGAGGAAAGTTCGTAAGACAACCTCGAGAAGAAAAGAAGCCATTCCGAAAAGATCGGGATGATAAGAAGATCAAAGGTGAAAGAAAGTGTTTTAGATGTGGTGATGCAAGTCATCTCATAGGAGAATGTCCCAAGCCACCTAAGAGCAAAACTCAACGAGCTTTTGTAAGTGGTGCTTGGAGTGATAGTGAAGACGATGAAGAATCAAGCAAGGAAGAGATCGCTCTAATGGCACATGAGTCAAATGAGGTACTTTCCGACTCTTCTTATTCTTCCATAGATGATGACACCTTGCAAAAACAATATAATCAATTGTGTGAGCTAAGTCTAAAAATCATAACTAAAAATAAATTTCTAAAAACTAAAAAGGAGTTTTTGGAAAATGAGGTATATGAGTTAAAAGAAAAAGCAAAACGACTTGAAAAAGGAAAAACAAATGACAATGATTGTAAATCATGTCAAGAGCTAAATCTTGAAATAGAAAAACTAAAGTTCACACAAAATGTTTTAATAGAAAATAATTCTAAGTTTAAAAGGTTTAACAAAAACATCGCTATTGCCGATGAAATAGTTAAAATTCATAAAACACCAGGAGACATGAATGGGCTAGGGTTTAATGAAGTTTTAATTCCTAAGAGTCAAAACAAAACGGCCGAAAAGGACGAACATTCTGTCAAAACTGCTGCTGTACAGCACGGACCAGATGGAACCAAAAAAAGGGTTCCGTCCGTTGTGCAAAATGGTACCGCGGGTACTTCAGCAGAACAGAATGTTCGCAATACGGACCGTACTGAATTTGTTCAAGTAACAAAGAAAACCAATGATAATGTTAAACTAAAACCAGCCATTATATCAGGAGTAGGACTTATTAAAAATGAATTTAGATCAAAAACTACTCAACAACGACATAAAACCTTTTTTGCCAAACGCCCCTTTCCTAAGAGCAACCACAACGTTCAACATAACTACCAACACAACGGTTGGAATCAAAACTTTCCTAGACCATATCAAACTCCAGATTACATGCCATGGAATCCTTATCCATCATTTCCATACATGAATCAAATAAATGGTATGTTTAACCCAAACGGACCCATGAGATATTGGGGACCAAATGTTTGAGTTATTCGCTTCTTAGGTATGTTTGAAAGTTGGATTGGAACCTGATGAATGGATAAAAGATAGTGGATGCTCACGACACATGACGGGCAACAAAAGTCTCTTCTCATCATACCAAGAGTATGACGGAGGTAATGTCACTTTCGGTAGCAATCTCAAAAGCAAAATCATTGGCAAAGGTACGATTGCTCATAACTCTCTAACTATTGAAAATGTTGCTCATGTGGATAGGTTAGGATTTAATCTACTTAGTATTAGCCAACTATGCGATAAAAAGTATAAAGTACTATTTGATGAAAATGGTAGTAAAATACTAAAAGATGGTATCACCATAGCTAAAGGAGTTAGGAAAAATAACATATACGTCATGAAAATAGATAAAACGTATAATGACAAACTTTGCCTAACAACATTAGACGATAGCTCATCTCTTTGGCATAGACGCTTAGGTCACGCTAATATGAGACTTATACAAAACCTATCTTCAAAAGAGTTAGTTAGGAATTTGCCAAAACTAAAATATGACCAACACTTTTGCGACGCTTGCAAAATTGGTAAACAAACACATAGTAGTCACAAATCTAAAAATATGGTATCTACATCTAAGTGTCTAGAATTATTACATATGGACTTGTTTGGACCATCCGCTATAAGAAGCTATGGAGGCAACTTATACACTTTGGTCATAGTAGATGATTACTCAAGGTTTACTTGGACGTTATTTTTGAAAACCAAAAATGAAGCTTTTGATAAATTTGAAATACTTAGCAAGAAAATTCAAAATCTTCTAGGTATCAAAATTGTGTCGATCCGAACGGATCATGGTCGTGAATTTGACAACGAAACTCAATTTGGAAACTTTTGTGATACAAATGGTATAACACATAACTTTTCCGCTCCACGAACACCTCAATCAAATGGAGTAGTAGAACGTAAAAATAGAACAATTCAAGAAATGAGTAGAACAATGCTTAATGAACAAAACATTCCTCAAAAGTTTTGGTGTAACGCCGTTGACACTTCTACATATATATTAAATAGAGTCCTAATACGTCATTTCCTAAACAAAACATCATATGAACTTTATAAAGGTAAAAAGCCAACATTAGGATATTTTAAAGTCTTTGGTTGCAAATGTTTTATTCTTAACACTAAGGATTATCTCATCAAGTTTGACCCAAAGTCTTATGAAGGTGTATTTCTTGGTTACTCTCAAACTAGTAAAGCTTACATTGTCCTAAATAAAGAAACAATGATAGTCGAGGAATCGTTGAACATAACATTTGACGAAAGTCCACCTCCCTCTAAGACATCACCTTTGGTAGATGATGACTTAGTTGAAAGTCAAATAATTGAAAGTCAAATTGATAATAACAAGGAAGATGAACCATTAAATAAGGAAATTGTCAACATAAAAGAATCTAAAAGTCATCCATTAGAAAAGGTCATAGGAAAACTTAATCAAAGAACCTTAAGATCACAAGCTCAAAATCAAAGTAATCATTTTTGTTTTGTATCCACCATTGAA
Organism: Chrysanthemum seticuspe; assembly: GCA_019973895.1. Lineage (NCBI taxonomy): Eukaryota > Viridiplantae > Streptophyta > Magnoliopsida > Asterales > Asteraceae > Chrysanthemum > Chrysanthemum seticuspe. Next base: position 279,000,773 of record BPTQ01000001.1, on the reverse strand, counting down.
CCAAAAACCATAAATGAAGCAATAAAAGATGAATCATGGGTAATGGCCATGCAATAAGAATTAAACCAATTCGTTAGAAATGATGTTTGGAAACTAGTTCCAAAACCCAAAGATCAAACTATAATTGGAACAAAATGGGTCTTTCGAAACAAAATGGATGAAAATGGTATAGTATCTAGAAACAAAGCTAGGCTTGTTGCACAAGGTTATAATCAACAAGATGGAATTGACTATGATGAAACTTATGCACCAGTAGCTAGACTTGAATCTATTAGAATATTACTTGCTTATGCATGTGCTTATGATTTTAAATTATTTCAAATGGATGTTAAAAGTGCTTTTCTTAATGGGTTTATTAACGAAGAAGTGTATGTTGCTCAACCTCCCGGTTTTACCGACTTTGAGAAACCACATCATGTCTTCAAACTCAAGAAAGCATTATACGGCCTTAAACAAGCACCTAAAGCTTGGTACGATCGTCTTAAGACTTTTCTTATTGATAACAAATATACTATGGGATTAGTAGATAATACTCTTTTTACTAAGAAAAAGGAATCGCAAATTATTATTGTTCAAATATACGTTGATGACATTATATTCGGATCAACTTGTCAAGAACTATGTAATGATTTCTCTAAAATCATGCATGACGAGTTTGAAATGAGTATGATGGGTGAGTTAAACTTCTTTCTAGGACTTCAAATTAAACAACTAGAAGATGGTATTTTCTTTAACCAATCTAAATATATAAAAGATATGCTTAAGAAATTTGGTCTTGAAGATTTCAAACCAACTAAAACACCCATGTCTTCGGACACTAAACTCACCAAGGACGAAGAAGGTGAATCCGTAGATAACACTAAATATAGAGGAATGATTGGTAGCCTACTCTATCTTACGGCTAGTAGACCCGACATTATGTTTAGTGTTTGTCTATGTGCTCGCTTTCAAGAAAACCCAAAGGCATCACACTTAGAAGCATTAAAAAGGATTTTTAGATATATTAAGGGAACAACGTGTTTAGGATTATGGTATCCCAAAGAAACGGGTATAGAAACCATAGTGTATGCCGACTCGGATCATGCCGGTGATTATGTTGATAGAAAAAGTACAAGTGGTATTTGTACTTTTGTTGGACATTGTCTCACCTCATGGTTTGCAAAGAAGCAAACGGCTTTAGCCATCTCTACTACTGAAGCCGAATACGTCTCAGCCGGAAAAGCATGTCAACAAGCTCTTTGGATGAAGCAAGCTCTCGTAGACTACGGAATTCATCTCAACGATATTGTGATACTTTGCGACAACAAAGGAGCCATCGATCTCAGCAAGAATCTCGTTCAACATGCTCGTACAAAGCACATTGAAATCCGTCATCACTTTCTTCGCGACAATGTTCAAAAAGGAAACATTTCAATCGAGAAAGTATCCTCCGAAGACAACATTGCCGACATCTTTACTAAACCTCTTAAACGAGAACCTTTTAATCTTCTTAGACTTGGTTTAGGGTTAATGGAACCAAGCATGTAGGATAAACATAGCCTAAAACATTAGAATAGTCAAACCAAAACAATTTTGTCTTGTTTCTGCTACTGTAGCCACGGCACCAAACGACAACACGGACGGAACCAAAAATTTGGTGCCGTCTGGTCCGTGGTGTCTACAGAAGCAAAAACAGCTTTATACATAACATCTTCTTCCTCACAACCCACTTTACCAAAACGTGTAAAACTTAAACCAAGCTCATTATTATCATCTTCCCACTCACTAATCACTGAAGATAACATCATTGTAAGTATCCTAACTGCATTTCATCTCTTAATTCTGAGTCTAGGATTCTTATTTATACACAAAACTATCACAAATCATTACATGGGGTTTTATGTATGCTTTTATACCAAATATGAATTCAATTGGCAAATTGCATAACTAGTCATTCAAATTAGGTACTACATTATCATATTGCATAAACAAAATCATGTTTCCCACTAATTGATAGATAATAAATATAAGGCCTTATTCAAACAACCAAACACCCCATGTCAAAAGTTTTGAAAAGCTTCTCACTTGTAGGAAAACATTTTTCATTGCTAATACAAATAGAAACGTTAGAATTTTCATCACTTGCATGCTCTTGAATACTAAAGGTATTGCATAACTAATATGCACTCCCGGGTATATTCAAATATAGCCACATTGAATTAGGAGCATTTGGGTTATCTCATGGTATTTGCCAAACACTCCACTAAAACCATTTTGTGCATAAAATGAGTCGAGATAACCGCAACTCCAAATTGTTTTCATATAGGCACACACTAGAATAAAAAACGTTAAAATTTATCTTAATTTTTTTTAACACGTTAATTCTTGTCCTTAGGAATAACCATGGTAGCCGCAAGATTCTATGATCACAAAGACACTCTTAACTACATTCCCAAACACCACAAAACCAAAGGACTCACCAAGGAACAAGTAGAAATATTTAGGGGTCTAGAATCAAGGTATTTCCACGAGGGTAGAACCATTCACTCATCCTTCCTTGAGCATACCAATCTTCGTGAAGAACTAGCCGCCATTCAATTCGATTGTCTTCTTGACATTGATGAACCAATTTGTCCTAGGTTCGTATTAGAATTCTATGCTAGTGTGACCGGTTTTAGTGATGAAGATGATGAGTTTTGTCTTAGCTTTAGAATCAACCAAAATGACTACACCATCACTTTAAGTGACTTTGCAAGAGTACTAGGAATTCCCAACCGTGGAACTTGTGTCTACACGGATAAGTGGTCACTCACCGCCCTTGATGCAATCAATGACCGCTCTCTTCCCTACATAACCCGTTTAGCCGATAAGGATGTCATCCGTGAACACCTTTTTAACCCAAAAGGTGATACAACCCGAGTTACCCGAAAGGGAAAAGAGGTAGACCGAGATCCATATGGAATGGAGCTCAATGAACTTAAGCACGAATTTAAGAAATGGGAGGAGTTACTTAGAGCAAACGTCATTAGCACCATAGGGAATAGGGATCACATAAACGCTTGTCTTTGCCACATGCTTTACAACTTGTCCACCCGACAACCATTCAACTTAGCCTACTACATAGCTAGGAGAATGATTGATATTCCAACTCAAGGATCCGTTGCTCTTCCATACGGGATGCTTCTCACCCGTCTCTATAGAAACTTCGCTCCAATTCCACCTACCCCAAAAGGGATGCACCTTAACTATGATCTCATCCCTCACATCTTTGTGCCTTTGAGTGATGCTCGAGTTGCTAAGACCAAAGGCAAAAGAGCTAAACCTCCAACTCCTTCATCATCATCATCAAATAGCTCCGAGGATGGTCTTCCAAGCTCTCGTCTTCCTCCTCAAGAGTATTACACATCTCTTCCCGAGATTGAGAATGAATCAGCAGAATTCAAGCAAACTAAGGGAATGTTCAAGTGCCTTGGTAGGATGATGAACAAGATTTACAAGAAGTTGGACAAATAAGGGTACTTTAAGGAGTGTTTGGAACAATGCATTATCGTTAATGTTTGATACTATTTAGTTGTTTTTATTGTGTAGGATGATAATATAACTTGAAACAATGGTGTATGCTAACAATCTCATGCAGGGGGATAGCACAAGTATGCTATCAAATTTTACCCATTTTCACTATATTGTGAAAATCAATAAGCCTTGCTCTTAATCTATGCTCCACTGTGTTTACATATGTGTTATTTACTTTTCCTAACTAGAAATGTTTAGTATAACAGGTTTTGAGAAAAAATTTCAGGTTTCGGAAATTTCAAGTTTTAAGAAACATTCTGTCCAAATTTCAGCACTCCACGGATCAGACGGCACCATTATTTTGGTACCGTCCTTTATGTAATTTGGTACCGCCATATCTGTACAGGCGGACCAGACGGCACCCTTTTTTGGGTTCCGTCCGTGTATGATTTTGGTGCCGTGGATCCTCCAGGTAATTTTCTGAATTTCGACTCTTTCGTGATTCCAAATTATCTTCCATCACTTATAAATCAATCTTAACTAGTTTATACTATTATTAGAACTAGTATTATTCACTAAGGGATGTAAGAAATCCATTTCCCACCAAAATTCAAAAATTTGAAAAATCCACCCAAGGAGCCCTTTGGCATAAAGGAAGGAACCAAATTTTTGGTACCTTCAAATCCGTGGGTAATCTGAATATTAGGAAATTCCACTCACTAGAACACATTTATTGCATATCTTTTCTTCTTCACTCCATCTTCTTTGTATGGATTGACTTGGGTGATATGACTAGCATTCAACCCACTTCCAAATCATTAGGAACCTCATCTCTTCAATGGTTCAACATCAAATCAAACCTTTTCTCAACAATTTCTTACCTCTATAAATTGAAGGGTTTTACCATGATCATCCTCACACCTTCTTCATTCTCACTACTATCTAGCAAATCAAAAACCCAAGTTAAAAATGACTAAATCATCCCCAAAACCTTGCAAGAAAACCGCTAGAATGAGCGTAAGGCCTTGTTGTTTTGTTAATCTTAGCTCATCATCCGAATCTTCACCACTCACCATCTCATCTCCCATTAGAGATGATACACACCTTACCTTAGCTACACCCACTTCATCACACATTGTGATCACCACTCCACCACCATCAAAAGCTCCTACTTCACCTCCACCGGCACCCATCCAAACATCCAAAACACCCTCACCACCTTCACCAAGGTCTCCCACTCTCACTCCCATGGAGTTATTTTCTACTCCACCAACATCACCAAATCCTTTCCTAGAGGACTTGGAAGACTTGCCTCCTAGGCCAAGTCATCCACCATCATTGCCATCCTTTGGCACCATTGAGCGAATCGCTCATGAATCACCTCGGTCATCCATTGACCCAAACGCCCCATTAGGGCCAAGACCTCTCCTTTTCCACCCCATTCACAAGGACATTCATGGTCCTTTATACGGGGATCATCCACTTCCATCATCAATGTCCCCTCATATTGAGGACATTCCGGAGAGCATGTGGGATGACAATCCCACTAGAGAGGAGATTCAAGCCGAACTCCACAACCTCCACCAATTCAAAGGCATGGTGGATTCTCACTTAAGTGAGACAATGCAAATGCAAAGTGCTTTGCTTGCATCCATCATGACCACTCCAAACATCCCCAACACCACCAACACATCCACCATTCCACCACCACAACCTCCGCAAACTTTCTACCCTCCAAGGCACGGTTTCTCAACTTGTGAGCAAACGGGTCAAACCGTGGAACGGACCCGGATTATGGTCCATGACTTCCACGAAGAAATGAGGTTCATCCTCAACCACATTCTTGAGCGTCTCAACGCTCTTTCCCATCCACCATCACTTTAGGATGGTTTTTAGAATAGTCGTTTATTTGTTTTTTTTTAGGATAATTTTTATTTTCTTGTACTAGAAACACATCATTGTGTTCTCTTTTCATGATCTTTACTCATGAAAAATTTTAACTAATGAATGTTGTTTATTATGTTGTTGGTGTCATTACATAGTGTTTGGAAATGCTTGTGAATGATCATTATCACTATTTTTTTTTCTTGTAGCTTTATTTTCACAATCCATGTATCTTCCCATTAAAGCACCCAATTTAGGGGGAGCTTTAAACAAGGGGGAGATAATAGCTCGGGCTCATTACATTCCGCATAGCCTCTTCTTTTTGTTGAGACAAAAAGGGGGAGAAAATATGGAACTTGGAAATTATTTATATTTGACTTTTCTGAAAAAGTCAAACAGGAACCCTCATTGATAATACTTGACTTTTCTTAAAAAAGTCAAACTGCATAATTTGACTTTCTGAAAAAGTCAACATCATGCATTAACTAGTGAATTCTTTGACTTTCATAAAAAAGTCAAATTTCATATACTTGCATTATCATTTCCTTTTCAAAGTTCTAAAACTAATATTTTTATAACTCTTGTACAAACTTTGTTTCTTTTATAAAAATAAAATTTATATTTTGTCCTCAACAAAAAGGGGGAGATTGTTAATACAAATATCGTCATTAAACGTTATTTATATTTTTGATCTTAGCCTAAGTTTTGTTAACGACAAAAGTAAATTTAATTTATAAAAGCTTAAAGCTTGTCAAGTTTATTAGATATTAAAACAAGCTTTCTCAAACAATATATTCATCATTCAAGCATTTACATTTATGATTAGTAACATCTTGATATGACTCTAATCATTATGTATGATAGTAGTTTGTAGAATGTGTTAGGTTCTTAAAACCAAACACTACTTAAGCATTTGCATATTTCTATTAATAGTAATACAACATTTGACATCATGTATTACATCATGGAGATCATTGAAGATTCCATTAGATATTTTGTGAAGATTTGTACTCTTCATATCTTGCAAAATCTTACTTAGATAGAGTTGACTTTAGGCAAGATTTGATATCTTGACTGTCAGACTGGCGGTACCAATTTGGTACACGGGCGGAACCCTTTTAAGGGGTCCGCGGTCCGTGGACGCTCCTGTCCAAATTGGCTATAAATAGCAATGCCAAGCCAAGTAGTTTCTCATCCCTTTCTAACATACTCTCATACATATCTTCTCTCTAACCTTTCTAACTCAGTTTCATATCATATTAGTGATCTCTTTTGTAGCAAAGAAGATCAAGTCATATTCAAGCTTCAACGAGAAGTTGGAAGTCTTGTTTGTTTAGTGTTGTATGATCTAGTGTTGATCCATACTTCATTGTTGTATCAAACCATCATAATCTTGTGAGTGTGAGTGGTTAGTATTTTAGTCCTCAAAATACATTGTGTGTGGGAGTAGTTGTACCCTTGGAAAGAACTCGACATCTAGCTTAGTGTCGGAAATAGTGTAAGCGAAGTGTAAAGGTTTTCTCCGCCGGTGAAAGGAGCTTGTTGACTAGTGAAGTTAAACTCTCGAGTGTGAGACTCGGGGAGTGGAGTAGGGCAAGGAAAAAGAGTCCTTGTAGGCCGAACCACTATAAACAACTTGTTGTGGTTTGATCATTTCTTTCCTTATTTACTTATTACATATTGCTTGCACATTTCATTAACATACTTAAGATCAATATCAATTGATCTTTCAATAAGTTTCAAAACAAAGTTTTTAATCGGTAAACTATTCAACCCCCCTTCTAGTTTTCTACAATTGGTACCAGAGCCTCGTTGCTCAAGAATTTCTAAAATAACTTGTATTTTATAAACTTGAAACGATCCATGGATTCTGAAAACTTTAAAGAAGGGCAATCTATGCAAAGACCACCACTCTTTGAAACCAATGGATTTATCTATTGGAAAAACCGTTTTGAAACATATGTAAAATCAAAAGATATAGATCTTTGGTTTATTATTGTTAAAGGAGATTTTAGTTCTACAACAAAGGATATTTCCGTTGATGAACAAAAGAAATTAGTTGCTAAAAATAATGAAGCTAAAATGATGCTTTATAATGCTTTACCTAGAAAAGAATATGAAAGAATTTTTATGTGTGAAACCGCCAAAGATATTTGGGAATCTTTAATTGTTACACATCAAGGTAATTCACAAGTCAAGGATAACAAAATTGATCTTCTTGTTCAACAATATGAACAATTTGTTATCCCTGAAGATGAAACCATTGATTGTGGCTTTGCTCGTTTTAACACTATCATTACATCACTTAAAGCACTTAACGAATCTTTTCGTAGTAAGAACTTTGTCAGGAAATTTATTAGAGCACTCCATCCCAAATGGAGAGCTAAAGTGACCGCTATTGAAGAATCAAAAGATCTCTCAATAATGTCACTAGACGAGCTAATTGGCAACCTCAAAGTTCACGAAATGGTAATGGAGAAAGATTCTGAGATCATCAAAGGAAGAAAGGAGAAGATCAAATCCGTTGCTCTTAAAGCAAAGGCGGAATCAAGCGATGATGGTGAATCTTGTTCAGATAGTGAAGATGAGGAGTATGCCATGGCCGTTAGAGATTTCAAGAAGTTCTTTAGAAGAAGAGGAAAGTTCGTAAGACAACCTCGAGAAGAAAAGAAGCCATTCCGAAAAGATCGGGATGATAAGAAGATCAAAGGTGAAAGAAAGTGTTTTAGATGTGGTGATGCAAGTCATCTCATAGGAGAATGTCCCAAGCCACCTAAGAGCAAAACTCAACGAGCTTTTGTAAGTGGTGCTTGGAGTGATAGTGAAGACGATGAAGAATCAAGCAAGGAAGAGATCGCTCTAATGGCACATGAGTCAAATGAGGTACTTTCCGACTCTTCTTATTCTTCCATAGATGATGACACCTTGCAAAAACAATATAATCAATTGTGTGAGCTAAGTCTAAAAATCATAACTAAAAATAAATTTCTAAAAACTAAAAAGGAGTTTTTGGAAAATGAGGTATATGAGTTAAAAGAAAAAGCAAAACGACTTGAAAAAGGAAAAACAAATGACAATGATTGTAAATCATGTCAAGAGCTAAATCTTGAAATAGAAAAACTAAAGTTCACACAAAATGTTTTAATAGAAAATAATTCTAAGTTTAAAAGGTTTAACAAAAACATCGCTATTGCCGATGAAATAGTTAAAATTCATAAAACACCAGGAGACATGAATGGGCTAGGGTTTAATGAAGTTTTAATTCCTAAGAGTCAAAACAAAACGGCCGAAAAGGACGAACATTCTGTCAAAACTGCTGCTGTACAGCACGGACCAGATGGAACCAAAAAAAGGGTTCCGTCCGTTGTGCAAAATGGTACCGCGGGTACTTCAGCAGAACAGAATGTTCGCAATACGGACCGTACTGAATTTGTTCAAGTAACAAAGAAAACCAATGATAATGTTAAACTAAAACCAGCCATTATATCAGGAGTAGGACTTATTAAAAATGAATTTAGATCAAAAACTACTCAACAACGACATAAAACCTTTTTTGCCAAACGCCCCTTTCCTAAGAGCAACCACAACGTTCAACATAACTACCAACACAACGGTTGGAATCAAAACTTTCCTAGACCATATCAAACTCCAGATTACATGCCATGGAATCCTTATCCATCATTTCCATACATGAATCAAATAAATGGTATGTTTAACCCAAACGGACCCATGAGATATTGGGGACCAAATGTTTGAGTTATTCGCTTCTTAGGTATGTTTGAAAGTTGGATTGGAACCTGATGAATGGATAAAAGATAGTGGATGCTCACGACACATGACGGGCAACAAAAGTCTCTTCTCATCATACCAAGAGTATGACGGAGGTAATGTCACTTTCGGTAGCAATCTCAAAAGCAAAATCATTGGCAAAGGTACGATTGCTCATAACTCTCTAACTATTGAAAATGTTGCTCATGTGGATAGGTTAGGATTTAATCTACTTAGTATTAGCCAACTATGCGATAAAAAGTATAAAGTACTATTTGATGAAAATGGTAGTAAAATACTAAAAGATGGTATCACCATAGCTAAAGGAGTTAGGAAAAATAACATATACGTCATGAAAATAGATAAAACGTATAATGACAAACTTTGCCTAACAACATTAGACGATAGCTCATCTCTTTGGCATAGACGCTTAGGTCACGCTAATATGAGACTTATACAAAACCTATCTTCAAAAGAGTTAGTTAGGAATTTGCCAAAACTAAAATATGACCAACACTTTTGCGACGCTTGCAAAATTGGTAAACAAACACATAGTAGTCACAAATCTAAAAATATGGTATCTACATCTAAGTGTCTAGAATTATTACATATGGACTTGTTTGGACCATCCGCTATAAGAAGCTATGGAGGCAACTTATACACTTTGGTCATAGTAGATGATTACTCAAGGTTTACTTGGACGTTATTTTTGAAAACCAAAAATGAAGCTTTTGATAAATTTGAAATACTTAGCAAGAAAATTCAAAATCTTCTAGGTATCAAAATTGTGTCGATCCGAACGGATCATGGTCGTGAATTTGACAACGAAACTCAATTTGGAAACTTTTGTGATACAAATGGTATAACACATAACTTTTCCGCTCCACGAACACCTCAATCAAATGGAGTAGTAGAACGTAAAAATAGAACAATTCAAGAAATGAGTAGAACAATGCTTAATGAACAAAACATTCCTCAAAAGTTTTGGTGTAACGCCGTTGACACTTCTACATATATATTAAATAGAGTCCTAATACGTCATTTCCTAAACAAAACATCATATGAACTTTATAAAGGTAAAAAGCCAACATTAGGATATTTTAAAGTCTTTGGTTGCAAATGTTTTATTCTTAACACTAAGGATTATCTCACCAAGTTTGACCCAAAGTCTTATGAAGGTGTATTTCTTGGTTACTCTCAAACTAGTAAAGCTTACATTGTCCTAAATAAAGAAACAATGATAGTCGAGGAATCGTTGAACATAACATTTGACGAAAGTCCACCTCCCTCTAAGACATCACCTTTGGTAGATGATGACTTAGTTGAAAGTCAAATAATTGAAAGTCAAATTGATAATAACAAGGAAGATGAACCATTAAATAAGGAAATTGTCAACATAAAAGAATCTAAAAGTCATCCATTAGAAAAGGTCATAGGAAAACTTAATCAAAGAACCTTAAGATCACAAGCTCAAAATCAAAGTAATCATTTTTGTTTTGTATCCACCATTGAACCAAAAACCATAAATGAAGCAATAAAAGATGAATCATGGGTAATGGCCATGCAATAAGAATTAAACCAATTCGTTAGAAATGATGTTTGGAAACTAGTTCCAAAACCCAAAGATCAAACTATAATTGGAACAAAATGGGTCTTTCGAAACAAAATGGATGAAAATGGTATAGTATCTAGAAACAAAGCTAGGCTTGTTGCACAAGGTTATAATCAACAAGATGGAATTGACTATGATGAAACTTATGCACCAGTAGCTAGACTTGAATCTATTAGAATATTACTTGCTTATGCATGTGCTTATGATTTTAAATTATTTCAAATGGATGTTAAAAGTGCTTTTCTTAATGGGTTTATTAACGAAGAAGTGTATGTTGCTCAACCTCCCGGTTTTACCGACTTTGAGAAACCACATCATGTCTTCAAACTCAAGAAAGCATTATACGGCCTTAAACAAGCACCTAAAGCTTGGTACGATCGTCTTAAGACTTTTCTTATTGATAACAAATATACTATGGGATTAGTAGATAATACTCTTTTTACTAAGAAAAAGGAATCGCAAATTATTATTGTTCAAATATACGTTGATGACATTATATTCGGATCAACTTGTCAAGAACTATGTAATGATTTCTCTAAAATCATGCATGACGAGTTTGAAATGAGTATGATGGGTGAGTTAAACTTCTTTCTAGGACTTCAAATTAAACAACTAGAAGATGGTATTTTCTTTAACCAATCTAAATATATAAAAGATATGCTTAAGAAATTTGGTCTTGAAGATTTCAAACCAACTAAAACACCCATGTCTTCGGACACTAAACTCACCAAGGACGAAGAAGGTGAATCCGTAGATAACACTAAATATAGAGGAATGATTGGTAGCCTACTCTATCTTACGGCTAGTAGACCCGACATTATGTTTAGTGTTTGTCTATGTGCTCGCTTTCAAGAAAACCCAAAGGCATCACACTTAGAAGCATTAAAAAGGATTTTTAGATATATTAAGGGAACAACGTGTTTAGGATTATGGTATCCCAAAGAAACGGGTATAGAAACCATAGTGTATGCCGACTCGGATCATGCCGGTGATTATGTTGATAGAAAAAGTACAAGTGGTATTTGTACTTTTGTTGGACATTGTCTCACCTCATGGTTTGCAAAGAAGCAAACGGCTTTAGCCATCTCTACTACTGAAGCCGAATACGTCTCAGCCGGAAAAGCATGTCAACAAGCTCTTTGGATGAAGCAAGCTCTCGTAGACTACGGAATTCATCTCAACGATATTGTGATACTTTGCGACAACAAAGGAGCCATCGATCTCAGCAAGAATCTCGTTCAACATGCTCGTACAAAGCACATTGAAATCCGTCATCACTTTCTTCGCGACAATGTTCAAAAAGGAAACATTTCAATCGAGAAAGTATCCTCCGAAGACAACATTGCCGACATCTTTACTAAACCTCTTAAACGAGAACCTTTTAATCTTCTTAGACTTGGTTTAGGGTTAATGGAACCAAGCATGTAGGATAAACATAGCCTAAAACATTAGAATAGTCAAACCAAAACAATTTTGTCTTGTTTCTGCTACTGTAGCCACGGCACCAAACGACAACACGGACGGAACCAAAAATTTGGTGCCGTCTGGTCCGTGGTGTCTACAGAAGCAAAAACAGCTTTATACATAACATCTTCTTCCTCACAACCCACTTTACCAAAACGTGTAAAACTTAAACCAAGCTCATTATTATCATCTTCCCACTCACTAATCACTGAAGATAACATCATTGTAAGTATCCTAACTGCATTTCATCTCTTAATTCTGAGTCTAGGATTCTTATTTATACACAAAACTATCACAAATCATTACATGGGGTTTTATGTATGCTTTTATACCAAATATGAATTCAATTGGCAAATTGCATAACTAGTCATTCAAATTAGGTACTACATTATCATATTGCATAAACAAAATCATGTTTCCCACTAATTGATAGATAATAAATATAAGGCCTTATTCAAACAACCAAACACCCCATGTCAAAAGTTTTGAAAAGCTTCTCACTTGTAGGAAAACATTTTTCATTGCTAATACAAATAGAAACGTTAGAATTTTCATCACTTGCATGCTCTTGAATACTAAAGGTATTGCATAACTAATATGCACTCCCGGGTATATTCAAATATAGCCACATTGAATTAGGAGCATTTGGGTTATCTCATGGTATTTGCCAAACACTCCACTAAAACCATTTTGTGCATAAAATGAGTCGAGATAACCGCAACTCCAAATTGTTTTCATATAGGCACACACTAGAATAAAAAACGTTAAAATTTATCTTAATTTTTTTTAACACGTTAATTCTTGTCCTTAGGAATAACCATGGTAGCCGCAAGATTCTATGATCACAAAGACACTCTTAACTACATTCCCAAACACCACAAAACCAAAGGACTCACCAAGGAACAAGTAGAAATATTTAGGGGTCTAGAATCAAGGTATTTCCACGAGGGTAGAACCATTCACTCATCCTTCCTTGAGCATACCAATCTTCGTGAAGAACTAGCCGCCATTCAATTCGATTGTCTTCTTGACATTGATGAACCAATTTGTCCTAGGTTCGTATTAGAATTCTATGCTAGTGTGACCGGTTTTAGTGATGAAGATGATGAGTTTTGTCTTAGCTTTAGAATCAACCAAAATGACTACACCATCACTTTAAGTGACTTTGCAAGAGTACTAGGAATTCCCAACCGTGGAACTTGTGTCTACACGGATAAGTGGTCACTCACCGCCCTTGATGCAATCAATGACCGCTCTCTTCCCTACATAACCCGTTTAGCCGATAAGGATGTCATCCGTGAACACCTTTTTAACCCAAAAGGTGATACAACCCGAGTTACCCGAAAGGGAAAAGAGGTAGACCGAGATCCATATGGAATGGAGCTCAATGAACTTAAGCACGAATTTAAGAAATGGGAGGAGTTACTTAGAGCAAACGTCATTAGCACCATAGGGAATAGGGATCACATAAACGCTTGTCTTTGCCACATGCTTTACAACTTGTCCACCCGACAACCATTCAACTTAGCCTACTACATAGCTAGGAGAATGATTGATATTCCAACTCAAGGATCCGTTGCTCTTCCATACGGGATGCTTCTCACCCGTCTCTATAGAAACTTCGCTCCAATTCCACCTACCCCAAAAGGGATGCACCTTAACTATGATCTCATCCCTCACATCTTTGTGCCTTTGAGTGATGCTCGAGTTGCTAAGACCAAAGGCAAAAGAGCTAAACCTCCAACTCCTTCATCATCATCATCAAATAGCTCCGAGGATGGTCTTCCAAGCTCTCGTCTTCCTCCTCAAGAGTATTACACATCTCTTCCCGAGATTGAGAATGAATCAGCAGAATTCAAGCAAACTAAGGGAATGTTCAAGTGCCTTGGTAGGATGATGAACAAGATTTACAAGAAGTTGGACAAATAAGGGTACTTTAAGGAGTGTTTGGAACAATGCATTATCGTTAATGTTTGATACTATTTAGTTGTTTTTATTGTGTAGGATGATAATATAACTTGAAACAATGGTGTATGCTAACAATCTCATGCAGGGGGATAGCACAAGTATGCTATCAAATTTTACCCATTTTCACTATATTGTGAAAATCAATAAGCCTTGCTCTTAATCTATGCTCCACTGTGTTTACATATGTGTTATTTACTTTTCCTAACTAGAAATGTTTAGTATAACAGGTTTTGAGAAAAAATTTCAGGTTTCGGAAATTTCAAGTTTTAAGAAACATTCTGTCCAAATTTCAGCACTCCACGGATCAGACGGCACCATTATTTTGGTACCGTCCTTTATGTAATTTGGTACCGCCATATCTGTACAGGCGGACCAGACGGCACCCTTTTTTGGGTTCCGTCCGTGTATGATTTTGGTGCCGTGGATCCTCCAGGTAATTTTCTGAATTTCGACTCTTTCGTGATTCCAAATTATCTTCCATCACTTATAAATCAATCTTAACTAGTTTATACTATTATTAGAACTAGTATTATTCACTAAGGGATGTAAGAAATCCATTTCCCACCAAAATTCAAAAATTTGAAAAATCCACCCAAGGAGCCCTTTGGCATAAAGGAAGGAACCAAATTTTTGGTACCTTCAAATCCGTGGGTAATCTGAATATTAGGAAATTCCACTCACTAGAACACATTTATTGCATATCTTTTCTTCTTCACTCCATCTTCTTTGTATGGATTGACTTGGGTGATATGACTAGCATTCAACCCACTTCCAAATCATTAGGAACCTCATCTCTTCAATGGTTCAACATCAAATCAAACCTTTTCTCAACAATTTCTTACCTCTATAAATTGAAGGGTTTTACCATGATCATCCTCACACCTTCTTCATTCTCACTACTATCTAGCAAATCAAAAACCCAAGTTAAAAATGACTAAATCATCCCCAAAACCTTGCAAGAAAACCGCTAGAATGAGCGTAAGGCCTTGTTGTTTTGTTAATCTTAGCTCATCATCCGAATCTTCACCACTCACCATCTCATCTCCCATTAGAGATGATACACACCTTACCTTAGCTACACCCACTTCATCACACATTGTGATCACCACTCCACCACCATCAAAAGCTCCTACTTCACCTCCACCGGCACCCATCCAAACATCCAAAACACCCTCACCACCTTCACCAAGGTCTCCCACTCTCACTCCCATGGAGTTATTTTCTACTCCACCAACATCACCAAATCCTTTCCTAGAGGACTTGGAAGACTTGCCTCCTAGGCCAAGTCATCCACCATCATTGCCATCCTTTGGCACCATTGAGCGAATCGCTCATGAATCACCTCGGTCATCCATTGACCCAAACGCCCCATTAGGGCCAAGACCTCTCCTTTTCCACCCCATTCACAAGGACATTCATGGTCCTTTATACGGGGATCATCCACTTCCATCATCAATGTCCCCTCATATTGAGGACATTCCGGAGAGCATGTGGGATGACAATCCCACTAGAGAGGAGATTCAAGCCGAACTCCACAACCTCCACCAATTCAAAGGCATGGTGGATTCTCACTTAAGTGAGACAATGCAAATGCAAAGTGCTTTGCTTGCATCCATCATGACCACTTCAAACATCCCCAACACCACCAACACATCCACCATTCCACCACCACAACCTCCGCAAACTTTCTACCCTCCAAGGCACGGTTTCTCAACTTGTGAGCAAACGGGTCAAACCGTGGAACGGACCCGGATTATGGTCCATGACTTCCACGAAGAAATGAGGTTCATCCTCAACCACATTCTTGAGCGTCTCAACGCTCTTTCCCATCCACCATCACTTTAGGATGGTTTTTAGAATAGTCGTTTATTTGTTTTTTTTTAGGATAATTTTTATTTTCTTGTACTAGAAACACATCATTGTGTTCTCTTTTCATGATCTTTACTCATGAAAAATTTTAACTAATGAATGTTGTTTATTATGTTGTTGGTGTCATTACATAGTGTTTGGAAATGCTTGTGAATGATCATTATCACTATTTTTTTTTCTTGTAGCTTTATTTTCACAATCCATGTATCTTCCCATTAAAGCACCCAATTTAGGGGGAGCTTTAAACAAGGGGGAGATAATAGCTCGGGCTCATTACATTCCGCATAGCCTCTTCTTTTTGTTGAGACAAAAAGGGGGAGAAAATATGGAACTTGGAAATTATTTATATTTGACTTTTCTGAAAAAGTCAAACAGGAACCCTCATTGATAATACTTGACTTTTCTTAAAAAAGTCAAACTGCATAATTTGACTTTCTGAAAAAGTCAACATCATGCATTAACTAGTGAATTCTTTGACTTTCATAAAAAAGTCAAATTTCATATACTTGCATTATCATTTCCTTTTCAAAGTTCTAAAACTAATATTTTTATAACTCTTGTACAAACTTTGTTTCTTTTATAAAAATAAAATTTATATTTTGTCCTCAACAAAAAGGGGGAGATTGTTAATACAAATATCGTCATTAAACGTTATTTATATTTTTGATCTTAGCCTAAGTTTTGTTAACGACAAAAGTAAATTTAATTTATAAAAGCTTAAAGCTTGTCAAGTTTATTAGATATTAAAACAAGCTTTCTCAAACAATATATTCATCATTCAAGCATTTACATTTATGATTAGTAACATCTTGATATGACTCTAATCATTATGTATGATAGTAGTTTGTAGAATGTGTTAGGTTCTTAAAACCAAACACTACTTAAGCATTTGCATATTTCTATTAATAGTAATACAACATTTGACATCATGTATTACATCATGGAGATCATTGAAGATTCCATTAGATATTTTGTGAAGATTTGTACTCTTCATATCTTGCAAAATCTTACTTAGATAGAGTTGACTTTAGGCAAGATTTGATATCTTGACTGTCAGACTGGCGGTACCAATTTGGTACACGGGCGGAACCCTTTTAAGGGGTCCGCGGTCCGTGGACGCTCCTGTCCAAATTGGCTATAAATAGCAATGCCAAGCCAAGTAGTTTCTCATCCCTTTCTAACATACTCTCATACATATCTTCTCTCTAACCTTTCTAACTCAGTTTCATATCATATTAGTGATCTCTTTTGTAGCAAAGAAGATCAAGTCATATTCAAGCTTCAACGAGAAGTTGGAAGTCTTGTTTGTTTAGTGTTGTATGATCTAGTGTTGATCCATACTTCATTGTTGTATCAAACCATCATAATCTTGTGAGTGTGAGTGGTTAGTATTTTAGTCCTCAAAATACATTGTGTGTGGGAGTAGTTGTACCCTTGGAAAGAACTCGACATCTAGCTTAGTGTCGGAAATAGTGTAAGCGAAGTGTAAAGGTTTTCTCCGCCGGTGAAAGGAGCTTGTTGACTAGTGAAGTTAAACTCTCGAGTGTGAGACTCGGGGAGTGGAGTAGGGCAAGGAAAAAGAGTCCTTGTAGGCCGAACCACTATAAACAACTTGTTGTGGTTTGATCATTTCTTTCCTTATTTACTTATTACATATTGCTTGCACATTTCATTAACATACTTAAGATCAATATCAATTGATCTTTCAATAAGTTTCAAAACAAAGTTTTTAATCGGTAAACTATTCAACCCCCCTTCTAGTTTTCTACAATTGTATTATTAGATAAAGTTTTTAAAGTTTTAAAGGTTTGACATAGGTTTTAAAAAAAATTATAGTTTAAGAAAATTTTGACTAAATATGTGTTAATAAATAAAAATAAATATTTACAAAAAATTGAATTAAATATTTAATACTAGTGTTAATTAAATAGTTAAAAAAATAAATAAAAAATAAAAAGACCAAGGATTAAATCTGTTATACGAGACAAACCACAGAGTCCATATACTAAGACAAACGAGGGTATAAGTGTCATTTTAACCATTTTTGACGGTCAAATTAACAGAAAAGGTGGTTAAGGGACCAAAACCGTAACAGGTTAAAACCATAAAAAAGAGATCCGAAAAATAAAGTTTAAAGACTAAATCCGTAAAACTCAACAAATCACAAAAACCATTTATGTAATTAACTATGTAATGTGTTTACAAGTATCACTAAGAAAGGAAATAAAATAAAATAAAGAGAAACAAAAAACGTTATGTTTTGAATTTTGAAGTATCTCTTAAAAAGCAAAAAGTAAAGAAAAGAGAAAAAGATTAAAAAAAATTAAATTGGACAAATAAAATAATTCCTCTTTTAATTTTCCTTATATAAAAAATACTTTTTATAAAAAGTTATTCAAATACACAAAATCACAAAACCAAACCAAACCAAAAAAAAACACACACAGAGAGTCGAACATAACACAATGGAAGCACCACAACAATGGACGACGGCCGCACAGCCACAATACGCATACGGAGCGCCGCCGCCGCCACAGCCGCAGGCGCCGTACCACCAGCCATCATCACATGAAGAAATCCGTACACTTTGGATCGGTGATTTGCCTTATTGGGCTGATGAGAATTATCTCCATTCTTGGTTTGCTGCCACCAATGAGGTCCTTAAAAAAAACCCACTTTTTTTTTAATATTTTTTTTAAAGATTTTTTTAGGGTTTGTTGTATGGTTATGGATATGTGATAAAGGTGTAAACTTTTTGTTGGTATTGGATTTTGGGGTGTTTGGGATTGTGGGTGTGTGATAAGTAGTTGGAATAAGGAGTGTTTGGGATTGCTTTTTTTAGGTAGAGAGCATACAATTTTTTGGACAGCGCGCAATTAGGAAAAATCGGAGTTTTTTTTTTTTTTTTTTTTTTTTTTTTTTTTTGGAAAATTAAAGCTACAAACATAATTCCATTGGGTCTCGTGACACTGCAGGATATCCCCTACTTCTGTACCTAGGTGTTTGTTTAAGCTTATATAGCCGGTTATGGCGTATTTGGTTTTGGGCTTATGTTTCATAAGCCAATCTTTTCCGGCTTATTTTGAAACTTATTAGGCTTATATAAGGCTTATTATAACATAATGAACTTATAAAAGCCGAAAAGTTTAAAAATAAGCCACAAAAAGTGAGCTTATGAAACATAAGCCCAAAACCAAACAAGCCATAAGTTGGTGGCTGTATAAGCCGAAACAAACAACCCCTGGGTGTTTGTTTAAGTTTATTTTCAGGCTTATGAGCATACTTGGTTTCGGATTATGTTTCATAAGACCCTTTTTTCCGCTCATTTTGAAACTTTATGAGCTTTTATAAGTTCATTATGTTATAATAAGCTTTATATGAGCCTGTAAGTTTCAAAATAAGCCGGAAAAAATGGGCTTATGAAACATAAGCCGAAACCACGTAAGGTCATAAACCCAACCTGTGAAGTGGTTTTTGAGGTCAAATTATGAAAAAAAAACCCCCCTACTATTTATCGTTATTAGTACTTGTTAGTAAGCATAACCAAACACCCTCATAGATAAGTAGTTCGAATAAGTAACTTTCAATTGGCTTATTAAAAACTGCATACTTTTAAGTCTGAAACAATATATAATTGTAAGTGGTTTGCATTTATTCCAATAATTAAAACTGATTATCTGCTTGATAAAAGGCGATACATAATATCAATAAGCAATCTTTGACATCCTCTTAGTAAGACCGTTTATCTACTAATTGCGTTTTGATAAAGAAGATAAGCAGTGTTAATGGTGTTTGTGACTGCTTATTAAACTGCCTTTTTCATTATTTACGAGTGAAATAAGTCTGTCGTATTCTTTCCCAATCCTATGCAAAAAGTTCTAGCTATTTTGAAAACGTATATGGAGTTGCTTATTTTAGAAAAGAAGGTTTATTTCATAAATCCCGTAAGCAGATAAGTGGTTTTTAAGAAGCAATTCCAAACACCCCCAATAAAAGTCTAATGAAATAATATTCATATTTGTGAATCTAGGCTTGAATATCGCTGAAATTTGCAAGCTGTTAATTTTTGAATCTGATATATATTATATGTGCAGGTGCTTTCAATAAAGGTAATTCGTAACAAAGCGACCGGGCTTCCAGAAGGTTACGGTTTCGTGGAATTTGCTTCACATTCTACAGCAGAACGTGTTCTTCAATCATACAACGGAACACAAGTTCCAGGAACCGAGTTAACTTTTAGGCTAAACTGGGCATCTTCAGGGGTTGGCGAAAGACGTCCTGATGCAGGTCCTGAGCATTCTATATTTGTAGGTGATTTAGCACCTGATGTTACTGATAATCTGTTGCAAGAGACTTTCAGGACCCAGTATCCGTCTGTTAGAGGAGCTAAGGTCGTGACTGATCCTAATACGGGGCGTTCAAAGGGATATGGGTTTGTTAAATTTGCAGACGAGATGGAAAGAAACCGTGCTATGAGTGAAATGAATGGGATGTATTGCTCGACTAGACCTATGAGAATTAGTGCTGCAACACCTAAGAAGACTACAGCTTTTCCAGCGACATATGTTGCACCAAAGGGTACTCGCATCTCTTTCGAACATATTCACCTTATTTTAGAATGGACTTAACGTACTGAATATGTTGCTCTATAACTCCATGATGATCTAATGGATTCTAATTAAGTGCAAGTTTTAGCTGTGTGGCTTAATGATAACTTTTTTTCTTTCTCGTATCAGTTGCAGGCTTATACACAGCTGCTACCATTCCTATGGATACTGATCCAACTAACACAACGGTAAGTTGGGTATTTTAAATTGTAGCTTCGTATGTATTCATGTCTCTTATTTGCGTCATCTTTTCTTTTGCAGGTTTATGTTGGCAATCTTGACCCTGTTATTACAGAGGAGGAATTAAGGCAGCTTTTCGTGCAGTTTGGGGATATAGTGTATACAAAGATCCCTGTAGCCAAGGGATGCGGGTTTGTGCAGTTTACGGCCAGGTTAGTTTTTGATGTTAAATAGCTTTTTGCTTTTGCGTGTACCTTTTTATTATCTCATAGTGAAATAAACACATGAGCTTGGAAAATTCATTGGACGGGTTAACTTTCTCTAACGGGTCAAGTGAGAATAAGTTGACTATAATTAGCTTAAAAGGGAATGCGTCAAACGGGTCGTAAGTCACCCAAAGTATATTTCTAATGAATTGAACTTCCAAAGATATATCGTAAATTATGCTATTTTTGTAATACTGTAACTTCTTTTTGATAATCATAGTTGGCACACTAATTATATTTGTAAGTTTGATAAATTTGAACAAAATGTGTTCTGGCCATTCTAGGTCAACCCAACAGGCCCGTACCAAAAGGTAACTTGTTCTGGCCTGCCCATTTTGTCAATTCGAACATAAACTATTCGTTGCCAATTAGAATCTGTTTGTGGGATGGTAGGAAAATGTCTCTCTTTTATGTAAAATTATCGCCATTATTTATATATTCAATTGAATTTGTATATTATTCATCTTTAATAAGGTGATCATGTTTCAACTTCGTAATGATGATTGTGTGCTTTGCAGGACATCTGCTGAAGAAGCAATACAAAGGATGCATGGAACCCAGATTGGTCAACAACTAGTCCACCTTTCCTGGGGCAAGAGCCAAACTGCGAAACAGGTGAACTATAGATTATGATAGTTTTTAACTTACGAATTGTATGATATGCGAAACAGAATTATGTGTGCCAAAGTAGTAGAAGGCTCATTATGGTCTACCACTGAAAATGTAACTCAAGATTGCCCAGTGTGCGGTTTCTTAAGAGATAAGGTTGCATCTAGTTTGCACAAAGGAACCGGGAATGGGAATGACTATGGTACTCTAAACCCAACCCTTTAGGTATGGAGTATGTCTAATTTTATGGATTTCAAACAAATTTAAACCCATGCACCTAAACCACACATATTTACAAATATTTTTTTCAAATATTTTTTAAACAATTCAAACCCATGCCCCTAAACCACACGTATTTAAGAATATTTTTAAACATGTCAAGACATGCTCATATCATAAAAGAGAGTCAGGTCGGCTAGGGCTGAGTTGCAATCACTTTTTTGTTTAGATATATTTACGAATATTTATAATGTTCTAGGCTCTAGCTGTATTTAAAAGAAACTATATTATCACTGTAAATGTTCTAGCTTTGTCTTTAAATTTCTATTCATATACTAACTACCTTTGAACGATATCTGGACTTGTACTGTAGGATCCAAATGCAGTCTGGAATGCACAGGCAGATCCAAATCAATGGGCTAGTGCATACTATGGTTATGGACAAGGTTATGATCCCTATGCTTATGGAGCAACTCAAGATCCATCTATGTATGCATATGGTGCATATGGTGGTTACGCGCAGTATCCTCAACAGGCAAGACGATTTTCATACTTCGGTTGCATATGCATTTTGACTTCTTTTTATACGACACATTCTCATTTATAGTTTTCAAATTAAGTGATCTTATTACAATCTTGAAATCTTTAGCTGTATATGATATTCACTAGATGTGGTTGGTTTTTCAGGGTGAAGCTGGTCAGGATATGGGAGCAGTTGCAGGCGTTGCACCACCTATGGAACAGAGGGAGGAAGTATACGATCCTTTGGCCACACCAGATGTTGACAAGTAAGTTTCTTCACTCTCTTTTTTATAATTGTATATAAACAAATAAGCCATAGTAGGAATACCCGGAACCATATAAATATAGAATATAAATCTACGCTCCAACTTTGTGATGTGCAATATGTTTAGTAAAAGGAGTTTTATTGTGATGACGTAAAGTAAACCTAAAAAAGTATATGCAGAGGATGTTTGAAAATAGATTGACTTCAGTTTTTGTTTATGATATATCAACTTGAAAAGTTGAAATAGTTTTTCAAGAGCTGGAAATTTTAACTCACTAACTTATGAACGGGTAAAGTGTTTTTTGTGTTTTTTTTTTTTTTTTTTTTTTTGAAAGTGTATAAGACCACCTTAATCATTCTAGCAAAAAATAAAAATAAAAATAAATTTGTAATGTTATTTAAAAGCTACAAAATTCTGGCAAAACAATATTTCAGGTTGAGCTGACCCAGCGCACTTCAACATATACTGAAAATTTATCCATTTTGATTAAAACCCATTACTTAAATGCGACCTGCTTTGCTTATTCTATTTCGTTTGAATCTTACAAGATGATGCTGATAATTATTGTAGGTTAAATTCTGCATATCTCGCCACACATGGAAGTGCAATATTGGGTCGTCCCTTGTGGCAGAAAACGTCTTCTCCCTCACTACAAAGTTAGCTATGAACAGCGGGCATCATCTTGTAATAGTAGTCATGCATGTGGTTGATCTACATTTGAATACCGACACAGCTGTATGGTCATATTTAAGGGAAGAATAATCAGGCTACTTAGCTTACAGAGTTGGCTATATAGAAGCTACAGTTTTGTAATGTATCGGAGACTGTAGAATTAAACTAATCTATCGAGGGGAGATTTATATCGACATGGTTGTATGGTTGCTGGTGTTCAGTTTATGTTTAACTCATTCGAGATTTCTTAGGCCTTACATATTTTAGCGTTCTAATTGTGAGGTGATTTGTACTTGATGAGTAATAAGTAATCGTTTTGTGTATAGATCATCTTCGTTAGCAATTCTATATTTGACCTGTGTGAAAAAATCTATCTAAAATATCAGATTAATGTAGTTGTGATATTTAGACTAAGAGATAATTTACGCATTGGTTTCGTGTTCCTGAGTTTTTATTTGGATATAGAAGAAGATAACAGGAGAAGAAATAAAATAAAAAAATATTATGTTCCCGGATTTTTGTGGAGAGAAGAGAAGAGAGACATGAAATTGATATTTCTTTTTTACTTTTCTTTTCGACCTGGGAATACAAAATTAAAAATGACTTTGGAGTACAATCATAAATATTTGCTTCGGACTCTTTTCTTTTCTTTCAAACTTGACAATACAAAATTAAAAATAGAAACTACTGTTATTTTTTCCGCTTTTTTTTTTCTCTCTTTATTTATTTATTTATTATTATTATTATTATTTTTATGTTTACAGTGAGGAAGAGATATATTCAAGATTTTTGGAAATACAAGGGTAATATATTCTTGAATTACATAAAGTCATGTATCTAACATTTATATTTAGGAATTATACAAGGGTTAGCACAGTGGCCTTTAAGGTGTCTTCGGTTAGGAATGTTTGGCTAGGAGAGGTCTCAAGTTCAAGTCTTACCTGAGACTTTGACCCCTTCAGACACTAAAGGAGTAGCAAACACGTCTCAGGGTCAGCATACTGTCCAATTGGATGTCACTGATGATCTGAAGTTCTGAACCACTAACAAGTAACAATCCGTTATAAATAAATAAATAAACCTTGATCAAGATCTAACTTACAAAATCTGGATATTAGAGTGTACTTAGGGCATCCACTATGGTGGGTTTATGAAAAGGTCTAAGAAAGATCAAAAGGTTTATTTTTATTTCAACCATAGTGGACACTCATTTCATGTCTATGTGGCATGAAGAGGTCCTAATTCTTGAACCTCTTTATGAATTCAATATATTTAATGCATTTGTTAAAAAAAAACATTTTATAAACTTGAAAAGGTTTATACTATAGTGAATGTAGGTTTCTAAAATCAAAAGGTCTAAAATTTATTGATGTAGTAATGTATAAATCTTTGTAAAAGGTTTATCTAGATGCTCTTAGTATCTATTACTAAATATTTATGACAGTTTAAATGGGTGTGATTGTGGGCAGTGTTTCTTTCACATGCATCATGTGTAATGTCCTATATGCATTTGTAAACTAATTATGTGAACTATTTCTGGTACATCATTGTGAGTTGTGACATCCTTTTCTTTGGAAATGTTTTCAATCAAGACAATTTTTATTTATACGAATTGGAAACAACACTATATACAACACATAAATTTTATCCATCCTTAAAAGAAGTCTTTAGATTTGACGATACCTATACTTTCCGACGAAGCTTGATCGTTCCATGATTGTCATAGATATTAATCGTGGAACACGAAGTATACAACTCGTTTGCTATCATGTATCCGCGCTCAAAAGACGTGTTTAGGTTTAAGGAAACTTTTGACCTCCGAAAACGCCTTATCATTCCATGATTTATAAATATCAATCATCGAACATCAAACATTTATTTGATTAATTACCAATGTACAATGAATGTGTCATATGCAAACATCATTCTCAAAGAAGTTAGGTTATCTATAATCAAGTTAGGTTATCTACAAATTATAATCATGTCATGATACATATACAAAACCTAGAAAACATACAAAATACTTGAAAGAGTAATTGGATGCTTAAATTTTTTTCTCTCTTTCAATTTTCACATATGTGTATCTCTTACATAATAAGATATAAAATGAGAAAATTGATTATTTT
The DNA here is from genome assembly GCA_019973895.1 of Chrysanthemum seticuspe. Lineage (NCBI taxonomy): Eukaryota > Viridiplantae > Streptophyta > Magnoliopsida > Asterales > Asteraceae > Chrysanthemum > Chrysanthemum seticuspe. The sequence goes on along the minus strand of BPTQ01000001.1, from coordinate 278,975,249 downwards.
ATTAACCAACAAGAGTGCTCAAGTTTGAAATCAAGCGTTTTAATTGACTAATAAAAGTCAAAATTAACTTCAGTTTAAATGATACTTTTTTGTTACAAATTAAAATTTAAAGATTAGTACTCTGTCCAGTTCTATTTAATTGTCCATTTTCTCTTTTTCATATATCTCAAAGTTATTGCATACTATGAAATATAAATCAACAATTAATATTTTAGTAATTCATCCGTCCTAGTTTTATTATCCACTATGTTTTTTTTCCTTATATATATAAAATGGAAAAATGGTCAAAGTGGAAAAAGTGAAAAATGTTGAAAGTTGAATGTTGAAAACATGGTCAATGGAGAGAGAAATAAATAATATAATTAATACTCTTATTAAAACACCCCATTACTTAAAAGTACAATAATTTATTCACATTGTACACCCAATTAAAAGCACATCTACCAAATTAAAAACAACCAATTGAAACCGATACCGGGTTGACCCGTTGAAACGGATACCGGGTTGACCTGTTGAAACCGATACCGGGTTGACCGGGGACGCTTCAAACCCGGCGGGCTGACCCGGTTTAATTTGACATTTTTTCGACCCAACCTATCGGTTTAAATCGACCTGTTTTTTTTATCGGAACGGTTCAACCAGTTGAACCACCCGGGTGAAATCGGGTTTCAAATTTGACAAAATTATATGAGAAATGATGAAGTAGTTGTGGAACCCGTGACATTTGTTTTGAAAGAAGAGACCAAGTAATTGTAGTTTTTGGTTTATTTTGCTTTGACACATGTAATTTGTCATTTGTATAATATTATTTTAAAAAATATTGCTCTTGCACCATTTAAGGGACTAGCATATATGAATCGTCGTTTAAAAGTTAATATATATTGTATAGCCCTTTGTCCAGTGTATCAATAATGTTATGTAAGTTTATTAAAATCACAAAAAATAAATAGTATTGTTATCTTTAGCGATAATTATTTGTACCTCAAACAAATAGCTTTGAACAATGAATAAATATCTATACAAATTGATAGTACAAAATAATCTTATATGGTGATATCCAATTTGCAAAGTTACAATTTTAAAAGCCACACACCAAATGATAAACGTTACACATGTAAAAAAAATAGTTATCACTGCTTAAATTACTGACAAAACAAGAAAAAGCGGTCACACATGTTGGCTATACCTCTAAACTACAATATAATATTGCCAACTACATAATACCGTTGTTTTTTGTAATGCTTGAATCTATTATTACTAAAAATCTTAATAACTTAAAACAATCCTATTATAAAATATACTCACACACTTAGATCGACTCCACATAATTTTTTAAAAAACTATATATTTATGCTGCTATGCAACCACGCATCAGAATTGTAGTTATTCGAAGACGATTCTCTAATGCTACAAATACAGTTTGTTGAAAGAAACTTATGGGTCATCGGAACTTTTCAGAAAACTAGACATCGCTGCCGCTAGGCGCGGGTACTCGTCTAGTACTATATAAAATGGAAAAATGGTCAAAGTGGAAAAAGTGAAAAATGTTGAAAGTTGAATGTTGAAAACATGGTCAATGGAGAGAGAAATAAATAATATAATTAATACTCTTATTAAAACACCCCATTACTTAAAAGTACAATAATTTATTCACATTGTACAGCCAATTAAAAGCACATCTACCAAATTAAAAACAACCAATTGAAACCGATACCGGGTTGACCCGTTGAAACCGATACCGGTTTGACCTGTTGAAACCGATACCGGGTTGACCCGGGACGCTTCAAACCCGGCGGGCTAACCCGGTTTAATTTGACATTTTTTCGACCCAACCTATCGGTTTGACTCGGTTTAAATCGACCTGTTTTTTTGAAAGGAGAGACCAAGTAATTGTAGTTTTTGGTTTATTTTGCTTTGACACATGTAATTTGTCATTTGTATAATGTTATTTTAAAAAATGTTGCTCTTGCACCATTTAAAGGACTAGCATATATGAATCGTCGTTTAAAAGTTAATATATATTGTATAGCCCTTTGTCCAGTGTATCAATAATGTTATGTAAGTTTATTAAAATCACAAAAAATAAATATTATTGTTATCTTTAGCGATAATTATTTGTACCTCAAACAAATAGCTTTGAACAATGCATAAATATCTATACAAATTGATAGTACAAAATAATCTTATATGGTGATATCCAATTTGCAAAGTTACAATTTTAAAAGCCACACACCAAATGATAAACGTTACACATGTAAAAAAAAATAGTTATCACTGCCTAAATTACTGACAAAACAAGAAAAATCGGTCACACATGTTGGCTATACCTCTAAACTACAATATAATATTGACAACTACATAATACCGTTGCTTTTTGTAATGCTTGAATCTATTATTACTAAAAATCTAATAACTTAAAACAATCCTATTAGAAAATATACTCACACACTTAGATCGACTCCACATAATTTTTTAAAAAACTATATATTTATGCTGCTATGCAACCACGCATCAGAATTGTAGTTATTCGAAAACGATTCTCTAATGCTACAAATACAGTTTGTTGAAAGAAACTTATGGGTCATCGGAACTTTGCAGAAAACTAGGCATCGCTGCCGCTAGGCGCGGGTACTCGTCTATAGCTAAATATAGCTAGAAAAGTTTGATTGATTTCAACATTACCACGGCTTGAATATATTGTTATAAAATATAAATAAAGTGATAATGTATAAATTAAAATCGTCATTTATTTAAAAATAAAGTGATAATGTATAAATTAAAATCGTCATTTATCTGGAAGAGAACGAAGAGGATGAATGGCGTACCAATGTCCACGCCAGGCTTGGTAGCCGCAGGGTCCAGGACAGACTTGGGCGACGGTACTCCCCAAGTGCAAGCCCTTCAAGTGCAGATTCTGAGGACAGTCGGCGCAAAAGCCGAAGAAGGGAAAATTCGTCCTCTGGTAATTCCTCGGACAACGAGGATAGCGAAACAGGACACTGGAAGTCCAGGAAGAAATATCGTGACCAGGAGGAGGAAGACATGTCTCTTCCGTGGCGCCGCCAAAAGGTGGATGCGTTCACTCGACGTATCAGTAATTTCTCAGAAGACAAGAGAAGGCGCATGCCCGCTAATGTAAAAACCTATGATGGAACAGGTGATCCTGATGATCACCTAAAATTTTTTGAATCAGCCGCTACCATTGAAAATTGGCCACAGCCTGTGTGGTGCCACATGTTCAATTCTACACTAGTGGGAAACGCGCGGAACTGGTTCAGTAAGCTTCCACGCAGAAGCATTGATGGCTTTGAAGAGTTGAGAAAGGCGTTCCGCCTAAACTTCACTCAACGGAAAAAGTGCGCTAAAAACCCTGTCGAACTCGCCAGGGTTAAACAGCGCCAGGGGGAATCTACAAGCGCTTATGTGGAGCGCTTCAAAGATGAGTGCATACAGGTTAAGGCATGCCCCGAAGTGCTGAAAATCTCAGGGTTCATGAATGGGATCAATAACCCAGAACTCATCAAAAGGCTGAACGACAAGATCCCCCAAACCTTTGATGAGCTTATGAAACGCACAAGGTCCTTCATCTAAGGAGAAGCCGCCGCGACGGATAGCAAGAAAGGCTACTCGAACTATCGGTCACAAGAACAACTTGGGAGACAATTCACTGACCGTAGTAGCAACTGTAACAAAAACTACCGCGGTCAGGGGAGCGGACGGGATAATGACAGGTATACCCCGCTGACCAAGACTCCAAAGGAGATATTCGCAACAAAAGGCGCGAACTTCCCAAGACTCCCACCAATGCGCACCCCAGAGGATCGGCGCGTAGGGAGTGGATACTGCGACTATCACGGACAGAAGGGCCACACCACCAATGAATGTGTCCAACTGCGCCAACTCATTGATAAACTAGTGAAAGAGGGCATATTGGACCATTTGGTTAAGAACATCAAGGAAGGAAAAGATAGGCAGAAGACTGGGAACAAGAAAGAGGCACCCAAAGATAAGGATGACACCATCTACATGATACAATCATGGCAGCGAGTAGCTAGGCAGAAGGTCAGCCAGAAATTTTCCCGTGGAAGTGAAATCTCTTTCCCCACCTTGACTGCGGACAACGCAGTGGTAGAGCCGCTCACCATTGAAATTAATGCGGGGGGTCACGATATCCACCGCATGTATGTTGATGGAGGAGCATCTGCAGACATAATGTACGAACACTGTTTCAAGCGACTGCGACCTGAGATACGCAGTCAGTTAAGCCCGGTCATGACAGCGCTGACTGGTTTTACAGGAGAAAAGATATGGCCTATGGGGCAAATACGCCTACTAGTCAATGTGGGTAATAGAGAACACTTCGCGACAGCCTGGATGAATTTTATGGTGATCAAATCCCCTTCGCCATACAATGGCATTATCGGAAGACCAGGGATATAAGCCATATGCGCAGTACCGTCTCCAGCACATGGGATGCTCAAATTCCCAGTGGAAGGAGGTATTGTTACTCTCTACAATGCCACTGTACCACCTAGAGAATGTAACACGATTACATATGAGACGACACTCATTCCAGAACAGCGCGCAACCAAAGTTCCAAACCTGAAGGTGGCAATTCATCCTGATTACCCAGAACAGGAAGTATCGATCGGAGGATCGCTGTCGGATAACGGCAAGACAACCGTGTGTGCACTCTTGCAAAAGAACCTGGATATCTTTGCATGGGAACCAAAGCACATGACTGGGGTACCATGGTCGATCACAGAACACAAACTGAGAATCCGACAAGGATACTCACCAATACGCCAGAAGAAGCGCGACCAAGCTCCAGAGCGCGCGCAAGCAATTCTGGCAGAAGTACGCAAACTCGTGGAGGCAGGTATCATGCGAGAAGTCTATTACCACGACTGGCTTTCCAATCCAGTAATGGTCAAGAAGAGCGACGGTAGCTGGCGGATGTGCGTGGACTTCACATATCTCAACAAGGCATGTCCACAAGACTGTTACCCACTACCGGAGATAGATTGGAAGGTAGAGTCTTTGTTTGGATACCCACTTAAATGCTTCCTAGACGCATACAAAGGATACCACCAAATCCAGATGGCTACAGAAGATGAGGAGAAAACGGCCTTTCATACAAGCCAAGGCGTCTACTGCTATACCAAAATGCCCTTTGGCTTGAAGAACACAGGCGCCACCTATCAGCGGTTAGTAGATAATGCATTCGAAAAACAGGTGGGCCGCAACCTAGAGGTTTACGTTGACGACCTGGTCATAAAAAGCCATACCGAGGATGAACTGGTGCGCGACATTGAGGAAACGTTTAGGACACTCAAAGAAATCAACATGAAGCTAAATCCTAAAAAATGCACTTTTGGCGCTACAGAAGGCATGTTTCTCGGATACCTGATAGAACCTGATGGCATCAAACCGTTTCCAGAGAAAACTAAGGCTGTCATCGAACTTCCTTCACTGCGCACGTTGAAGGAAGTCCAATCTCTCAATGGAAAGCTGGCCGGTCTAAATAGATTCTTATCCAAGTCAGCAGACAAGTCACTACCTCTCTTCAAAACACTCAAGAAGTGTATAAAAAAGGGAGATTTTCGCTGGACTACGGAGGCAGAAGAAGCCTTTACACAGCTTAAACAACACCTGGCAGAGCTCCCCACACTAGTCGCACCTCGACCAGGGGAAGAATTAATTATGTACTTATCGGCGACACGTGGAGCAGTCAGCGCAGTGCTGCTGACGGATAGGGGTTCAGTACAAACACCTGTGTACTTTGTAAGCAAAGCGCTCAAGAAAACGGAGATTAATTACAGCGCAATGGAGAAGTTGGTCCTGGCTTTAGTGTTCGCCGCCAAGCGGCTGCGCAGGTATTTCCAGGCGCACCCAATAGCAGTGATCACAGACCAACCAATCAAGCAAATCATCTCCAAACCTGACGCATCAGGACGACTACAGAAGTGGAGCGTGTTGCTAGGTGAGCACAACATTTCCTACAGACCACGCACTGCAGTAAAAGGGCAGATACTAGCAGATTTCATCATCGAAAAATCAGACACTGATGATGCACCCGCACCAAGCAAGAAGGAACTACAAGATCCATGGATCTTGTTCACAGATGGATCTTCATGCGTGGATGGGTCAGGAGCAGGCCTCATTCTCACAAGTCCGGAAGGAATGGAATTCACTTACGCACTGCGTTTTGAATTCACAGCGACAAACAATGAAGCAGAGTATGAAGCCCTAATCGCCGGACTACGCATTGCAGCTCGAATGGGTGTACGCAACCTGGAAGCAAATGTGGACTCCCGGCTAGTAGCCAACCATGTGTTGGGCGAGTACGTGGCTAAAGAGGAAAACATGATCCAATACCTCGACAAGACCAAGTCACTAATCCAAGGCTTTGATAGGTTTACCATCAAGCAGGTTCCTAGAGGGGAAAATCGAAAGGCGGATGCACTAAGCAAGATTGCATCCACAAGCTTTGCACACCTGTCAAAACAAGTGTTGGTGGAAACGTTGAAGAGCAAATCCATCTTGGAGATGGAAATATCCACGGTAATAGAGGAGGAAGGTCCTACGTGGATAACACCAATAAGGGAATTCATAAGCAAGGGCGTATTGCCCCAAGAATAGAAGGAAGCCCGAAGAATACGGCGCATAGCACAGAGGTTTGAACTTCGAGACGGTGTGCTATATCGACGCTCCTTTCTGCAACCATGGCTCCGCTGCGTCGCCCCATACAAGCAAATTATGTACTCAGGGAAATCCATGCCGGTTCATGCAGCATGAATTCAGGATCACGGTCCGTGGTGGCGCGCGCCTTACGGTCAGGATACTATTGGCCCACCATGCACCGAAATGCGCGGGAATTAATAAGAAAATGCGGCGATTGCCAGGTTCATAGACCCGTTCCGCGCCAACCACAACAGGAGCTAACGCCTATCACGGCGCCATGACCATTCTACAAGTGGGGTATCGACATTGCAGGTCCCTTCCCCGTTGCAGCAGGAGGATTGAAGTTTCTCATAGTGGCCATAGACTACTTCACCAAGTGGATCGAAGCAAAAGCAGTTGTAACAATTACTGGCAATCAGGTCAAACGCTTTGTTTGGGAAAATATTGTATGCCACTTCGGACTACCTGGGGAAATCATCTCGGACAACGGGAAACAATTTTGTGACAACCCCTTCAAGGACTGGTGCGAGAAGTTGAATATCATGCAACACTTCGCATCGGTTAAACATCCACAAACCAACGGTTTAGTAGAGCGTGCAAATCGAAGTCTGGGTGAAGGAATTAAGGCACGTCTGGACAGGCACAAAGGAAGGTGGGTAGAAGAATTATCGCATGTTTTGTGGGCGCACCGCACTTCCATCAAAACTAGCACGGGAGACACCCCATTTTCTCTAGTCTATGGGACAGAGGCCGTTATACCAGCCGAAATTGGTATGCCAACTATTCGCACTGCTGAAGTCAATGTCGCAACCAATGACGACGAGAGGCGTATCGACTTGGACCTGTTGGAAGAAAGACGTGAGCGCGCAGTTATATGTGAAGCAAGATCGAAGTAAAAAATGAAGGGATACTACGATGCCAAAGTGCGAAGTGTTTCATTCAGACCAGGTGACTTCGTATACCGCGCCAATGATGCGAGCCACGCAGAAGACACAGGAAAACTTGGACCGAAGTGGGAGGGACCCTATGAGGTTACTGAAGCATTAGGAACAGGCGCGTACAAGCTACGAGACATGGATGGTCGTGAACTACCACGCACATGGAACATTTGCAATCTTAAGCGATGTTATCTTTAGGAATGGCTACGGCCCAGCACACGGACATTCCCGCACTTTAGTGAAGTGCCCAATAATTACCCGTGTATTTATCTTGTTTTACTTAGGCAATATCTTATTTATTTTCTTTCACAAAAACTTGCAAGTCTTAATAAAACGTCGCGGTTTCTAGCTAACTCCGTGACACATTCCAATTTGTTATTTCTATATACTTTATGTCTTAACGTCTCTTATTTTTTGCCTACATGGCGTGCATGCATTTAATAAACCCACGATGGTAAAAGGATGAGTAAACCTACTAATTAACTCGTTGAGTAAGAGGGTTGCAAACCCATCAACATTGGATCACGTATCCTTGTTAAACACCTTGTTTTCAAGACGTTGGAATAAGTTCGGTGCGCATCCCACGACGGGTGCGCAACTATGCATACTGTGCGCGTTTAACAACTAAGGAATTAAGACACTTGACTCCTTGATATGATATTTACAGTACGCTGCATATCACACCATACACGACTATGATACAACTACTTAGAAATTATGTTTTAAGTATACCATGATTTTCATACATGACTATGAATCTCCTATGTTATTCGCGCTTGTTTGGCAGTTTGATTCTTATACAACATGTACATTTTTTACACAAAGACGAATAACTAAGTACAAACATTACAAGCTGCAATAATATCAACACGCATTCAACAAAAGGAGAATTTATTAAGGACTACAAGTTCTTACACAATAATGTCAACACAAGTTACAATCTACAAACTTATTAATACAAATAAGCCGTAAAAACGTTTATTTATATTTTACGATCTTCTAATGTTTTGTCTATAACAAACGTAAAATCATATTAACGAAACAAATAAAATACGTAAATGGTTTGAACTAATAGTGTTTAACATATTCACATTTTCACATAAAACACTAAAACAAGTATAAATGGTTTTATGATTTATATATATATATATATATATATATATATATATATATATATATATATATATATATATATATATATATATATATATATATATATATATATATATATATATATATATATATATATATATATATATATATATATATATATATATGTACAACAACTAGTGTTTACATATTGGGTTAGCATATACTTAAACTAAGTATACTAAAATGGGTAAAAACAAGTATATACTAAAATGGGTAAAAACTAGCAAATGGTATTGACCCATAACCCATGGTTTTATATATACCACTTAACCAAGTTCTTTGTATCCTTAAGATACATTTTATCTAGAAAGAAAACCATAGATCAACCCATAACCCATGACCCATGACCCATAACCAAAAATACCCATGGGCAAAGAGGAGCGGACCACGGATCCCTAGCTTTGTGCTAGCCGGATCCCTTGTGGTAGGGATCCGTGGGATCCGGGGAAACAGTAGAGAATTTTATCTATAAATAGAGAGCCATTTCTTCCTTTCTATTCATCACTTCACACACATACTTCCCTCTAGTATTCTAACCCTCTAACCTCAGATCCAAGTGATCTATGTAGTTTGTCTTTTGTTTTTGTGTGATCTTCTAGGTTCCTCTTAAAGGAAAGATCACCACTTCTTGAAGACGTGCAAGCTCAAGTCCATGAGTTGCCATGCTTCGTCATCATCAAGACAACGAAGGTTCTCTTGTTGATAGATCTACCTTTCTCCATAAATGTTGGGTTGAAGGCATTAGTGAAGAATGCCGAAAGTGTCAAGATGAAAGTATTAGTGAAAGGTGCTCATCATCCGTGTCAAAGCATTAGTGAAGAATGCTAAAGGTGTCAAGACGATGGCATTAGTGAAGGGTGCCAAGCGTTGTGTCAAAGGCATTAGTGAAGGATGCCGATGAATCAAATCAAGTAGCATTTGGGAAGAATGCTTAGGTCGTATAATCGATGAGGTGCATCGTTATACATATAAGTATTTGTTTATTGACAAGGATGGTGATATCCTTGATGGTGTTGTAACAAGGAGTAGATCTCCTTGATAATAGGTGTTGTGTCGTGAAGGGTAGTAGTTCCTCCATAGTAATGGAACTAGGTGCTTAGCCTAGTACCTAATAAAAGGTAGGCGACGTTGTGATAGGATTAGTTCTCCTAAGGTGTGAAAGAACTCGGTGGTTAGCCTAGCACCGTATAAAGGGTAGGCGACGTTGTGTTAGGTGTGGTTCGCCTTGGTGTGAAAGAACTCGGTATTTAGCTTTGTACCGGAAAAAGGTTAAGCGACGTTGTGAAGGCTTCTCCGCCATAAGGAGTTGGTGTAGTGTTTACGAACTCTCGAGTAGGTGACTCGGGGAGTGGAGTAGGGCAAGGAAGGTGTCCTTGTAGCCGAACCACTATAAATACTTGTGTCGTGGTGATGTGCTTCTTACTCTTTATCTTTCATTACACGTTTACATATCTATCTATCAACGTCCAACATAAACAACCAAATAGATTGACATAAGTCGATCTAAATATTTAAAATGAAGTTTTAAATTGGTAAAACTATTTAACCCCCCTTCTAGTTTTCCACAATTGGCATCAGAGCTTCGTTACCAAGTTTTTTTTTTGTATATTGTACTTTGAAAACTTGATACGATTCGTGTATGTTTGAAAACTACAAAGAAGGAAATTTCTTAAAACAAAAAGTCATGTTTTTAGAAATCATCATATGTTGGATAGTGATAGATCATTCTAACATTTTCCTTTGAGAAGTCTTCATACTAGGATTTGAGTATCTTAGAAGATCATGAAGTATTTCGCGTCTATGGTTTCTAAAACCATAAAAGGGGAATATAGCAAAGGATTGGGGTATCTTAGAAGATCATGAAGTATTTCGCGTCTATGGTTTCTAAAACCATAAAAAGGGGATATAGCAAAGGTATGTTTTCTTTGTTACATTTTTTTTTAAAAACGTGCTAAATTGCTTATGGACAAAATGGTGATATATGCTTCTATCTTATAATAAGCATATTATGAAAAGTGTTTTAGTGATTTTTTTTTCTTTGAAGTTTTGTTGTTAGATATCTTGTTAATCAAGCTTGAATAAAGGTAAAAATGGGTAATATAACTTCACTAAAAAGTCTACAAAGACTAAACCTTTTCGTCGGGTCAAAACGTACATTTTTGTAATTCTGTATCAGATCCGCGGATCCCTCAGGTTACACTGGACGGATCTCTTAAGCAAGGGATCCGTGGGATCCGTAGGTACAGAAGACAATTTTTGTCTGAAATTAAAAAATTCATAAATTTTTAACCGTACGTCGTTAGAAGTCGTGCCACCCATCGTTTTAAAGGTATTTGAGTCTACTTTCATTTAAAAATGATTTCATAAACTGATTCAAAACAATAATTTACTGAATCATTGATTTATAATAGAAAGTCATTTTTCGGTCATAACTTTTGCACAAACTTTTGATCTAATTAGAGACGGATGTTTTCGCTTTTGAATAACAATGTGTCCTCTATTGAAATTAAGGTTTTGATCATATTTATAAATATAAAAGAAACTAATCAAGCTTGGTATACATGTTTATATTTAACACAAAGCGATGAAAAGAACTTTCGTATGCTATGCTAAATGATAATTTGTCTTCTTTGCATTACTTGATTATTTGCTTATCTCAAATAGCTTTTGTGCTTGTTTGATTGAATAGCATATGTGGTTTCCTTACCTTGCTATTCATTCTCTTGTTTGTCGATGATCCGTGCTGAACCGTCAAGTTTTCTCACGCAAGCTGACCACTTGTGAATGACCAACTGTAAGAAACTTAAAACAGCTAAAGCACAAACTCAATGAAGATCTGGGGAGTATAGGGTTTCCCCGGGTCGTTATGTCCCAGCGAGCTATGCAATGGATCACCAAACGTAAAGTGATCGAGAAATTTGAACGGAAAAGAGTATTTGAAATTTGAACGGAAAAGAGTATCTGAATTGATTATAACTACAGAAAAAGCCAACAAATTACAACGGCTTAAATGCAAATTAAAGGAAATTAAGAAGATAAAAAATATTAAATAAACGCTATCACTATTTGCAAAATGATGTTTTTGTTTTTATGTTTTTATAAAACTGAATTAAAAACTACGTAACGTACAAATGAAAACGTGAAACTTACACAATATAAATCCTAAAAATATGAAAATGACATTTTTACAAACCTAATGATAAAAGAAAGTTTATAGAAAAAGAAAATTATTTTTATAACTATTTATCTAATTATTATTAATTAAAAACTATTTTTAACTATTAAATAATAGCCTAAAATACAAGAAAATAGGAAATAAAGCTAGAAAAATAAAATTATGACTTAGAAAAATCTAAAATAACAAAAGAGAATTTTCAAAACTATTTTTGTATTTTTCTGATTATTTTTCTATTTTCTAGGAATTAAAAACTATTTAAAACTAATTAAATGGCTTAAAAATACAAATTTAACTAATAAAAATCTAGAAAAATATTTTTTTGACTTTTTATATTTATATTAACTTAATAAAAATGAAAAATTATTTTTTTGAACCTTTTCTGAATTTTTTGTATTAAATGCTAATTAAAAATGCTTAAAAACTAATTTAAATCAAGAAAAATAGCAAACAAGCTAGGAAAAATCTGAAAAATTCAAGATAAGCTTAAAATAATATGAGGAATCTAGGAAAAATGGAAAAACAGGAGGTTATGTGCAAGAAATTGAAACTGCCACACAAATGCTTATTGAAATAAGCACTTGAATAAGCCAAGAAGCACCTAAGAGCACCAAACTGATATAGAAGCTACAATAAGCTAAAACTACCTAAATGCAACGAGAAACAACAAGCATAAACCACAGAATTGCAAATTACCAAGATTTGGTGATGTGAGATTATAAGCTAAAACAGGTTCTGGGGGGCTATTTGCAGCTTAAAAATAAGCTACCAAATAAGATGAGGGTGAAAACTAAAAGTTGTGACTCAATCAAGACCTGGCTAAGAACATGTAAACCAAAAGCTAGACCTAGAGGAGCTCAGATGAGCTCTGTGCAAGGTTTGCAAGAACTGCACAATACCTGTGCAGTTCAAGCACCTGTGCACAGGGCACTTAAGCCCTTCTTGACAAGCATTTTTGAACCTTATAAAAATTCCACAAAAATATACAAAAATTCTAATAAGAGAGTAGACCAGTTGGAGATTTTAAAACCACAATTTCACTTAATGTGGCTCAAAAATGAGCTCATGAAAATTTCTATCAGTTGGGCTCAAAACAGACTTTCCAAGTTTTGACTTTTGAACAAAAAATGAAATGTTGACTTTTATGAACTTTGGGTTCAATTTAATGACTGGAATTGAAGTATATTGATGAAATGAGCTTAATGCAAGCTTTGTCTATGAGTTTTGAACACAAAACAAGATTTTGATTTGCAAAAACCACAACAGTTAAGGAATTCAAGACAGTTAACTGTGATGTTGACTTTCACAGGTTACATGCACAAAATTAAGACAAATATGAGTTCAATAGAGATAAACAAGCATGATACAACAGGTTCTACCCACTGCACAAACCTGTAACACAGTTTAAGGACCAAATCCAAACACACCTTTAATTATTGATTTGCAAGTAAAATAAGATAACCACAGATCTAGCTTAAGCAAACAATTAAACTGACTATAACTACCCTAAATACAACTTAGTAAACAGATTTGAACTAGTTAAAACTACAAATGAAGACTATGCAATAAAACCTTAAAAATCACTTACAAAAGTCCTTAGCCACAATGGCTTGAAAACAGTAACCAAAGGACCACTACCCTAGTTTGATCAACCCATTAACTCAGAATCAACCCAATTCCAACACTGCTTCAACCCATGTCCATTTCCATTACCAAATTGACCCAGTTTGACTTTTGTTGACCAGCATCCAAAATTGATTGAAACTTGATTGCAGGCTTATAAAAAGCTATAATAAGCTTAAACAAGCTTATTTGGAACGAGATAGAGCTACTAGGATCATTGGTTCTAAGATTTTAAAACTGAATTTCTCAACAATAGCATAAAAACTTGGAATCATAAGAGAACTTTGAATTAATACTGAAAAACAGATAATATTGATAAAACACTTTGAGTTTGATACAGAGAACCAAGATATTACAACTTTTAAGTTAAACTAAGACATTTAAGAAAAAAAACGACATAAGGAAAATTTAAAACTAAAAATCTACCCTTCTCTTCTCTTTTCTTGCTTCCTTTTAATACCCAAATTTCTTTTCTCTCTCTTCTGAATAGTTCCCATCAAATTCCTCAGCCATTGGATGCTTTAGAGTGATCTTGGCCATTTGATCTAATTTTGGCGCCAAAACTCTTATCTGCCAGTTGGGGTTGAGTGAGGAGGGGGGAGAAGCATTAAATGCATTCTTGGATGTTAGTTAAGGTGGGGGGACATGGAAAGTGGGCTTTGAGCTGGGGGGGATGGGTGCTTGTGTGTTTGCAGGGAAAGCAGTTGAAGAGGAGGACTTTGGCGCCAACTGGGGGTTTGACTTGGGATTGACCAGGGGGCTAATATCAAAGGGGGGTCAAATTGGTTAATGACAGGGGGTCCAAATTGTTTTGACAAGGCCAAATGGTTGAAAGGGTTTAATAATACACAAGGACCTATTTGCAATTTTCTGATAATACAAGGACCTTTTCTGCCAATTCTGAAAAGTTGCTTCAAGGACTAAAAGTGACAATCTCAAAAAGTACAAGGACCAAACTTGCCATTTTCCAATTTCCAAGGGCCATTTTTGCTAAATTTCAAACTTGAAGGACTAATTTTGTAATTTCTCAAAAATTTTGATATTTTTCACCAAAAGACTAATTTTGACAACTTTTGATTTTAAAAGGACTTTTGGTGATTTTTCTTTTGAAATTATGTGCTCAGGGACTATTTCTGACAATTTTTGAAACTTGGGGGACTGAAACTGCCAATTATGCAAACTTAGCTCATTTTTCATCTGATTTTAAACATTTTGCATCTGAAACATATAAAATGCAATTTTGGAATATTTTCAGTATTTTGATGCATTTCTGAGCATTTTTAAACGTTTTGCAGTTCAGATTTGACCAAAAATGATGAGTATTTACACACTCATCAGTCGATTTAGTAATATTCTACTAATCAATGTGCTATTTGAAGGAGTGTTTGGGATAACATCTAGTTGTGTCAAAAATGTTAGTTTAGATATTTAGATAAGTCATATAGGTTGAAAAATGTTTAAAACATATAACACACTAAATGGATTTTTGATTGAGTTTGTCATATGTGCTTATATGATTTCCTTTGTTCTTGTATCATTTTCTAAAAACAACAAGAATGTACATTGGATCATAACCTACACTTGTGTTGATGATGTACTCTTCCATTTTCCTTTTCATGATCGCTCTCCAAGCTTCATAGTAGAATTGACAACTTGATTATTTCATCCGATATACTCAAGTAAATTATTTTGCAACGCAAATATAATTGTTCATATCCGAAAGTCCAAACTGAAAACTTTCCAACAACATATGTTGAACTAGCTCATCCAACCATATTTTGTTGTTTACCATATGGACAACTTTTAAACTTATTTTTAACATGACGCCTTCGTCACCGTAGTTGTCTCAAGTATAATATTAAACGAAGCAAAGTATCATCATTGTTACTCTTCGAAAGGCCATTGTAGGAATATAAATTTTCCTAACTTGAGAATGAATACTGGAGAACTTATTGCACTAGAAACTCAATTTGACCTAACGGTTTAATTGCTTCCTTGATAGAAGTTGGGTATGTGGAATCACCCGTAAAAATGGTCGTGTTTAGCCGTAATTGAGCACCGCTAGTAACAGTCTCATATTCATTCTCTCACTTGGGAAATTTATACTCCTATATTTTCCTAAAGTAAGTTTACAATGGAAATACTTTGCATTGTCTTAGGATTGCTAATCAAACAAGTTGTAAAATAAAATTTTCTTTTAGTTAATCACAACCACTTGCCTCATCAAGCGATTATCTTGCTTTGATCGAGAAGAGCTACATGACTTCATGGACGAAGTTCATTGTATGCTAATCACCATTCGTAATGACTATACACAGTTCATTGCTTCCGTTGGCCAAAACAACTCTATTGTCTTGAACACCATCATCTACTCTGCACGCCATTGTTAATACAAACGATTTACTAATCTAGATCGTAAATATGTTTTGAGTTTCTTGAAAAGTGCTAGTTAAGTTTGATAAGTCTCTTTATTATTTGTGAGCTCGATCTCATTTGATATATTAGTGTTAGAACCTCTTAAACTTGAAATATGATGCATTGTCAAAGTCATTGCATACCTTTTGTAAAGGTTCTGCTTAGCAGATAGACGAATCCCAAAATTTGTGCTTGACGGATCCCTACTCTTAGGGAACCGTGGGATCCGGCAAACAGAAAATGCAATTGCAAACATTGTATTTCAATCATGTCCTTAGAACACCTCACACTAAGCTAAACATAGTGTCTTAAGGCAAATTAAGTCCTTATCAAGTTAAGCATATCCTTTCCTACTCAATCACCTAGAACACACTCTAAGACTCTTGTAGATCTACCATTTTAATTTTAACCCATTACTCTTCCGCTCTCAAACTCTCACTTCATTTCCTACTTGATCCCTCACATCTAGTCTTAGAAATCTTTCGATTATGGAAAAATTGATCATAAATCATCCTTACCTCAAAATTGATCAAAGTTGATCAAATTTTAGTTTTCCAAAACACTATCCCAAGTCACAACCTGATCTCTAGGATCATTTAGCTTCAATTGACACTCTCATTTTAGTGTCACCCGTGCTCATTCATTGGTACTCATGAAAGTTCCAATTTCTTCCATAAAAAGCAATCATTTGCTATAACACTCACTCTTGATCATTCAAGTGTACCCTCATCTTAGGAACTTAGGAGGACTGAAACACTCAAGGTAATATAGATCTTAGATCTTAGAAACATCATTTCCACTCTTTCATAGCTGCTGAGAGCCGGATCCCTAGGATTAGCCTAGACGGATCCCTATGAGGAGGGAACCGTGGGATCCGGATAACAGTCTATGTCAAATCTTGCTAAAACAATCATTTCAACTCATATTTCTAACTCAAACACTCCATCTCATCTTAAATGAGTTCCTAGATCAATACAAACTCTGAAGTTGACTCTTGTGCATGATAATCATCACATTCCAAAGGATATTAGAGGCTTAAGTCTTGAATGCACTTGTCAAAACCTTCCCTTTATAAGTCATCTTGTTAGAATCCCTTTGTCATCAAACACAACATAATTCTCAGCATTTAGAAACCTTTTCCTTAGTCATTTCATCATGAGGAAAGCTCCTAGTACTAACTCATCCACCCAAGAAACTTGCTCGTGTTGTACACGAAATTTCCTCAACCAAATCATCTCCGGTTAAACCCACAAATGGTAGGACTTCCCATCCACCGAATCATCATCCATAAGAGATAATAGTGCTAGAATCTCACCTCAACAAACCCAATCAACAATTGCCAAGAGAATCGCAATAATTAGCATTAAACCTCTTAGGTTAGAAAAGGGATCATCGAACTCTATACCAAACGTACCTAGTTCTAGCAAAACGTCTAAACCTTCATTCCTAGAGCATGGACTACACTCCTTTACTGAGCCTCTCTCTATTCATTAGAGCATTCACCACCGAGAACTTCCCATTCACCAACCTTCTCGTTAAAATAGGAACCACATACATCACCAACTAGTCCATCGTTGGAAACAAGGAACCACCAAGGACTTGATCATATGTAGGAATTTCCATTACCACCACTCTCATTCCTAGTAGAATCTCATCCTAAATTACTCAATGTACCTCCACCATCATTGTAGAACCTCCTCAAAACATCCTGTTCCTAATCAAGACAATAATTGCTCTAATTGTCTAATCACCCAAGGACTTGTTCAAGAAGTACAAAATGAGTTGCATTTCATGTTTAATCATCTTCTTGAAAGATTGGACCAAATCAACAAGTCTACTCATCCCTAGACTCAAGCACATTGTTGCTTCTTAAGCTTTGGTCACTTATTAGTATTAGTAGAATATGGCTAAATCATTATCTTAGTTTTTAGAGATTTGTTGATCATCTCTTGTGTTTTATTGAATGATAGTTTACTTGCCATATTACATTGAGTATATGTTTGTTGGTTGAATACATATCTCATTTTGATGTTAACATTATTTGTTATACCACCATTTGCTGAATTTTTTCATCAGCCAGACGGATCCCTCTTATTTGCCTAGACGGATCCTTACTAGGAGGGAACCGTAGGATCCGTGAGACAGAAAACTATTTTTCTACTAACTTGGATCACATATGCAGGAAATTGTGCATTATACTTGTTTTCTAACTTTTGTTTTGTAGTTATTCAATCTACACTTGAAGCCTTTGACACCCTAAAGCTAGGGGAGCTTTGTGTCAAAACAATACATTGCAAATTACTTGCAATATTAGGATTACATTTCTCAACATCCCTTTGCAAAATTTCAATCATCAAGGGGGAGCACATTCGTCACTTAGACGAAATCTTTTGCAAACTTAGTTGCAAACAAACTAGATTAGTATCACTTACTTGACGCCCTTACATAGGGATGGACTCGTCAAGGGGGAGTAAAGACGAGATCCTCTCCCGTTACTTGCTCTCTATCTCTTTTTATTTTCTTTCACATGTTTTTCTTAAAAACGATGTGTTGCTTTCCTTCAAACACTTTTTGTTTCGACAAAAAGGGGGAGAAGAAAGTAAAAACTACAAATTCAAACTTTTACGAATTTTAGCTTTTCCTTAAAATAATTTTATGTTTTGTCATCAACAAAAAGGGGGAGATTGTTAATACAAATAAGCCGTAAAAACGTTTATTTATATTTTACGATCTTCTAATGTTTTATCGATAACAAACGTAAAATCATATTAACGAAACAAATAAAATACGTAAATGGTTTGAACTAATAGTGTTTAACATATTCACATTTATCAAATAAAACACTAAAACAAGTATAAATAGTTTTATGATTTAGATATATATATATATATATATATATATATATATATATATATATATATATATATATATATATATGTACAACAACTAGTGTTTACATATTGGGTTAGCATATACTTAAACTAAGTATACTAAAATGGGTAAAAACAAGTATATACTAAAATGGATAAAAACAAGTATATACTAAGGTAAAAACTAGCAAATGGTATTGACCCATAACCCATGATTTTATATATACCACTTAACCAAGTTCTTTGTATCCTTAAGATACATTGTATCTAGAAAGAAAACCATGGATCAACCCATAACCCATGACCCATGACCCATAACCAAAAATACCCATGGGCAAAGAGGAGCGGACCACGGATTCCTAGCTTTGTGCTAGCCGGATCCCTTGTGGTAGGGATCCGTGGGATCCGGGGAAACAGTAGAGAATTTTATCTATAAATAGAGAGCCATTTCTTCCTTTCTATTCATCACTTCACACACATACTTCCCTCTAGTATTCTAACCCTCTAACCTCAGATCCAAGTGATCTATGTAGTTTGTCTTTTGTTTTTGTGTGATCTTCTAGGTTCCTCTTAAAGGAAAGATCACCACTTCTTGAAGACGTGCAAGCTCAAGTCCATGAGTTGCCATGCTTCGTCATCATCAAGACAACGAAGGTTCTCTTGTTGATAGATCTACCTTTCTCCATAAATGTTGGGTTGAAGGCATTAGTGAAGAATGCCGAAAGTGTCAAGATGAAAGCATTAGTGAAAGGTGCTCATCATCCGTGTCAAAGCATTAGTGAAGAATGCTAAAGGTGTCAAGACGAAGGCATTAGTGAAGGGTGCCAAGCGTTGTTTCAAAGGCATTAGTGAAGGATGCCGATGAATCAAATCAAGTAGCATTTGGGAAGAATGCTTAGGTCGTATAATCGATGAGGTGCATCGTTATACATATAAGTATTTGTTTATTGACAAGGATGGTGATATCCTTGATGGTGTTGTAACAAGGAGTAGATCTCCTTGATAATAGGTGTTGTGTCGTGAAGGGTAGTAGTTCCTCCATAGTAATGGAACTAGGTGCTTAGACTAGTACCTAATAAAGGGTAGGCGACGTTGTGATAGGATTAGTTCTCCTAAGGTGTGAAAGAACTCGGTGGTTAGCCTAGCACCGTATAAAGGGTAGGCGACGTTGTGTTAGGTGTGGTTCGCCTTGGTGTGAAAGAACTCGGTATTTAGCATTGTACCGGAAAAAGGTTAAGCGACGTTGTGAAGGCTTCTCCGCCATAAGGAGTTGGTGTAGTGTTTACGAACTCTCGAGTAGGTGACTCAGGGAGTGGAGTAGGGCAAGGAAGGTGTCCTTGTAGTCGAACCACTATAAATACTTGTGTCGTGGTGATGTGCTTCTTAATCTTTATCTTTCATTACACGTTTACATATCTATCTATCAACGTCCAACATAAACAACCAAATAGATTGACATAAGTCGATCTAAATATTTAAAAAGAAGTTTTAAATTGGTAAAACTATTCAACCCCCCTTCTAGTTTTCCACAAAACTATTACAAGGCTTAAGAGAGGTGCTCCCCACAAGGCTTGCTGCATCCTTAACCTCGCTTAACTTCTTCAACAAGTCAGAGTCTTGGCGGGATATCGTGGCAACGCTAACCGGCACTCCGTCTGACCCGGGGAGATGAGCTGCGCCAACACCGCACAAAATGGCCTTGCCCTTAATACCTTTCTTCTTGGCAAGCCTTGTAGCATGAGCTTCCAAGACTTGTTTCAATGGAATTTCCTTCTCCAAGGCAAACGGATCCAAGATATTGTGTGTAACACCCTCAAAAATGACTCAGCGGAAGCATACAAGTATTGGGGTGCTACTAAATTGGTATCACAACATAAGCATAGAACAACGGATTTTCATAAACAAACTTTTATTCATTTCTTAAAACAATGTTTACATTATTGATTAGTACCGAAAATGGCCCATTATAAACAAGTGGTCCCAATACATAAATCAGAGTCGTCTATGACCATGCCATGCCTTTGCCTTGCGCCTCCAAAGATAAGCTATCACCTCAAAACCTGAAGATACATGCTAAAAGGGGTCAGCTTACGCTGGTGAGTTCATAGGTTTATTTAAAAAGGGATTTCAGTACACTGTTTCAAATTTGGTTTTTGATGATCATTACGTCTTGCATAATGTCATAAAGTTTATGGTTTCAATTTATAAAAGGACTTCATAAAAGAGATTTCATTAGTGGACCATAAGTAGGGTATATGTATATTACAACGAATATAATGTCATATATTGAATCTATTACGCTAGCACTAAGTTCATGCAACCGAAGCTACGACAGTTTATGTATGCACAAGGAAGTCATACAAATAAGGATCCCATGGCGAGTGTTTATCCCAATACACTCGGTCCCGACATGCTATATGTTTCGCCTTGACCCAAGCGGGATCAACCGAACAGGGAAGTCACTCCCAATAGATCTATTTATAACATTCGCGCTTCTCAGCAGGAATTGACGGTTCATGAAAAGGGCAATTTGGGATCTAAGGCCTTAGGCTAAGCTGCGTAATATTCTAGGTCAAAGGTTTTGGTGTGGTCCTTAAAGCATCTAGGTATGATGTATTTTAAAACATATCAGTCAAAGGGCATAGTATGCATAGAATGCAGAATTTTAGTAATTAAATCATTTAAGTAAAAATGAGCATGTATCTTCCCCCAAAATAAGTATAAAACAAATTAAAGTAGGGGCTATGAAACTCACCTTGGCAATGTGCAATATGAAGTCAAAAGGGAATTAAATCAAGGAGTGATAGTGCACGGCTCCGACACGCAACCTAATTAATACGGCAATTTAGTATTTATGTTTAAGACTCGATAAATTTTAACTAACTTTATAAGTTTTTAAATGTTTGTGTTGTTGTTGTTGTTGTTGTTGTTGCATCATTGATCTAAAACAATTTACAAGAAATTGGGTGGATCTCGGCTTAGGAAGGATGACATGGAAGTAATCTCAAGGAAGGAATTTTGACTTTGGTTCAATGATGACCAAATGATAATACATAGAAGGGTACACGCAGAAAAGATATCAAGGTTGAACAAGACTTTGGTTTGATGATAAATGGGTGATGATGTACGAAAAGTTTGTACACATATAAGGAAACGTAGTCGGTATGGACGAAATATATATATATTTAGCGTAAATATATTTATCAAAGAAAATCAAGTCCTAGTTCTTGCTTTATGTGTAACATGTATTATTAAGATTACCATGTAGTTTTCAAATATATTCAATATGTTCCGACAAGTATATATGTAACACCTGGTTTATGTATATATATGTTTATATTTGAAAATATAAGTTTTCGAGAAGTATATCTCATTTGTAGTTATAGTCTAGCTCGAGTGTAAGTTTCTATTTAATTTGTTGGTCTAAATGCCAAGAGTTTATAAATAGGGTTTATAATCCGGTTTTCTAATAGTCGAAAAATGTATGCTTTACATGTTTACGTTACGTATAGTTTATAAGTCCATATATATATAAAAACCCTTGTCGAGTTTATTTAGAAAATAATTTTGGCAAATCTAAATGAATCATACTTTTAATAATTTTTGAAGAATCTTCCTAAAATAATATTGTCATTTTAAAATCATTTGGTTTAATAATTTATAAATGTGTAACAATTTTATTACTCCTCGAAATGTATATATGTTATTAATCGTGATAGCGTACATATAAATATTTGATCGACGAGAATGTTTGGAAAGACGAAAGGATGTATGTCATGCTCGGGCTGTGGCCCGAGACACGAACCGGACTTTGAATATAATACCAACGGACCCTTAACAAAATGTGGGCTTCGGCCGAGTCTTACTAAAGACACTTAAGTGGTCATGAGCGGTGATAACTATTACAGTGCTCAAGCTAAAAGGACAAAACTCGTTTTGATTGGAAAGTTGCCTACTTTATACACACAGGGGACATTTCAAGTTGACATTATTATGAGTATCAAATTGGGATACCAAAAATAGCTCATTCAAGTAGTAGTATTATAATATTCAACATTTGAGACGATAAAAAGGCGAGTCAAAGACCGAAATGTTGGACAATTTCCATTGTTAAACATATTATATGTTTAGACCGTGAGGCTGAATTTTAGACTAAATAGGTGTGTCTATGCACAAGGTTACAGTCATGCAAATGGAGCAAAAATCACATGAGCAGCGCCTTTGACAGCATATTTAGAGTCATGCTTGCTTAGGATTTTAGTACGAAAGTGTCAAGAGGTTGTAGAGGATCAACTCGAACTACGCCAAACTGTACCCTCGGGGTGTACTCATGGTGTTTCGAAACAAAGCTATACACCTCTTGAGTCTACTTGTATACTAAAACAAACATGACATACAACTAAATAAACATCATTAAAGGAGCATAGAGGTTTGGCCCGAGTCCCGTCACGTGCTAGTCGGGTACGACCCGACTCGGGTGGAGACTTGATACCGATCACACCCTTATGGGTTTATGACGGTACGGTATGCGTAAAACACGAAAAACAACGCCCTTCGATGTGGGTTGCACCTCAGCCGAATAAGAACACAATTAGCAAAAGAAACCAGTTGAAACTAATGAGTCGAAACAATTTAAGCCAATACTTAAGTCAAAATACTACCTTAGGTGTATAAGCCAAGAATTTTAATAAGTCAATTTCTCTATTCCTAGTTTTACCATTTTCTGCTTCTTTCTTGTGTTCGACAGCAACAACAACAATTCACAACAACCCAAATTAATCGTTTATTTTTATTTATACGATTTCAAGGAAACAACTTAAATTAACAAAGGAAATATTAAGATTTATAATGTTTCTTACAATGAACCCAAGAGTGGGTCGAAGAACATGACACCGAAACAAAGAAACCATCTTGGAGAAGACTCGAGGTGAATTGGAACAATTAACTTCCGGAGTAGCTTCCTTATGCCCTCAACTACAAAACCCCTTTATCAATTTTGAAAACCCCTTTATTTTGACATGAACCCTAATTCTTAGAACCCTAATTTCAGATTTTATTTTGAGGAATGGATGGAGACTTCGACTGAAGAACCAACCTTTTTATAGATGTACAAATGGATGGTCTTGAATCCACTTTCTCTTCTTGATTGCAGCGTGGCACTCTACTTGGCTTCCATCTCCATTCATAGCCGCGCTAGTGTCCCCTGTGATAGTTAGGGCAGATTAGGTGGCTGAAAATTTGTGGTGATGGATCATGGTGACTGAAGAGGAAGGGGAGCAAACCTCTTTTTGGTTCCTGGTTTTGGATGGAAGCGAGAAAAGGAAAGACTAAGAGCACTCACAACAATAACACCATAACACCAATAACACCGTCCAAGTTGTCACAATTCGCAATTTCCGGTCATTTCTCATATTTCACATTCAGCATTTCATAACGATTCGTACATGGTTTTGCATTTTTCATTAAACGTTATTTTCTTATTAAATAAACGTTATCGCGTAAACATTATTTTTGAACAATTGATTCAATACTTCCAAAAATCTTTCCAATATATTTTAATACTCATATTAAGATTTAAAAAAAAAATGTTATTATTAGTTTACCCAGTGTTTTAAATCTATTTCGTATATAAATTGTTATATTTATATAAATTACGACGGTTTTCTTAAATTCAACCCGATAAATAATTATTCACTCAAATCTTTCAAGAAAGGTATTTTTATAACTTTTATGACCTAAATATATTTTATCTTGACCCGTGAAATTTATTTTATCTAAAGCTACCTTAAATATTCAAATGTGTATACAACTTACTAATATTACTCAACAATGCTACAAGCTACTACTATCCTCAAATAATTTACTTCTACTACATTTATACTTTTACATAATAATAATATATATATATATAATGTAAAAGGGTATGTACATGCATTATTTATTACATGATTTTCTTAGATTTCAAGATCTTTCATTTAACTAGTCTAGCACTCCAAGACTTTTTACACATACTACACATTATTGCAAAGTCTAGATCAAGTTTTCTTCTCTCTTCCTCTTCATCAAAAATCCGGCCCCCATTGTTATATCAAGAAGGTGATCATCAAAAATTTCTTGTCAAGTTCTACACAATCTAGATACACTCTTTGTTTAGGTTTTGAAATAAAAACCTAGGGTGTTTAGGATAATCCTTGGTTCACTAAACCTCATCAAGCAACTTGTAAGCCTAAAACTTCATCTCTTACTTTTTCATATATATTTCATACATTTCATGAAGCCCTCATGATCATATTTGCATTGTTGTGATTTTATTCATTATCCTCCAAGATTATCACCCATATGTGCTATATAAATATTTTTAACAAGTATGTACTAGTTAGAAGTTTATAAAAGTGAGTGGTTTGAAAAATGATTTATCAAAGTAAGTTTTGATCTTTTACTAGTAAAGGTTTGATGTGGTTTATGCTTAATTATATGTTATAAGTAGTCACATAAACCTCAAAAATGGTCTTTTTATCTATTATGGTTCGAATAGCATTTTATTTCTAGTAGGATTGGTGATGAGTAGATTAAGGGATTTTTGTGGTGAAGTTGTGGTTAAACAAGTAGAAAAATGGTAATTTTAAAATAAGCGCGGAAGCGCTGTCGAAATTTATAATTTTTCCGAAAAGTTAGTCATTTTTATAAGTTTTATTAAAGTTTTAGAAAATAGATTTTTAGTTATGAACGTGGCCTTTTGAACGGACTAAAACGGAGTTATAACGAAAAATATACGTGGTTTCCAAGTTACGATTTAAAAACTATAATTTTCCGGAAAATGTTTATGCAGTCCGAATTCTAACTGACCCAAACAGTGGCCTTAAAATTTCTGTGAAGTCTCCGAAGTTTAAAAATATATTAGTACTCTTCATTACCTTCGCGTGGATATAAAGAACTTGAAAAACGGACTTAAAACGAGTGATTTATGGTTAACCGAACTTTGAGTCAAAAACGTGCTGAAAACACTATTCACAGCTTTGGTAAGCTGTCAGGATTTTTAATCAAGATTTTGAGGGCCTAAACGGACGTTTCGGGGGAAATGGACGTTAAAAACGAGTTAGTTTTCCTATGTATATATTACGTCAAGTCCGACGTAAACTGATTTTTCAATTACTAAAACCGTTACATATTTTAACTACATTTTTCACCATTAGCTCAAAAGTATTTATTTTCGACATGAAACCGTCACACATTCAAGTAACAATATTTTTATATAACTAGTTTTCATGTAGCATATTGGGTGATACGTTTTCAAAATCATGCATTCACGACAACATATCATAACTCAAGTCATAACATTCATTTTAGGTCGCGGATAGTTTCCGAGCCTCACTTTCGTACACTTCATTTTGTTAGCATATCAATCACACCAGGTGAGTTTCATAACCCCTACTTTTATACATTTTCAATTACTTTTGGGGGAGATACATGCTTAAACTATTTTCAATTACTTTCACAAATATTCTAAACTTTGACATACTATTGTGAGTTCATACCCCACTTTTACTCGTTTAAATTCTTACAAACTATTTGGGGGAGATACATGCTTAAATACTTGTTTCACTCTTGCGAATACTCAAACCATTTATACAATTTTGTTACAATATACTTCTTATACACTTTGGACATTATGTGTGGTTTATTGCGATATGTGCCTTAATGTGCTAAACTAGTTTTCAATTGTGCAACAACATACAAACTTTAGCAACTGGTTAACTCCTGCGGGAGCCGGCAGAGAGGTATTGATAGTACTATCGGGCTGACGCCCCCACCCTTGTGTCCTTGATAGACGAGACCTTGGGTGAATATAATCTGTTATTCAAGTGATTCAATGTAACACAACAAACAAGTTAGACTTCGTCGTGAGGTTCAGTTGGCTGTGATTCTTTGCATTAAGTTTATGTATATATCGTATGCACCTATGTCCTACTTACAAATAAGATTGACAATTACATATTTTGGCAATGGATTGTAAACACACAGGTTGCAAGTTTTGTATGGGCGGAACTTGGAACTGAGTGGATTTACACGGCCTTTGCTGCATCAACATTTCTTATAGACTTTTTCAAATAATTTTCAACAAACTTATGAACTCACCAACCATTGTGTTGACACTTTTTAGCATGTTTATCTCAGGTCTTAAGGTGATAGCATTTCATGGAGCTTTTGGGTCGCATGGCATACATTGGAGTCTTGTGCTTTTAACAATTACCATTCGACATGTTTTGTAAACTCTTTGTGTATTATCAAACTCTGGGATTTCTTTTGTGTTGTAAACTTTAACTTACGTAAGCGAATGGTAAACTTTTCAAAACGTCTCATTATAGAGGTCGTTTTCTGTATCCATACTTTGTGCTATGACGTTACACCCCAATGACACTGTCGTTCCGCTGCGATATTTTGGGGGTGTGACACAAGTCAGCGCCACATCAGCTTTACCATTTAATATTAACATCCTCAAAAAACACCCACAACAATAACATCCCAATAACACCATAACACCACTAATATTTCATATTTTCAATTTCAACCCCTAAACTAAATCAAACACTTCATTTTTTAAACTAAAACAAACATTTCATTAAAACTTAAAACATATTACAATACGAGACTAAAAAAAAATACAACGAAATAAAAAAAAATACAACGAAATAAAAAAAATACAACGAAATAAAACGTTTCTACGGACGAGGTTTCAAGTTATATTTTGCGATGATTCGATCTTTTTCGTCATTGATCCACTGCACGACCATTGGATCTTGCCCGTCAGTAGGCGTCATCAAAAACTTTATTTCTTCGAACCGGGTTATTGTCAGATCTTTTTCCTGCGCGGCCCGATACGCCGCTTCGGAGACTTCTCGTTTCATACGAAACTCGTTTGCCATAGTTTCGGTGAAATAAGCTGACGAGCTCGTTCCTCCAGTGCTTGTTCCCCCAGTACTTGTTGTAGTCTCGGATCTTGCTTTCTTGGTAGCACGTTTCTTTCCCATGGGGCGAGGTTGTTCATCTTGACCAAACAAAGCCTCGTTTGTTTCGCTTGGGACTTCACCGGTTAAATCAACCAGTTCCAGCGTGTTCCATTTCTTATAATGACGCAAAACCTCCCAATCGTCTTCGAGGCCAAAAGCTGATCCCTTGGTTTCCTCATGATACCATTGCTTTGCCCATTGCATCACATCCAGCTCACTTTCCCTGCTTCGTTGATCCCGTTTCGAACGTTTGTAATGAGAGTTGAACTTTGTGCATATGCCGTTCAAAGTTTTCCACTTGCTTGACAGCATGTCCTTGTTGCGCCGTTGAAAGTTGTTTTTATTGAACTCATTTCGCACCCGATACCAAAACGTATCCCTGGGTTGGCACTTTCCAATTTTCGGATCCTCCGAAATAGCTATGTAACATGTTGCAAGTAATTCTTCCTCTGCTGAAGTCCAACGTGAGTTAACAACAACTTCGCCTTCATCAGAATCAACTGGTTCGGGCTCGGGGTCTTTGGATTTCTTTGATTTTCGCTTAATGCGACCTTTTCCTTTTTTTGGAGGAGACGTGGGTGTGTCAGCAACATCATGTGTTTCAGTTTGTGATTGTTGTGATTGTTGTGTGAATTGTAGGTTTTGAAAGTTAGAGTTTAAGGTGTTTTGTTGGTTTGTTGTTACCAATACAGAAATGCTTGATGTTGTTGATACATTTCTTGGCTCGATAAGCCTAGTGGGTTGGGGATTGAAGATGAACCGGCGTTCGGGTTAGATGATGAACCCGGGTTTGAGGGATTCCACCCACTAGCAAGAAGATTGTAGAAAGTATCGTCGTTGCCTCCCGACATTGTTTTTTTTTGCAGTTAATAGAAGTTGAAAGATTGAGAGAATGGAGAGGATTTAGTAGTGGAAGTGTGAAAAGAAATGATGTTTTAATTGGGTATTTATAGTGGTAAAAAAAGGTTTTTGAATTTTTTTTTAAAAATAACGGCTAGTAGCCGTTTAGGGAGCCGTTTAAGAGTAGAAAGTGTAAAATTTTTGATTTTTGATTTTTTTTTTTTTTTTTTTTTTTTTTTGCGCCTCCTCTATAACGCCCGTTGCTTTGGCAACGCGGGCTTCAAATTTGCTCTTTAACGCCGAGCTCCCAACGGTAATAACGGCTATAACGCCGTTTTTTCTTCTTTAACGCCGTTACGGCGTTATTATTGCGAGTGCTCTAAGAAGAACAGAAAAGAAAAAGAAGTGAAGTGGGCGGCTAGGATAGATTTAGGGTAATATTTTGTATTTTTGTTTTTATTATTAATACTGTATAAACTGTACCCCGTGTTTTGTTGAATCCTCGAGTATACGTACCTTCCCGGTACCCGAAAGATATAGAAATTATATTTTTGGAAACGATTTCTTAACCGTAATAATATGACATTCTTATTATGTAGGAATTTGATTATAACTGTTTGCCGTTATTTAATCGGTGTTGGTATGCGTGTGGTGCCGTGGCTTCCTAAATTCACGGGATAACCTTTTGTTTTCTTTCGTAAATTATTAGTGATTGACGAAAAGTGTATTTTTCTCTTATCTCAGTATTTATTTTTAGTCTTCTATGCAACTGCACTGCATTATGCGGAATAACAAATGGATTAGGCTTATGTATAGTTAAATTTTTAACTGGGACAATAATAAATTTCCCATAGATACTCAGTGGATAAGTATCGTGTGTGCGGTGTCAGGTATTTAAGGAGACGAATGACTTCTCGTTTTTAGACTTGAATATCGATAATTGTCAGAAAATAACCGATTTAAATTTTATGACGTAATAAATATTATTATAATAATCCGGAAATTTACGGGTTGTTATATTGTGAGGACGAACAAACACAGGCACCTGCAGCTAGGACTCATTGGGTTTCAAAAAATAATCCTGTTGCGCCTCCGCATTTTCAGAACGATGTCGAGCCAAGGTTAGCCCCTCCATTATTACCCCTATGGGATAATCTTGGTCGCGCTCCAATTCAGCAATTAGTGGCAGCTCCAATAGCTTCATCTTCTCCATGGCGGCAACTAGATCATCATACGCATGATCATTATAGCCAGGTACCTTATCCGTAGGCACTTTCAACATATTCGCCTCATGAAGCTCCTCTACAGCTTCTGCTTTGCCCCGCGCCAACGCGCACTGCACAACCCCTCCAAAAGCATCTACCACCTCTTTTGAATCTAGAGTACTGAGGGCGGCAAGGCGCAGCCCATGACCAATGAGCCACCTGCGCTCGGCAATAGTAGAGACTAACTGCGAATAAAGCTCTTCATCATATTCAATGCTTAGCTTTCGGAGCTTCATCTCTTGCTTCTTCAACATCTCATCTACAGCAGTGCGAAACTCTCCAAGCTGAGCGAAGTGCTCATCTTTACCATGTTCCATAAACCCAAGGGCCCAGGCGCACGTAGCCTTATAATCTTTTAGCGCGGACCGCTCCTGATTCACCTGGGTTAGCAGTGACATCTTCTCCTCGGCGAGTCTCTTGGCATACGAGCTCGTTGCCTCTGATTCAGCCTAAGTGCTGGCCAATAGCGCTTTCAGTTGAGCAATTTCTTCATCTTTTTGAGCGCTCTGGCTGCTCTCTCCATCATACATTGCCTTTAGCTGCGTAATCAAGTCAACTTGATGCGCAGCATTGGAAGCAAGTTCCCCCATTAGCTGACCCGTGGGCACGCCCCCAGGTGTCAATGGCTCAGTCTCTTTATCCTCGTAATCCTGAGGGTCAGCAAGCGACGGACTGGCTTTTGGCAATGAATCTTCAGACTGCTCAGAAGATAACCTGATAGCCCCGATACTACACGCAAAGATAAGACAATTTATAACACAATCAATAAATGAGATACGTGATCTAGTAATCATACTTACTTGGGTGGAGAAGTCTCCTTGGAACGAGAGGCTGAGAGATCACTTGATGAAGACTCCACGTCCATAATTACAGGGCGCTTCTTCCTAGACGTGCTTGCGCCATCTTCACCAAGCACTCTCTTGCGCTTTAGGCTAGGGGTCTCCTCCTCTTCCATGCTCTCCGCCACATCTATGTGCGATGGCTCTACCGGAGGGGACAATACCCGAGGACTGGGTACGCTTTGCACAGGAATAGCTTCCAGTGCACCCACCCCACTACTTCCAGCCTCTTCTAGGTTCAACTCCATGACACGCCCCGTAGTTGACTCCAAAATAGGGACTTCACCCTCCCTCACCGGGCGCACTCCCACAGTTACTTGGCACGGTTTTGCCAACTGAACGACTCCAAATAGATCCATCTATGCGAAACAGAAGACAAACAATAAACAGGTTACCAAAATTACAGATATGAAAAGAAACGCTCACATTAAATAAAGCAAAAGGAATGCGAAATGATGAGCACCCACCCTGGCCATCTGCGTCTAAGAAGATTGGCACTTCATCAGGTCTACCAAAGTAGTTACGACTGATGCCCATATATACCAAAAATTCCTCGGGGTAGGAATTAATGGGCAGACGATTGGCATTTATCGTTTCTGCATCTTCTGCGCTATATGATCCAGGGAGGGGGCGCTCATCCTTAGGCAGCGAACTTTGGGTGTAAAATGTGAAACGCCACGGGAAAAACACTTTGTCGACCCAAATTTTTTTTCCCTCCAGTTCCTAAGCGCGTCGACCTTATCGGTATAACATTGTAGCCTCCCCGCGTGCTTGGCAAACGAAACCCAACCATTTGACCACGTTGTGTGGTAGAATGCGCGAAAAAGGTAGATCGTGGGGTTTATTGCCAGTAAACGGCAGTTGATCTCAAAGTTAATTATTTTGGCCGCACCTATACAGTGCAGCTGAGATATGTGTAGGCGATAAAAATTCAACACATCGCACAAAAATAAGGATATAGGCACACGTTGATTTGCGTACTCGAAGAAACGTGTGTATACCCCTACTTTCCCCTCGGGGAAATCCGCTATTGATGCCTTCGCACCCGGCACCTCCGGATGCAGAGCCATCGGGATATAATAATCCGAGGCGAACTCACGCAGTTCATCCTTGGTCAGATCGGAGGTGAAGTCAGACAGACCACGGACCATGGTATCGTTTTTATATGCGCACGCGCGGTTACCTTTGGAATATCACGGTTTTCTTGCTGGAAAGTTTGACGCTTTTTTAATGGCGGAAATGATTTTTACTGTGATAAACACAGTAATAAGGAGGTGGAAGGTTATATAAGTTTCTTCCTCCACGTGATGAACGCCACGAGGATCCCACTATCTCTCATAGAGTGGATAGGATTTGCTGAGGTGACGTGGTTACAGTTACTTTCCCCCGATTTACGAGGCATCCATTTTAAACATTATGTCTAGATACAACGTGTATCTTTCAAAGCGGGAAACCTTTTTGGCTTCTTTGCTACGCTTCGCAGTTTTTTATTTAGTTGCAGTTATTAGTCTAGTATCCGCAGTTCGTCACTGCGCATACTAGACTGGGGGGACATGATGATGTATAGTCTACATTCGGGTCACGAACCCGACCAATGACCGCTACTAGCGAGCCCAGCACGAACTGGGCTAAGCCGATAAGGGTTTGGGCTCACGAAGGCCCAAACCCAACGTTATTTATGGAATAAGATATCGGATATCTCCTATCTTTGGAGATAAGCGTTTACCAACCGACTTAGGCGGGATATGCCGAAGGTTGGGGAACACGAAACCAATAAGGATTTTGTGTGTATATAAAGGGAACCCTATCCCTCATTAAAGGTACGATCTAAAACCCTAACTCTCCTATTAACCCTAAAACCGATTACTTACTCTCACGCCGGAGGATAATCGTGGGAGACAATCCCACGATAAGCCTAACGGTGTTTCTGTTTACTTAGTGCGCAGGTCTCAAGAAGCAATATTCAATTGATACGAGAACCGGAGTCCAAACAAGGAACGTCCAACTTTTGTATCAACAAATTGTGTGTCTTTTGTTTCGAGACAAGTATTTCAAAACCGAAAAAACGAAGAAAGAAGTAGTATGACGTGTTTCGTTAAATATCACATAAAAAACCATAAGTGCATTCCTTAGCGAGGAGGGTGTGTAGCGGGAAAAAGACAAAGGAATCTTGCCATGTCAGCTGAAAAATGACACATATCACCCCTCATATTGCTAGGAAAAAGAATTACTCCTTATGTCTCGTAATAATAGTCCATGTTTGACTTTTAAAGTTTCTCTTATTCAACTTTGATTTTAAGTATTTTTGTTTTTGTTATATAATACTAAACGAAAATTATATCAATGAAAATACATTTAAAATCAATCCATTCATATATTTTGCATCAAGTATTATATAAACACGAACAAAAATACTTAAAGTCAAAGTTGAATAAGCAAAACTTTAAAAATCAAACGGGGACTATTGTAACACCCCCAAATATGGTCCAGCGGAATTTTACAAACCTTGGGGTGCTACTATCTTGGTATCAAAACATAAGATACAAAGAATGGTTTTTATTCCATTCATTTTAGAATAAAATTCATTAACAAAAACATTAAGTTTTCATTATATGAAAATAGTGCGGAAATAGGCCCAATAAAGAAGTTTAAAGCGGTCCCGATTATTCATCAGAGTCGCCTATGACCATGCCCCTTGCCAAGCGTCTTCCAATAGTGAGCTATCGCCTTAAACCTAAGAACACATGCTAAAACGGGTCAGCTTACGCTGGTGAGTTCATAGAGTTTATTCACAAAATTAGTAGTGTACCTGATAAAATTTAATTGCTATGTGCGACTAAGGCAGATACACAATACACATTCCAATAAAAATTCAATAACACAATCGAGATCTCAGCAGAGATCCGGGCGACTCTAGCCAGGCACCACAGTTATAGCAAAGATGACCTCAATGCTACCCTGGTCTAGGTCGGTTACAAATGTCTATTCTTAGCTAGGCCTCGTGTTATAGCAAATGATTGCTACCCTAGTCTAAGTCAACATCTTTCGCGTGTCTAACCTTACCTAGTCAACACATTAGCAATTCAAAAGAGTAGTAGCAGTGATAGCAGGGTTCGGGGTCGAGGAAACCTCCTTTTCTATGAGCAAGCTTTTCAACTCTCTAGGCAGTGAACCTAATCGTTGTAGTGTAGTATGGGGTAAGCCTCGGGGATTGATATCGTTCTCTAGGGGAATAGGAATGCTAGAAAGAATTTTATGTCGAGAAGGTGGGGTTGAGAATGATTCTTTTTTTATCTTTTTTTTTTATCCTTTTTTAGAAAGCAAGAGTAAAATCTCGGGGCAATTGATTGGGGGGTGGTACTTCTACCGATTTCACTACTTCTACTAATTATCTAATTTAACTAATTATCTAATTACTACGGATATTTTTATGCTTAATTGAGGTGTGCTCGTATGATGATTAAAGATGTGTTCACTTAGATACTATTACTCCCTAGTTATCTTTTATAGGTCGGTTTTTATACTGTTTAGAATGCCAAAAACATCTGAAAACACTCAGAAACACATCAAAATGATTAAAATATCACAAACAAGTGTTTTATATATTTTAAATGCAAAAACATCAAAATCTGATGAAAAACGTATCAAGTTTGCATAATTGGCAGTTTTAGTCCCCCAAGTTTAAAAAGTTGTCAAAAACAGTCCCTGGTAAATCAAAATAAAGAAAAATATCATTTTAAGTCCTTAGGGATTCATAAAGTTGTCAAAACAAGTCCTTGATATAAAAAATTGCAAAATTACAAGTTTGGTCCCTGGAGTTTGAAAATTGTCAAAAATGGTCCTTGGACATTTTAAAAATGGAAAATAATCAACCTTGGTCCTTGTACTATTTACATATGGCAGGAATGGTCCTTGTGAGAGCTTTGGAAACTTGTCAAGATCAGTCCTTCAAGATTGGCAGAATTACAAGTTTAGTCCTTGTATTAAACTAAGGCCAAATGACCCCTTTTTGTATTTAGAACCCCTGCCAACCCAAAAAGAACCCTGTCTAAACCTGTGACCCCCTCAATTTTGGACCCCTTCCTTTTATTAATATCTCAGTCAAATCCAGTCAACGCGCCAAAACCTCTTCTACTGTTCATCCTCTTCACACTAGCTGCAAACCCAAAACCAGAGGTGGTTTT
Source organism: Chrysanthemum seticuspe (assembly GCA_019973895.1). Taxonomy (NCBI): domain Eukaryota; kingdom Viridiplantae; phylum Streptophyta; class Magnoliopsida; order Asterales; family Asteraceae; genus Chrysanthemum; species Chrysanthemum seticuspe. The sequence continues at coordinate 278,940,256 of BPTQ01000001.1, read as the reverse complement.
CTCCTCTTTTTCAACACTCCAGCTGTTTTTCCACTTGATTACATCCCCCCTCCACCTCCACATCAATCCAAACCCCATTAATTGAAAGAACCTACTCAATTGAAAAATGGCGCCAAAATTGCCATTTGGCAATTTTGATGATCTGGCCCAAACCAATGGTTAAGATGAAGTGGGATTAGCTCAGAGATGTCGACAAGGTCAAATGAGGTCAATAAATACAAGTTTGAAGCAATGTATCAAAGTATCTAGTGTAATCTTTAATTTTAATGTCGTTTTAGCTTACTTTTCAAATTTCAGTGTATGTTTAGCCTAAAAGCTTTGTATTTCAAGTTTTCTTTATGCAATAAAACTTTTGTAATCATCAATTTCAGTTTCAAGTTCCATTTCTGTTTATGCAAAAATTTACTCTTGATCAAAAATCTCAATATGGTTGAATGTTATTAGCAGTTGTTATTTTGGACTCATTAGCTAATATAAGCTCCTAAGATAGCTTATAAAAGCTATTAGAAACCTTAAAAGTCTGTATAGTATCATAAAGTAAAAATTCACAAAAATACCAAGAAAATAAAGAGAAAATAAAAAAGTCTATGGATAAATGATTAAGACAGTGTAGCAGAGCTGATTTTGGATTGCATTTTGGTTTAGAGCTTCATGGGAAGCAATAGGTGTGATCTTTGAGCCTAAGTCCTCAGTTTGTGCTTAAATCAGTTGTAAGCCTTTATAAGTGTTTTTTGCATATTACTGTATAAGTAGCTTATAAGCTTTAATTTCTGTGTCTTATTGTTTATTAGTGTTAGTTAAGTCAAATTAACCAATAAAACCAGTCACTTGTTCTTTTTAATTTGTAGTTTACAAAAATTTTATTTTAAACAGTTAAAATAGCATAAGTTCAAATTTCTAGTTTAATGTTGTTATGGCTATTGATTTATGCTTATTTAGTCTTTACACATGATATTATGAGGTCTGTAACAAGTTTCATGGGTTGAATCTGTGAAATACTTTGAAAAGTACCAAAACAGTCATCAAAAGTGGTGTTTGGATTTTCTTTGTTAACTATATTAGAGTGTGTTCAATCCTGTGTTATTGCTTGTTCTGTGTCACAATAAGTTTAATTAACTCATAGAAGCCAAGAAACACAGACCTTCTTTGGTAAAAAGTCAAAAATCCTTTTAATCTCCTTGTTCATCTGTCTGTTGGATTTTTAAGTCTTATAATCATGGTTTTGTGTTAAGAAGTTGTTATACTTGTTCAATTCAGTCTTAATATATTTTAATACATCATAATCAGTAGCTTAGGATCATTCAAATCTCACAATAGTCAACTGCTTCATTTTCTCAAAAAGTCAAAAAGGTGCTCTGTGCACAGTTGTGGTACCCCATTTCACAAGCTCTTAGAGAGCTTATTAATGGCCTCTAGCTTATGTGTTTTAGCTTTTTGAGAAGCTCATCTAGCTGACTCAAGGCTCCAAGTTGTATTTTTCCATTTGTAGCTTATTAAGTAGGGCTGCACTCAGCTTATTGTTTTGTCCATTTTGACTCAGTACACTGAGTTATACTCAGTGGTTTTTCCAATTTTTTAAAAGCTCACCAAAAGTTCTCTAGTGGACACCACTGTGAAAGCCTCAGCTTTTTGGATAGCTTATCTAGTCATCTTGATAATCCAAGTCTTTGTTTTCATTTTATAGCTTATCTAAGTGCTTAAAAATAAGCCTAAAGGTGCCTAGTGAATAAAAAAGTGTCCTGTGCTTATCAGTTAATCAGTGCTTATTTCTGCTTAACCAGTGCTTATTTTCAAGTATTTAAGCTTGTTCAGTTGTTATTTTAGCTTATTATCAGTATTTAACTTATTTCAAATTCTCATTTTGCTTATTTAGTAGCTTATAAGTCATTTGGTTTGAATTTTTGGTCTTATTTCCATTTTAAAGCACTGTTGAGATTATAAGCTCAAAACTGAGCTTATTAATCAGTTTCATAAAAAGTTGTAGTTGAAAAAAGTGCTTATAATCTTTAGCTTAACAAGTTTGTGAAGAAAAATTCCAAAAATAAAAAAGTTGCAAAAAATTGCCACTGCTGGGATTTGATCTCTGGCCACCCAGCTCACCACACCACACACACACCAACTGCCCTAGGGACTTTTTCAGTTTTAATTTACACTATTTAATATATAACCCTTTTATTTCCAAATAAGCTTATACGAGCTTATTCACTTATTTCCAGCTTATTCTTACTAGCTTAGTAGCTTTTTCAGTTTTTGTATTTTTTATAAAATTGTATTAGTATAAAGTATTTTATAAAAAAGTTTCAGATTTTTCTCATTAGTTTTAGTATTTTTAAACATTTAATTAGTGTAAAATCTTAATTAATTCATAATAAAAAATATAAAAGTCAAAAAAATATAAATCTTTTTTCTAAAATTTTCTTTTATCATATAGTACGTAAAAAAAATTGTTTTTACACTTGTAGGACTTTTATTTCATAAATTTTACGTTTTTGCTTGCGCACTCGCGTAATTTTTATAAATAACGTACGTTTTCATTTTAAATCTAGTTTTTAGATAATTTGAGTTTACGTTTTAGTTAAAATAGTTTATTTAAGATATTTTGTTTTATAAAATCACAAAAACATCATTGTAAAAATAGTGATAGCGTTTATTTAATATATTTTATCTTTTATTTCTTTTAATTTGCATTTAAGTCGCTGTAATTTATAAAACTTTTCTTTAGGTAATTATCCATCAAAAACCTTTCTGATCACTATTCTTAGTGATCATTCTATCATCTGAAGTTGTTTAACACCAATTCATCCTCCGTGGGACTTAACGACCCAGGAATCCACTATATTCCTCTGATCTTAATTGCATTAGTGTTTGAGCTGTTTTAAGTTTGTTACGGTTGACCATTCACAAGTGGTTAGCTTGTGTAATTAAACTTGACTGTTTAGCACCAATCAAGAAGGTGGGGTTGAGAATGATTCTTTTTTTATCTTTTTTTTTTTTTTTTTATCTTTTTTTAGAAAGCAAGAGTAAAATCTCGGGGCAATTGATTGGGGGGGTGGTACTTCTACCGATTTCACTACTTCTACTAATTATCTAATTTAACTAATTATCTAATTACTACGGATATTTTTATGCTTAATTGAGGTGTGCTCGTATGATGATTAAAGATGTGTTCACTTAGATACTATTACTCCCTAGTTATCTTTTATAGGTCGGTTGAATTGTCACGTCCTTTATCTTAACGCGTTGTATTCCTATAAGTCGTTAGGGGTGCGTATTCCCTAGTTCTATGAGGTTATCTCTCCTATAGGATTCACGGGATCGGCAGGTACAAGACTATTTCCTCCGAGCACCCTATCGTCGCCAAGCATACTCATGCAATAAATACAATGAAAGCCTAGTTGCACTCCTAAGCCTATATCAATTAAGACAAGAAACAACCTAACAATAATCAATAATTAGGTTTCATAGATCTAAGCAAACACACAAGTAACTTAGCTAGACATGTTAAACAAGCAAGCATACACACAATCAATTGAACATGAGATAGACATAATGATAAATTGGAACAACAAACTTATCTTGATGTGTAAAATAGGGTATGGGACCCTAGAATACTGTCCAAGTCGGACTACAACTGAGATAGGGGTTGCTCACAAAAATTCTACCTCTCCAAATACAGAAAAATCGAATTCTATATATAGATTTACAATCGCGACGGCGTCGCCTTTTGCTAGCGACGCCGTCAGGTCGCCGTCATTAGGGTTTCGTCTTGGCCAAGTCATCGATGGGACGGCGTCAGGTAGGAAATGTGAAACCGTCATTCTTTATCCGCGACGTCGTTTGAATTGGATCTAGGGCGTTTGAAGTGGAAAATGTGAGTGACGCCCTCCATATATTAGGCGTGACGCCGTCAGGCTTTACGACCGGGAATTCCGTTGAGCCGTCGCGTGCATTTTTTGATCAAGTCTTCATAGAGGGACAGCGTCGCCCTTTGGATGGGACGCCGTCAGGTGTTGCTGAATAGGCTTGAGTGTCTTCGATCTTGACTTTGCCATTTTCTTTATGTTTTTGCTCCTTTTCGTCCAAATATGCTTCATTCCAGTATTTTGCTTCCAAAAGACCTAAAAGTGAAATGGAACGATTTTAAGCAGTAACAGATATAAAATGTGTCGAAATAGTGCTTAAATGACCCCATAAAAGCGTATGTTTTAAATCCTTATCAACCAGGTCCAAGAGATAGTTTGCAACTCACATTTACTTCCAATAAATACGTAAAGCATTCAATCACCAAATCTAATATTGCAATCAAAAGTCATTCTCAAATAACATCTCACATATTCAGTTATTGTTAGTTAAAACCAGCATATATTCTCTCCCAAAATAGTTATGAAAACCTTTGAAAATAGGGGCTATGAACTCACCTTAGCCACAACAATGCACTATTCACTACTAACACGACTGACATCTAAAGCTAATCTCCATGGCATCCAGAAGAAGGTACGGCGATTACGATAGAACAGAAATGACTCAACCTAATGCGTATACGATTATCTCAAAATACGGCTCATACGATAACGAAGTCGATAAAAGATAATGTGTCGTAGTTTTCGTGGATCTATTCGTGTCGTTACTTTCAAAATTCCATTATCACTCTCCAAAAAGTTTAGTTTTAACATCTCGTGTGGTGGTAAGAAACATAGACTTGACATATAACTCACACGAAAGAGGAGAAGACGTCGACATAGTCGAGACATACTAACTAGAACTCACACCGAAAAGGAAAAGACATTGACAAAGTCAAGAAGTACTGACAATACTCAGGCTAGTCAAAGAAGACTAGGAAATGACGACATCTATTTATGTAATATAAATAAGTTAACTTTCGGTAATTTCCCCATAATCCCAGACGTACATGTTTATATTAAAAGATAAGTTTCCATTTATCGCTTGATTAATAAAGGTTTCACAATTGTTACTCGTACATAGACGAGTTTATAATAAAGTACTTCTTATAAGGTATACTATGTAGTATTTTATAAATGACGCGTTCGTTTATTCAATGTTCCCAAATCATTATAAGTTGTCTTCTCAAAACAACCTTTCCCAACAAGTTTATAGCAGTTAACTTGTATTTATAAAACACAAGTTACCATCTTACTTAATAAGGGTTTATAATTAAATATTGGAGTTTCCTGATACAATAAAGGGAAAGGCAAATGGAATACTAAGGGCATGCTTGGTTGGTGATATTAAAAGGTGAGGAATGAGAAACATAATCATTAACTATGCTTGATTCAATATAAAGGAATGTAGCATTACCCAAAACAGAGTAATCAATCATTACTCAACAAAGTAGGGGTTATGGCATTCCATTCCTTAGTATTCCTATTATCTTTGGCATTACCATTCCTTGATTTGAACCAAGCGTCCCCTAAGGAAAGGGAAAGGGTAAGGAAACCAATCCCCCCAATTTATTGAGTAATGACTCATTACCCACTATTAGGTAATGAGTCATTGCATTAGAGTTAACCAAGCATTATTAATTATTATCTTTGCTATTAATTACTCCTCCATACCCTCAACCAAGCACACCCTAAGTATATTATTTATAAGTTTTTTTTTAAACAATTAGAATATTCTCCAATTAAAAGCAAACATGCGTCTGTTAATGATCATTTAAGTTATGAAAGTGCCATACACACCAATTTAAATAAAAAAGATGCTAAATGCGTTCAAATATTTTTACAAATTAATCCATAAAAATCCATTTTAATAAATTTTGGCAAAAATTGCCGTCACTACCCTCCACCATTGTTGAATGGGACAAAACAATTGTTAAGCAAAAATCACACAATTAAATGTGGGGTGACATCTTCCAATCCGGAAATTCCCTACCCAATTAAATTTAGAACTTGATATTATCAATTAGGAAAGAGACTTTTGAAAGGCTAATAACAAAATTATTGGAGTTGTGGGGCTTGTTTTTAATATCTATAAAGATTCCATTTCTTGTGAATATCAATGGTTGCTTTCTTCTCCCACCAATATTATTTATGATACACTTGTTAGGCCCTTGTGAATTATGGAGCATAAAGGCATATTAACTTTGTGTTTGCTTTACGTGACACAAAAAGATCAAAATGAATTTGTTGTAATGAGAGTTAGAAATGATACATTACCGCGTACCCAACTTAGTTCCATGGACGCGGTAGGAATCGTGGATTTTTGTACAACAAATCGTACAATTTCTTATGGTCTTGATGTAGTTACTCGAGCGCCTGAAATCATTTTTCTAGACAATCTTGGTTAGAGCCAATCCATTTTTCAACTAGATGATCGTTTAAGTTATGATGTGGGTTCATGCTTTATTTATTGTAGAACCTTTTGAAGCAAAAAGTCCCTTAAAGCAACTCGATCAGATAACCAAATTGATGTATCATTCTATTGAAATCCTATTTAAAGACGATGAAAACAACAATAACATACCTAATTTTGCCGGATTGATGTATGGGAGGACAAAAATTTAGACAGATCAAACTTTTACTTTATGAAAAACCCGAAAGTAAAAATACTACTTTTAAAGAGACATCCAAAGGTATGTGTGGTGACTGTGCTCTAAATGATCCTAACCCAAGTCATGTTGTTAAAATCTTTGTCAGAATAAATAGTCAAATTAAATAAATATTTCGATAAGAAGAATGTTCAATTCCAGGTATTTATTGTAATGGACCCAAGATGTATCCAATACAAGTGTGCAACTGTATCTCCAAAGCCATATTATATACTCCAATGTTTGTCTTTTTTAAAAACACTAGCGAGTATTCGCGTGTTGTAACATATGATGGTTTTCTAACTAAAATTTTTGGCTATAAAATGTTTTCCAATTTATGTTTTCTTACAATAATTTTATAGATTATGACAATTTTAAGTTTGAATAAAAATAAGCGCTATCAAATTAACTTATATATAAACTGTAATACCCTTGTAATGTTGCAGTAATACAAATGCGGTAGCTGGTAATATTATGAATGTATGAAGTCAAATTGGTTGACAGTGACTTATAACTGTAAGTGAGTAGGACAATATCAATTCATTACATTTATACGGTATAAAAATATACACCTACTAATCACTTAACATTATATTTTATTTTATCTTTCTTTTGCAACATATCGTTTTAAAAAATCGAATTGCATCATGTTAAGGAAATTTTTCTACATATATAAAACTTTTAAAGTTTGTTTTCTGTCGTACTTGTTGGTATTTTTCAAATTTTGTTTTATTATATTTGTCCCACATATGTGTGAGATGTAAGTAAAAATGTGCTTATAAATGCAGAGGCACTTTATTTTACATACCTTTAAATTGTTGCATACCAATGGACAATTGTGGACCGTCCGATCAAAAAAACAGTTTTTAAGAATAAAAAACACGGAGGGACCATTTATGTAACTTTTGCAAACTTACCCCACCTAACCCCCACTCCCAAATTGATCACTTTTCAGAATCACCATTCACAACCAGTTTCTCTCTCTAAATGAAAACTTCAAAATAAAATAAAAACACAACAAATCATCCAATTTTAACCATCAAAATCAAAGAAAACACATAAAAATGAACGAATCGAGACAATCAGAACCAGATCCGGGGAAAAAAAACATGGTACGGCGCTTTCGATTCATTATTTTGTTATTTATTAACTATTTGTTGTGATTTTATTCTTATATTTCTGTTTTTGATAATGTTTATGAAGTTTTTTTTTGCTTTTTTGTTGATTTTAGTTGTTTATTAATATATACAGAAAAATGAATTTGTTTTGGTGTGACTTTTATTGTGATTGTGACATACTTTTGGTTGTGTTTTTTAGTGTTTAAATTTGGTTGAGTTTCTGAGTAAAACACTTTGTATACATGGATGCACACCAAGTGTTTGATGAAATGTGTGAGTGAAAAGTATCATACGTGTAGTATCACCAGTGATATTTGAAGTTTTACTATATATATGTATTATCACAAATAATATTTGTATTATCATCTGTGAAATTTTTGTTTATTTGATAGGTTTTTTTGTTTACTTGTTAAGATTTATTACATGTCATGCATAGTATCAGTTTTGATATTTTATTGTTATTGTTTTATAATCATAGTTAAACTTTTTTTTTGCTAAAAGTTTTGATGATATACTATTTACTGTGAGTAAATGCAGTTCTGACGTCAATCAAAATTTTGACTCCATCTCCAAAGATTTATAAAAGTAAAGGTATACTGTAATGTATAAGCATGTCTCCTTTAGAAGAATTAACTGTGATAAACCCTGAATGTATGCGGCGTATTTGATTTAACATTTAGCTTATGTGTTATATCACCATTGATACATACACATTCAGTAGAATGTGTATGTATACTTTCAGTAGAATGTTATAATGGTATCCCTAAAATCACAGATATTTATTCTACAGTATGAACACTTTGCTGTTTTTGTAGATTTTAGTATTTTATTGATGGATTGTTGTGAAAGTTAGATAATTATTGCGATAATATGAGAGACTTAACATGTTAAAATAAATATTGTGACTGTAACATGCTTTTGTTAGATTTGTGGTAGATATATGTGCATAATGGATAGATTGGGCATGCTTCGATATATTTAAAAGCGATATTTGACTCTAGTATTAGTTGGTAGTATATCACCTATGATAAAACAGTTCCAATAATTGCTTATTGTTTATATATCACCTGTGATACAACAGTTGCAACGATTGCTTATTTGTAGTATATCACCTGTGATACAACAGTTGTAATGATTGCTTGTTGGTAATATATCACCTATGATATTTGATGACGTATACTTATTCAGTTTATATATCACGTATGATATTAAAAAATAATGAACTATTTATACACTAACATGGTATATATTTTATGCAGATTTGAATATAAAACTGAGAACTATCAAGAAGCAAAAAAGCAGGGGTTGAAGGTGAAAGGAAAAAGACCTTCGCGAAACAACAACCAAGTCAAACTGAAGAAGTGAATAAAGAAACAACATCGTCACCGACAACGCTAACAATACCAAGCAAATTAACAAAATCCGCTGCTAGACGTTTAAGCTTAGAAAACACGAAGAGCAAAAATAGAAACAGATACACCACCAACAAATACTGAAAGAAACATATGTAATATCATATGTGATATAAAAGAATCTACAACCACCAACACCACCAACAGTAACTGTTGAACTGACAACAGAGATTGCATGTAAGAAATCAAAGACAGTTGCAGAAAAAGAAGAAGAGAAATGAAGAAGAAGAAGCTGCAAACTAAAAAGAATGAAGTGGAAAAGAAGACAAAATGAGGGGATGCTCATAAAGATGGCAAGAAGAAAGTTGTAGAAAATAAAATGACAAAAGCATCAATTAGTAATTTTCTTTTGCTACTTAAATTGTAGTTTTCTCTTGATACTTAAATTGTAAACAATGGTAATTTCTATTCAGTTGTAAACAATTCTTTTGGTTTATCTGAATATAACCTTCTTTTGGTAATTTTATTAGAGTATCACAAGTGATATTAATGAAAAGTCAGTTAAAAATATCGTTGACTTCATGAAGAAAACTATGAAAATAAAAACATGACATATTCTCAAAATCAAACAAGAATATGATTAATTAAGCATTGCTTTTGAGTAACATAACGATTCGGCAAAAAAAAGGTCAACATATATATCAATTAAAGAATAATATCACAAGTAATACATGTCATAAACAAGTAAAAACAAGTAAACACTTAAATGATGTAAATATTTCACCATTATCATGCTTTATCACAAGTTATAAAATGACAAAATATTTCATAAACTCACAAAGACCTCATAAAAATTAATTCCAGCTATTTATCACAAGTGATACATAACTTCTAATTTATGACAAAGACGGGGCTTGGAACTAGGAAGCTCAATTGCAATTGCTTTTCGCATAGCACCATCTTGACCAGTTACAATGATATTCGGATAAATCACAAAAGCTTTCTTGAATGCTTGGAGTAACCATACACAAGATTCAGTAGTTTCGTTCTTAAGCAGACCAGAACCAACAGTAACACATCTCCTGTGATTGTCAATTGCAGTAAAAGGCACAAAAACCATCATGTACCTGGAAAGAGAAATATCTCAGGTGATAATATATACAAAATGTACAAAAAACAATGAAATCTCACAGGAGATATTACAAATTAAAAAACATACTTGTTTGTTTTGTATGTGGCATAAAAAGAGACGATATCACCAAACTATTTGTGATTGCAATTTGCAAAAAAACGGCTCCATCAAACGAAAGAATCAACAACAACTGCAACTGCGGTTCAAAAAAGCACAACAGCTCCACAAAACAAATTGAATAAGCTCAAACAACTTTGATATCGCCTATGATATCATAAGATCCTCCATTATCAAAACTGATTCAATAAAATAAAATAAAGCTAACACACTTGTGCTATCATAGGTGATATCACATTTGATATCACCAGTGATATCACTTTTGATATCAAATGTAATATCACATTTGATATCACCTGTGATACAACTGAGAAACCAGAAATACAGAAAAGCGAAAAGGAGAAAAGCGTAACCTCAAGTACAACACACTGGGTCTTCTTGTATTCTGCAATTAACCGAATTACATGATTCCAAACAGGGTTTAAGTTGTAATCAACAACCTTTCTTTTGAACTTTTCAAGTGGCCGAATATATGCAATCACATAAGGATTAGACTTCCCAATCATTTCCATGTTTTTCAAATTATTTTTCTTCACGATTGTTAAGGTAAGCAGTCCTTGTAGCTTAAGCTTTAGGTCACTGCGCAATTATCGAACAGTACATCAAATTTGCATCACCTCAGATATGGAGTGATGGAGAAAGCAAAATACAAAACGCACTAAAATAATTTAAAAGGACGCCATTCAGAAAATGAAAATAAGCATCAAATAATGCAACATAGGATATGATTACTCATTTACAATAACTACAGTGCACTTTGATTAATTCCATAAAGCTTGTTTATTCAAATAAATATTTTTGATTTGGTTATATATGAAATGATTGACAAACAGGAACATGTGATTGCTTCTCAACTTGTGCATCCCTCTCTTAGGCACTTTGTCAAACACCTTCCATGCATCAAATTTTCATCAATTCACCCATCCCAAAATGATATCATACTAAAACCTAATGCTGCTCATAATCTAAAACATAAACTAAAAGTATCAAATAAACAAAATTTCACAAGTGATAATTCAAATATCACTAGTGATAATACACATTTACAGTTCAACTTCAAATATCACTGGTGATATTATACGTATGATACATAGCAGATTCGAAACAACAATCAGACATAAAAACAACATTCAAATGCAGTTAAAAACAAAAATCCAACTAACAACTAAACTAATAAGCAGAATTACATGAGCAGATAACAAGGTTATCAAACATTTTTCACTCACACATTTCATCAAACACTTGGTGTGCAACTTAATAAGAAGGAATGTTAACAACTTGATCCACATAATTAACAACCGATCAATAACATTATCAACCGCAACAACATCAATCAAATCAGCTTCTGAAACAAACGGTCCATGCAAATCAAAAGAAGACATAAAAAAAGGATGATATGATCGGGAGGTGATGATGAGATGATGATCAGAATTGTGATGGTGATTGGAATGGTGATGGTGATGGTGATCCAACTGGTGATGATCAAACGATAATAGTTGATTAGCATAACTAATTTTTGGAGGGAAATGATGAGAGCAGGTTGGGAGGAAAACACACAGTAACTGTGTGAAAAAAAAAATGAAGCGAATGAAAAAAAAAGAATAAGAAAAGGTTTTATATATTTGGGAGAATTAAGGTTAAGTATATTAAATCTTAGGTTAATCCCCACCATTAGATCAAAATAGATGGATGGTGAGGATTTGTCCATTGGTAAGCATCAAAATAAAGGTAAGCAAATGAAAATTCCTCTATAAATGCAAGTAAAACTCATATGTTATAAAAATCATGTTAAGTTAACTATGAAAAGAGAAATCTAATAAATCATGCATATATGAGTAACATAAAATATATTAAATTATAGACTTAGCACTAAACACTTTTGCATCATTTGTCTTAATAAATATCGTCCCAAATTTTTCTTAGAAAACATTTATTTAGATTTTGCGGTTGATTTTTTCCAAAAATTTTAAAAGGATTATTGACTGGTTATCGATGGCGCTCGCACGATTAAATCATATTTTTTGAACTTTGTAACTCGTTAATTCTAACGATTTCAATTCTATCGATTTGTTTGTGATTTTTTTTACATAAAAAGTATACAAGTTCGAAATAAAAAATAGATAAGGTACAAAAATGTTGTGTAAAATAATTAAATGCAAACATTTGAAGTGTCTACATGATGTATTAACACTTGTATTGCTTAAAAATACATTAATGAGTGTCTTACAAAATTTATTAGAGAAAATGTCGTTGTTGCTTATATTTAGTATAGATATAGATATGTGTAATATATATATATATATATATATATATATATATATATAAATCCTTCCCAATTTTCATAGAACTTTTTATTTATTTATTTATTTTTATTTTATTTTTTTTTTTAATTTCAATTAAGAAATTAAAGATAAAATTACTAAACCGCCTTCGCAATCAATTCAGTTTTTCAATTAGTTTAAATTTTACATAGTTATACACTTTAAAGGTAAAAGATAAAATCACAAAAATCTTGAAAAAAAATTCCTTCAAATTCACTAAATAAATAGAAGTTACAAAGTTATCGTAAACATAATACAATTATACAAATTACACATACAATATTTTTTTCTTTATAATTCATCACCCTGAAACTTTTTGGCAACACTATCGATACTCTGATCATCATTAAGGATGACACACCCGATACTATTGAGGTAAAGGTAATTATTTATTTTTATTTTTTATTTTTTTTAATTTCAATTAAGAAATTAAAGATAAAATTACTAAACCGCCTTCGCAATCAATTCAGTTTTTCAATTAGTTTAAATTTTACATAGTTATACACTTTAAAGGTAAAAGATAAAATCACAAAAATCTTGAAAAAAAATTCCTTCAAATTCACTAAATAAATAGAAGTTACAAAGTTATCGTAAACATAATACGATTATACAAATTACACATACAATATTTTTTTCTTTATAATTCATCACCCTGAAACTTTTTGGCAACACTATCGATACTCTGATCATCATTAAGGATGACACACCCGATACTATTGAGGTAAAGGTAATTGCCTAATAAACATTGATATTTACTTGCGAGTATAATTCATATTTTCGTTCATTTTGACCTCCTATCTTCATAATATTACCCGTTATTGCTTATATATTGTCACAACATTACGCGGGTACCTTACTATTTTTATATGAGTAGATTACTGTTGCTTAAATTTATTCCGACATAAAATAATCACTATATGTAAAGTTATTGTCACGTGAAACATATAATCAAAATATTGCGTCGACGCATACACAGATTACTTAAAAATAAATATTAAAGAAGACAAACCCAAGTCATGCTTCTAAAAATCTTTGTAGAAATACTAAAATTGAATAAAGAATTCGATAAAAAGAATGTTCACATCCAAGAATTTATTAAGTCATGCTTCTAAAAATCTTTGTAGAAATACTAAAATTGAATAAAGAATTCGATAAAAAGAATGTTCACATCCAAGAATTTATTTTAATGGACCCGATATGTATCCAACACAAGTTGTAAGAATAGTAATATACAATGTTTGTCCTTTAAAAAACATAAGACAAGTTTTATTAATGGAGGCTAAGTCTAATCTCTTATATAATTAGAGAAGATACAGATTAGATAAATGGTTTTTGCAAATAATCTATAAAAGAGCTCAATTGCAAAATTGAGTCATTTTATTAACTCATAAAAATCAAAACTAAATTTCTTTAGTTAAACTTTTGAAAAAACTTGGTGGAGAAAAAAAAAAATGAAAATACACATAGCCATATGAACTCTTTTCTATTTTTAATTTCAGACTTAAATGTGAATTAGCATTATATTTTAATATTTTGATTGGTTAATATTATATACAATCAAACCATAAACTTTTAAAAAGAATATAATCTTAAATATAATTTTATGGACTTAAGTGTATAATTTTTAATTTTCATAATTCTAAAAAATATTTAAACCCCATATACTTTAAACTTTTTTATAAACAACTATTGTTATTGTTATTGTTATTGTTATTGTTATTATTATTATTATTATTATACTTAAAACTTTCTATAAACAATTATTATTATTATTATTATTATTATTATTATATATATATATATATATATATATATATATATATATATATATATATATATATATATATATATATATATATATATAATAACATCACTTTCATAAAACCAAAAGCATAGGATTACAAGAAATTAGTGGGGAGCCTCGAAACAATCTGGGCTCCCACACCTTTAGCAATAGCAAAACTAATCCTACTAAAGATATGAGTAGCGGCACGCGCTCCAATATCTTGAGTTATAGAGAGCACCATAGGATTACAGGATTTAGACTATAAGTACAACTAATAACTATATTTTAACTAAATTTCTTTGATGTATACTTATTAATCATGCTTTCATTTTAACACTTACAATCCCGTGTATTTACAAATTTATGGTATTATTAAATTATTTATCGTTATCCATATTCTAGTTTTTAACTTGTCTATGCACGGTTTATTAAACACCGATTAGATTTGGACAATACCTATAACTAATAATAATATATCAACTATATTTGCTCAGGTCCCAAAATATGATCAATTTTGTTTAATAATTTTATTCTTTAAGTTGTTTAATTTGATATTTTAACATATTTCAAATTCAATGAATATAAATTTCTATATATGTTATATTTAAATCGTACATTTACTCGATAACATGTAAGCGTACGTTGATGGTGTTTTAAGTATTACACTCAAATTAACAACAACAACAACAACAACAACAACAACAACAACAACAACAACAACAACAACAATAATAATAATAAATCCTGTGCATGTAATACAACAGTTACAAAATATTAAGCACTGGTGATTTCTTATATACCTGTATATTAAACTAAAATTTTTGAATAGTTTTGATTCATGTTAATCCCAATGTGTGCACGAGACTTATAACTAGTCATGTGCTAAAGCTTTATAATTATACACCCAATATGGATTGCTAGCAACAACTTAGAGCACAAGGTATGCTTGTGTTATTGGTATGCCAAAACCAAAAACAATACCAATCACATGCCATTGCCTTACCATCTCTTTAGCCATTTGCATGCCAAACTTCCCTTGAGCCATTTGAATGGCTCACGCCATATGTGAAGTTTTTTTTTTTTTTTTTTTTTTTTTTTTTTTTTTTTTTTTTTTTTTGTAATTGTGAGTGAGTGGGTATTATTAGTGGGGTATTTTGTGGGACCCAATAACATGTTAGTGGTGTGTTATGAAGTAGGGTGTTTTAGTTATTGGTGAATTATTAGGAGGTGTATGATGTGGCGCTGAGGTGGCATACCAATAACGTGTTATTGGTATCCACGATACCTTGTGCTCTTAGAGATGTGGTTAAGAGAAGAATTTTTATTATACTTCGTTGTAGGAAAAAAAATATCATCCAATCACAATCAAATGTTGATTCTCTTTCCACTTATTTCGAGATAACATCCGTGTTTTTCGGAATCTCGTCGAATGATAATAATTCATTTAATGGTTGTTAAGATCCTGTTAGCCTTAATAGTTTTATTAGAAGTGATGGTCATTCACGTTTAGGAACTTTGTAACGTGTGTTAGATATGGTGATAGAATAGTCAACGGGCTCGTGGATTGGGCTAAGCTAATTGGTTAGAAGTTATGTTAAGACTAGCCTTATATCAATCCATGTCCAATCCAATCCAAACGAGCCCATGCCAAGCCCATTAGGGCATCTTCTACTTGTACTATATAAACCCCTCAAAGTCTCATTTGAGGGGTGTGCTTGAGTGTGTGTGTGTGTGTTTTCATATGAATATTGTTTTCATCTTCTTTCCTTTATCTCTCTAAACATACATACGAATTCATATTCAAGTCACCAAGTTCTTCATCTTTTCCTTTCTTATTCTCTACGCATATCATCAGTTTGTGTTTCACGTTTTATGCATACGTGTGTTTGTGTCTAACGTTGTGATAAGGTATAAGTGATAAAAGGGGCTTTACAATTAGTATCAATCGCCTAACAATGGTTTAGGAGTGTTTGTGTTTGTTTTGAAGGGTTACGCGTACTGCTCACGTTAGTCATCTTTGACACGCTTAAAGCTTTAATTTTTGCACTTAAAAATTCAAGATTCTTGTGGTTTAAGGTTTATTTGGTGCTAAAGTTTCAGTTTTTTGCAAAAAGTTCGAAACTTTACGTGTTTTTCTTCATTTTTAAACTAGTGTTTGGTTCATTGGTCATTTCTACGCATAAGCTTTCAAGGCACTTTGGGTGAAAAATGTCAACATTTTTGTGTTATTCGAGTGTTTTTAAGGCTGTTTGTGCAAGAGAAATTGGTTGAATCACTGGAAATTTTTTACGCGTAGGTCAAAACCCTAGTTCTACGCGTAAGAAAGTCAACACCCTATTTCTACGCGTAAGTTTCTACGCATAACTTTTTGGTGCAGATTCTTCGAGCTTCAACGGTTACTCAGTGCTTCCGTCACTTGGATAAGTGTGTGGAACACTTCGACTTGTGGATATCTTTTACGCTGTGACAGTGTAAAGGATTTTTGGTTTTAAACCTAAGTTTACGCATAAGCAAAAACGCTTACGAGTAACACTCTACGCATAAGCTCACACTTACGCGT
This sequence comes from Chrysanthemum seticuspe, assembly GCA_019973895.1. Lineage (NCBI taxonomy): Eukaryota > Viridiplantae > Streptophyta > Magnoliopsida > Asterales > Asteraceae > Chrysanthemum > Chrysanthemum seticuspe. Next base: position 278,923,323 of record BPTQ01000001.1, on the reverse strand, counting down.
AAGGTTTTTAGGACTAAGTCTTTTTGTTTACGCCTAAGCCTAAGGTTACGCGTAAGATACTTTCTACGCCTAAGAATCCTACGCCTAAGCTTTCTACTCATAAGATCCTACGCCTAAGCATCGTCTACTCGTAACTTCTTCGGTCTACGCCTAAGCTCTTCAAAAAAAAATAAAATAAAATAAAATAAAAATTGGCGGGAAAACTTGAGTAAAATTTAAATTTTTTAGGAGACTAAACGTTCAATTTTTACGCGAAATTCAAATTTTGGTATAACTTGGAAAATTTTGGTCAAAAATTCAAATTTTTGGACCCAAATTCAAAATTTCAGGGTCAAATTTGGCGTCAAAATTGTCATAACTCAAATTTTTCATACGACCTTAGAATTGATATTTATAGTGAATTTCAATTTTTGGGAGAAATTTTTTTTACGCCTAAGAACCAAGGTTACGAGTACGACTTTCAGAAAAACTTCAAACGGCAATATCTTTTCAAACACAACTCCTTTATCGTTGAATCGATCCTACATCAACTTTATCATTACATACCTTCATCAATGGCAACTATGCAAGATCGTTATACAAATGCTGTCACAACTGCTATGGCTGTATTCGCCAATAATGCATTAAACATCAGTGGTTACTCTACACCAAATAACAACAACCAATGGATTTCATCGTATAATCCGCAGTTTGCTCAACCGAGTATGCATATGAGTCAAGAAGGACAAATGGTTGATGTTATTGGGAATCAGAATGGATTTGCTACGGGTGTACAAATGGGGAATCAGATGCAATATGCAGGGCAGTTTGTTGGACATCGGAGGGGTCAGATTGTGAATCAGAATATGGGATATCAAAATGGGAATAACTGTTTTATGACTTCTGCTCAGAATGCTACTTCCGAACCTCAAAGGCATGATTCAGGATATTCAGATTGCAGTGTCAAACCAAGGATATCGTCTGAAAAGTTCAAGTACATGCTGATGTTAGCACTGAAAGAAGAATCGGGAATAGAGTTGACTGCTGAGGAATACGAATTCAGGCATCCAGGACGGGCAGATAAAGCAAACGATATTGCAATCTCCAGTCATACAGCCTACCAGCAGGACACAACATCAAGTGATACTTGTGACACAACTCCAGTCTATGACACAGATTCACTCAATGAGGTACCAAATTATAGTAATATTGCTAATACGTTTACTCATGAGAAGCCACATTTTGTGTCTCCTGCACCTTATTATGACACATATGTGGGAGAGCAAGTTAATAGCAATGTTAACTCTGAAACTCCATATATGGATCCTAATGGAGGTCCAGTTGAACAGAATGGTGCTACTGATGAGGAAACTCGTGCTTATTTTGAAACATTAATTAATAATTGTGGCATTGAAATTGAGAAAGTTAGTAAGGTCAATCGCGAAGTTAAGGCCGCGAATCAGAAATTGACCACTGAGCTTGAGAGTTACAAAGAGAACGCCAGAGCCTATGAATTTCATACAAACAAAATATCAGAATTAGAAATTGGTTACCGAGAGTCTGTTTTAAGAGAAAAACAATTGCAAATCAAGTATGATACACTTGATGTGAATCTGAACTTGAAAATAAAATCTTTAAACAAGGAAATTTCTGAACTAAATGACCAACTTTCTAAACAAAAAACACTGTTTTCTGATCTTGAAAAAGAGAAGAAACAGTTGATTGCTGATTTTTCAAAACGAGAAGATTCTCTTCTTGATGAAATTCTGGATAAAAATGAAACTATCAAAAAATTGGATAATTTACTTCTTACAACGGGTCATTCAGCTAAAACAAACAAGATGCTTTCTAATCAAGTAAATCCGATTTTTCATACTACACATAAAATGGCTCTTGGTAACTCACCTCCTTGTTTCCTCAAGAAAGCTCAGAAACAACGAAATGTGTTGAACAATGGAAAACCTTTGCATGAACCCATAATTGTTCATGATTCTATTGAAACGTTGGAACTATCTGAGGAGAGTAGATCAAGAATGAAACAAAAACATCCGGAAATCAAACCAATTGACTATAACAAATGGAACAAAATTAATGGTATTTCGTTTGTTTCACATAAAGAACAATCAAAGTTTTCCATCACACCAGTTTCAAACCCAGTTGCAACTCCTGTAGTTGTCTCAAAATCCTTTTCGAAAATCGAACAAATGTCTTCAAACAATCCTTTTAACACAAGTGATGCCAGAAGCATTTTAGACGATGTTAAAACTAGAATTGGGAGACTTCAAGAGACTGTTAAAACTAAAACTCATATTACAACAAACATCTGGTTCAATAGTTTTGATAATGAACAGAAAAAGTTTTTTGAAACTGAAATTGCCCCTCAGCTGAATAACATCAACTCAAGGGTAATTTATTTTGAACAAGCATTTTTGAAAGAAACAACTGACTTTGTCAAGGACCATAAATCCCTGGTAAAGCAAGCTAATGAAAGTGTTGAACACATCAAAGTTTTGGAAATTTTGAATGATTCTCTCTTCGAAGATGTTATGACTACCGATATCATGTCCATTATCTTACAGACATATTCTGTTGAAGATCATGAAAGACTCCAGTTTGAGACCTCCGCAATTGTTTCAAAATATGAAAATGCTCTTGAAAAACTTGAAAAAGAAAACGTGTCCTATTTTAAACAACTTGATCGAAAAACAGAGGAATACAAGTATGACAAACTGTCATATAAGCGTGCCTACAAGGACATGCAAGAGCAAAATGATCTTTTGAGAGCTCAGTTGGAATGTCTAAAAGGGAAGGCTGTGGATACTAAGTTTGCAAAACCATTGACTGAGGAGAAAACAAATGTTCCCAAACCGGTTTTCAAACAAAAAATGTCTATTTCTCGGTTTCCTCCAAAAGTCAATGAGAAAAATGAGTTATCAAAAACAGTCACTCCACAGTCTTTGCCTATTAAAAAGAGAATTATCAAAGGTTTTGAAAAACCTATTTTTAATAAAGAAAATGTGTTTACACCTGGCAAGTCTAAGACTAGTACACGGAATGTGACCAAAAATCCAGTTAAAGAATCTGTTGGTTCTAACGACATGGTCAACAACCACTATCTAGAAGAAGCTAGGAAAAAGGCACAGACTCGAAAAGACGGAATTTTAGGTGCAACATCTAGGGTGATGAATTCTACAAGATTTCAAGGCACTGCTAGTAGTAGTAAACCATTACCTAGGAACATTCGACACAAGACTAGGGATTGGCTTGCATCTAAGAGTAGTTGCGCAAAAGAAAATGCTATACCCCTAGAAAACAACGCTAGGAATTCTAAGTCTTTTTCGAACAAGTATCAATTTCCAAAAGACTGTAGTGACAAAGTTAAAGCTGCTGTTTTAAACAAGAATATTGAATTTGTCTGTACTACATGTAAAAAATGTGTCTTTTCAGTTAATCATGATGCATGTGTCTCACAATACCTTAAGAAAGATAATTCTCGTGCCAAGGCACAATCCACTAAGACACCAAATAGAAACAAGCCCGTTGATAAAAAGACAAACAAAGAGACACCTAATAGGACGATCTCTTCAGGACGTAGTTTTTCTAAAAATGAGTCTTCTGCTGCATCTGAAAAGAAAACAACTCCTAGATCTTACCTTAGGTGGATACCCACGGGCAAAGTTTTCAACAAAGTAGGTCTTAGTTGGATTCCCACAGGAAAGATTTTTGATACTTGCACCAACACAGATAATAGTGAAACTCATCATGTTAAGGAAGTCGAATCCACTACAACCGTTGATAGTGATCACCCTCGCCGTGAGGAAACATGTACTTCTAACACTGTTATTTGTGAAAATTCTTCTTCTGTGGATGCAGGTACTTGTAAAAGTGTTGAAGGTTCATATACCCCGTGTGGTAAAGAAGAACTTTATGCCAATTTCGCATGTGAAAATCCTTTTCTAGTTTCACTCTTAACTCCACTTTTACTTGGCCAAACTTAATCTTCTTTCTTCAAATCTTCTTCGTAAATATTTTCAAAAAAACCAAATACAAAATTTGAAAAATCAACAAAAGAAAAATACAAAAATAGAAAACTTTTCAAAAAATACAAAAACATTATAAAATCAAAAATCCAAAAATATTCTTCTTACGACATGTCTCTCGTATAATCGATATTCTGTACGTTTCTAGAAATGTCATTCAACAATGATACGGGTATGTACAGATGCTTGAGCGAGAGTTCTTTAAATGTTTTCTAAAACATGTCGTTTCCAAAAATGTAATGGCTTTCGTATACTTCAGTACGAAACCCGGACTTCAAATTAATGGCTTCTGGTCACATCAGTTCAGGACCCGTGCTTCAAAGAAAGGAAAGTGCTTATCAAATCAAAGGTTTTAAATATTTTTCAAGCACTTTTCCTAAAAATGTAATGGCTTGTAAGTATTTCCGCTTGCAACCCGATCTTTAAAGAACGGAAAGTGCTACGCAAAATCGATTTTCATAAATATCGAGCACTTATCCTAAAACAAATGAAGATAATTCTTCTTCAATATCTTCAAAAGATTTTTAAAATCTTCATCTTGCGTACCATTGATTCGAAATTTTTCAAAAAGATTTTTCAAAATCTCTCACATTTGGTACCAAGATAACTCCCTCTAAACCCTTAATTGATTATAAATTTTCTGTATGAAAACTATGCTTTCGTTAAGGGGGAGTATAAAACCAGAATTGTTCCAAAATTCATGCTAAATCAGTTTCTCTCCAAATGCTTTTCGAAAAACATATCTTTTAATCAATTGTGTTTCAAAAACATCATGGATATGCTATTTTTGAGGGGGAGAAACGTGATTATAATGTGATCAAAATGTTTAATGATCGGTGGTTGAATCTCAAAAGAGCTCGACTCAGACGGAACAAATGAATTGACGGGAATCAAAGTCAGTAAATGTACCATCTCGAGAAACTTGTGATAGACATGCACTTTCATGGGTCTAACCTCCTTTTCAAGGAGTGTTTACATCTTCAAGTTAGTTATTAGAGCTAGTTGTCACCTAAAAACTGACAATGGAACTCTTTAACTAGGCAACGTAACCGTGTCTCGTGAGGAATTGTCTATCATAAGCTGATCAATTCAAAAAAAGTGCGAACTCTACTCTCACTGTGCAAATTTCTGTCAAAACTTATAAGCACATGTGAAGGGGGAGTGTTTCTGAAAATATAAAACTCTCGGAGTGTCTCAAACATGTTTTCTATCATAAACACTCTGAGAGATTTTCAAGAAAAATGGTTTTATGGCAACAATAGGACAGTCATGGAGTTATAAGGTGACTAAGGATAGGAAATTCGTCCTATGATCCGCCAGAGCCGGAGGGATCTACCCAAGGACATCACAAATAGTTAGTATTAAAAGTCCTTAGGAATGATTGAAAAAAAGGAGTAATGTGAGAAAGGAGAAAGAATGGGTTGAAGAATTAAAAAGAAATGTAATGAAAAAGGGTGAAAAGAAATAGCCCTCCATATTCAACCTTAGGGCAGAAACCGGGTTCAATACATATGCTACTGGTTGTCACTAAGATGACACTGGTATTGAAGACAAAGACGTCATGGACCCAGTGACGCACTGCACTAAACCTTCTAGCCACTCAATTCCTCTCAAAAGGGATTTGTTTCATTCTCACTGGGAACCATACATAATCTATCGACTTTCTCTTAGAGATCGTTGGTATTGAAGAAGGAGACCCTCTCCCTTGTCTCCGCTCAGGAAAACCAAAATGCACTATTGAGTCTAGAGCCATGAGATTCATCAAAAGATCTCATAGGAACACTTGTCATGACATCGCTTGTTGTTCATCAATAAGGACACAAGTGATATATTCTAGAGTCCTACGCAGATCTTAGCAATCTGCCAAAACATTTATGAGAAGTTTCACATCTGTGATCTTCAGTGATTGAATGGAAACTCCTGCCAGGGTCAACATCAAGCAGCCCTGACAGCAGGTCACTTCGGTAACTCCCCGTGGATTACGCTTAGTGTGTCTCAAACGGTCTACAGTCGTGGGGTGATGCTTCGGTGTACCTCAGCGACTCATCTGAACTGTAGATGTACTTCGGTATATCGTGTTATCTCACTTGTGGGACTCCAGTTCAGGAACGGCCTTTGTGAGAATTAGAGACATGTTTTCACACTATGTTGTTAACACCCTCGAAATTCAAACTTGTAAGTGGCAGAATCCGCTTATTACTAACCTGTTTTTATGTTTTTTTCTTATGGAAGCTCCGGAGCGGATGGATCGTGCATATTCTCTACATGCTCATACCAACAACACATGAAAGTTCTCATCAAAATCAAAGGCAACACAAAGTTAAAGATGATTCATCGTCAATGTCAAAGAATCTACAAAGTGTAAAGACTCGAGAACTTCATCATTGGAAACTCAAAGACAAATAGAAGTGTGAGCATGGTGGAGAAAGACGTGGAGACACCAAACCAACGAAGTTGATAACGGCAGACAACCACGTTAACTGATCACAAAGCATGAAGGAACAAAGATTCAAGACTGTTCTATATCTACACACAAAGTTCAAGCTCAAGAAAAGTAAAGACCTAATCAAGTGGAGCATCATTTGAATGACCACCCCTTAGGGGGAGATTGTTAGCCTTAATAGTTTTATTAGAAGTGATGGTCATTCACGTTTAGGAACTTTGTAACGTGTGTTAGATATGGTGATAGAATAGTCAACGGGCTCGTGGATTGGGCTAAGCTAATTGGTTAGAAGTTATGTTAAGACTAGCCTTATATCAATCCATGTCCAATCCAATCCAAACGAGACCATGCCAAGCCCATTAGGGCATCTTCTACTTGTACTATATAAACCCCTCAAAGTCTCATTTGAGGGGTGTGCTTGAGTGTGTGTGTGTGTGTTTTCATATGAATATTGTTTTCATCTTCTTTCCTTTATCTCTCTAAACATACATCCGAATTCATATTCAAGTCACCAAGTTCTTCATCTTTTCCTTTCTTATTCTCTACGCATATCGTCAGTTTGTGTTTCACGTTTTATGCATACGTGTGTTTGTGTCTAACGTTGTGATAAGGTATAAGTGATAAAAGGGGCTTTACAGATCCCGATCACGATATTAGGATCTTACAATTTTACGATACTATGAAGCAAAAACGGTCTGGATCCTACGTAGAATCTCATCAAGCTTAAGATCTTATAAGATCCCGATCTTGACCATAAAATCTTAAGATTTAATCCGATCTGATCTTACTTTTCTTGAACCGCAAATTAAAAAACTACAAAATTATGTTTAATAGAATTTAAAAAACCACATGTTAATATTTTTGAACATTTTATATTCATAATTGATGACAACTGTTTCATGAAACATTAATATAATTTTGCTTTTATTATATAAAAAAATTTAGGGAAAATAATCTAAAAAGGCATGCAACTTGTCACTTTTTCCTTTTGTAGGCATCAAACTTTTAATTTTCTTATTGTAGCATCCAACTTTCTTAATTTTCCTATTGTAGGCTTGTAGCGCAAAAAAGTGAGGCGACAATCGAAAAATTAAGGATGTTGGATGCCTACGAATATAAAGATTAAGGAAGTTGGATGCATACAATAGGATAATTAAGAAAGTTGGATGCTACAATAGGAAAATTAAGAAAGTTATATGCTACAAGAAGAAAATTAAAGTTTGATGACTAAAAAAAAAAAATAGCAAGTTTGATGCCTTTTTAAACCATTTTCCCAAAAATCTATAGATTTGAATAATATTACAAAGATTATTACGCAAATGACATTATAATAAGATCTTAAAATTCTGATCCAATCTTATAATTTTAATTTTGTAAACACGAAAACGATTCTAAATATGATATTGATCTTTAAAACCTAGATTCATTTGTTGTCATGTAATGAGGCGAGAACTAAACCTTTAACCTTTTTTTATTCGAGATAGAGATTAGTCTTAAAGTTATCGAACCGAGCCAAAAGATCTAGTGATGAGCATGCTATAAGTTAAATTAAATTGTCAGTTTTTTAGGAGCATTCTACCATTCACATGTTTTTTTTTTGCCTTTATCACTTTAAAACAACACAAATAATAACTATTTCATTGACCAATAAAATTGAATATTCTCAACCCATTAACCATCTTTAAAGAAAAAGTGAAATACTTTCATATCACCTTATTTCAATGCATGAGTGCTCTGTAAAAGTGACACACACACACACACAAAAAAGAAAAAAAAAAGAAGACTTAAGTAGCAAACCAAGACCATAATTCTAATATTATCACAATAACCTAATTGTTCTGTCTTTATCGTATCACATATGGAATCCTTTTATTTTATATATATTTTTTATATTTCATTGCATGTCTTATACTAACTTGCTAACTTACTATATAGAAAAAGACATTCCATCCGTGATATTCCCATGTCTTCTTCTTCTTGCTTAACTTACATTTTATCTTCATCAATAATTTTCCATAACATTTTTCTTATCTTATACGATATTATTTAGCTTTATCAAAATATCCCATCAAGGAATTACTTAAATTCCTAGTAATCATTCTTCACTTGCAAACATTTTTTTATATCTTGTTTTGTAATGGAATGCCATTTTTGTTGCAACATGTGACATATTATTATTGGCTTTCACAAGACTTCATAGGCTTACACAAATTCTTGTTGCATTCCTTCTAGACTAAATTTTAAGTGGTTATAAAGTAGGTGTTCTAGTTCATTTTGATCATAAGTGTTGATACATCAAGAAAAAAAAAATGAAAATATTAGTTGTTTTTGTTGTTATGGTATTGTTTTGTGATTGTGTTATGAGCAAGGAATGTACTAACACGCCAACGGAGCTTTCGTCGCATACTTATCGATACGCATTATTGAATTCGGAGAATAAAACATTGAGACAAGAAGTGTTGATGTTGTCTTCTCATGATCATGATCATTTGACACCAACTGATGACTCAGCATGGGCTAGTTTGCTTCCTAGGAAAGTGTTGAAACAAGAAGATGAGTTTAGTTGGATGATGATGTATAGACAAATGAAGAATAATGGTGGGAGTGGTAAGGTTCGAGACTCGGGGAGTTTTTTGAATGAAGTGTTTTTAGGTGATGTGAGATTGGATAGTGATTCTATTCATGGACAAGCTCAACAAACAAATTTGGAGTATTTGATGATGTTGGATGGTGATAGTTTGGTTTGGAGTTTTAGGAAAACGGCTGGTTTGCCGACTCCTGGTGTTGCGTATGGTGGTTGGGAGAGTCCGAATCAAGAGCTTCGTGGTCATTTCGTAGGTATTACTTGTTTACACTCTTTTATTTATTTATTTTTATTTTATTTTATTTATTTTTTTAAATATATATTTGTTATGTTTGAGGTTATGCACGTACTCCATATCTTATAAAAGGTTAATAGCGTAAATAAGTTCCTTGGAGTATATGTTATAGGAGCACGAACCCTGGTTGAAAATCCTGGACATTGGTTCGGGGAATATCGTGACGAGTTTGATGCACAACTTGATATGCATGTCTATACTTTGAAGCACATTAACTATAGTAAGAAAATGAAATATGAAATTCTGTATTTGAGATGCACACCCTGAAGAAATTTATCATTTTGTAGGGTTGTGTACTCCTTGAGTGTTACTTGATCCACATGGTTTGCTTTTCTGTCTACTTACATGATACTAATGATCATTCCTTTGTGGAGGGACCGATATGGAAACTTGGTTATGCACATGTGTACCCGGAAAAAGATTTGTAGAGTAAAAAGAACCGAAAAAGTTGTTATTGTTGTGCATTTCAGGAAAAGTTTGTTATGATAGTGCATACCATGGATCATGGTTGAGTGTAGAAACTTTAATGATTTGGTCCACAACTTGATTTGATTTCTACTTTGTAGACCCATGGCAAATTGGGGATATTTTTTAGCCTTAAAGATCTTAGTGTAAAAATAATATGAAATGAAAATCTGTTAATGTAATATGTTGCCTAACATAACTTGATTGGACTGTTTCGTTTAAGAGTCTTGTTCTAAGATTGAAATTCCATCAACGTAACATATTTTTCTTGATATTCATAGGGCATTACTTGAGTGCCACAGCTATGATGTGGGCGAGCACAGGCAACGACACTCTCAAAAAGAAAATGACTGCAGTGGTATCTGCACTCGGTGAGTGTCAAGAAAAGATGGGCACAGGGTACCTCTCTGCTTTCCCATCTGAGTTCTTTGATCGTTTTGAAGCCGTTAAACCAGTTTGGGCCCCATATTACACGATCCATAAGGTAAAAAACTTAACCATTTCTTAAGAATTTTTGCTTAGTATTTTTTTTTTATATCAAATTTGATGGTCAGGTTTTGTAATGGGCAGATAATGGCGGGTCTAGTGGATCAATATGTTTTTGCTGGAAATGATCAAGCTCTAAAAATGGTCACTCAGATGGCAGATTATTTCTACAAACGCGTACAAAATGTGATTACAAAGTACACTATTGAGAGACATTGGAAATCATTAAATGAAGAAACGGGTGGAATGAATGATGTCATGTATCGGCTGTACACCATAACAGTATGTTAAAATAATTGTTATGCCGTATGCTTATATTTCTGCATACGCCTTGTCGTCATTAATCAAATAATAACAGATTCTTGTTGTTCCTAGGGTGACGCAAATCATTTATTGTTGGCTCATCTCTTTGATAAGCCTTGCTTTCTCGGACTGTTGGCTATAAAGGTAATTTATACATATTTATGATTCTTTTCAAGTTGAATATATTGATGATTCTTTTAGAATAATTGAGTATATTGTTTGTAACTTCAGAAAAAAGTTTTACTTGTAGGCCGATGAGTTATCTGGTTTTCATGCCAACACACATATTCCAATTGTAGTTGGAGCTCAAAGGCGGTATGAAGTTACTGGTGATCCTCTCTACAAGGTATGAGTTGGTACCTTAAGCATTGGGGCGCTATACATACGTTATTTCTTAAAGAATTGCTTTTTCAGGAAATTGGTACATTCTTCATGGAGACTGTAAATTCTTCACACAGTTATGCTACGGGAGGAACATCCGTTGGCGAGTTCTGGTATGCATACTATATGATTATTAGTTTTTCTGCAATATTAGATAAATGTACATACTTTGGTTGACATTTTCACGCAGTTAAAATTGTAGAGAAGCTTCCTTAGCTAGGAGAAATTAGCTGTCACAAAACGATCTCTAGTTTTTAATGTGATTTGTATTTACATGTTTGCATACTACCCGTGATTAGTGTAACCAACTTGCGGTTGGTCTTATCAGGTCCGAACCAAAAAGACTAGCAACAACCTTACAGACGGAGAATGAAGAATCATGTACCACTTATAACATGCTAAAGGTATACCCATAATATATTATATTTTTCATTGTCACATATAGTTTATCAATGAATTAATAATTGTTATTTATAGGTCTCTAGGAATTTGTTTAGATGGACCAAAGAAATGGCGTATGCAGATTATTATGAACGAGCATTAACTAACGGTGTCCTAAGCATTCAAAGAGGAAAAGAACCAGGAGTTATGATATACATGTTGCCGCTAGGTCCTGGAATGTCAAAAGCTACTGGATACCATAAATGGGGATCACAGTTTAATGATTTTTGGTGTTGTTACGGAACAGGTTTGTTCAGATATCTGATTTCTCACATTTTCCTGTACATAGAATGCTAAAAGAATAACATATGAAATCTTATACTTAAGCGAAAAATAAACATTTGACATTTATACACTTTTTCTGTCCTTGATCAACTTTTAGGGATTGAGTCATTCTCAAAATTAGGTGATTCGATTTACTTTGAACAAGCTGGAAAAGATCCCGTGCTTTACATCATTCAGTACATATCAAGCACACTTAATTGGAAATTGGGACAGATTTCAGTTAATCAAAAAGTAACGCCAGTTGTGTCTTGGGATCCTCGCCTTCGAGTGACAACAACAATCTCCTCAAAGAAGGTAAAGAATTCCTACTAGTCGACAGAGTTTATGAACAACAACCTTTCCACACATAACACATTAGTGTGTTAGCCCTAAAATCATATTGTTGTTTTGATTATTTGCAACATGGACTATTTGTTTATGCAGGAAGGAGTGTCGCCTACTTTGAATTTTAGAATGCCATTTTGGACAACATCAAATGCAAAAGTGACGTTAAATGGCCAGAGTATTCCTCTAACATCTGCAGGTGTGAAATATTTAACAAGTAAAGTTTAAATTAGATAAAGTTTATCTTCTAGGTATCAAGCTTCACATTGCTTTTAATATAGGTAATTTCCTATCGGTCACCAAAAAATGGAGTTCTTCCGACGTTATTACCCTTGAAATGCCAATAACTCTCAGAATGGAAGCCATTCAAGGTACTATTTTCTCTATCTGTAGTCTGCGAGTCTTGAAACAACAGATAAAGTTACTCATTTAGAGAGTGTTTCGGATTGCTTATTTACGTGCTATCTGCTTTAAAATCAAATAAGCAATTTAAGAGTAGATAAACACTTAAAAACAAGTATCTGCTTTAAACAGATAAGCAATCCCAAACACCCCCTTAGTAATATTCTTTTGTGACTAAAAGGGAGACGAAAATGTCATTCTTGTTTTCAGATGACAGGTCTGATTACGCTTCTCTACATGCAATCTTATACGGTCCTTACCTACTCGTTGGTTTAACCACTGGTGAATCTGACCTAAAACCAGACTCGGGTCCCCTTACAAACTGGATCATTCCAATTCCATCCGAATACAATGCCTATTTAGTTTCCTTTTCACAAGAAACCGACAAGTCACTCTTTGCACTAGCACACAAAAACAATACCATCACAATGGTAAACTTCCCTAACCCCGGAGCTAGTGATTCCGTTATCTCAACATTTAGAATTATTACAAACTCATCAATATCAACTCGTGTACCGTCACATAAAGATGCAATTGGTGAAGCAATAATGTTAGAGCCATACAGCCTTCCGGGCATGTTACTTGTGCATCAAGGAAAAGAAAAAACTCTTGCAATCAGCGATTCATCCAATCATGAGAATGCTTTGTTCCGTTTAGTTGAGGCTAATGATGGGACGGTTAGATTAGAGGCTGAAAACCAAAAGGGCTGTTTTGTATACAATTCTAATGGATCAGTGAAGTTGAGTTGTGATGAAAAGGATTCCACGTTTATGACATCAACGAGTTTCAAGGCCTATCAGGGAGTTAGTCGTTATGATCCTATTAGTTTCGTCGCAAAAGGGTTGAAAATGAATTATCTTCTGCAGCCTTTGTTTAGTTTGAGAGACGAACATTATACAGTTTACTTCAACGTTCACTCTTAAAGTGTGTTTGTTGAAGTAGCATTGGACACATTATATAAATAACCTTCTAGTAGTATATGAAAATGGACCGGGTGTAATTACATCTTAGGTCTAAATTATTTATCCTCTTCATCTTGTGTCGTATATACGTGAATGCTGTCAATCAGTCAATGTACACTGTGTTTGTTTTTATTACAATCATCATCATATAATGATGCTTAATTGCGTATCCTTGTTGTTCATTTGAGGATGCCAATTCTTTTGCTACTATAGTAGCCCATGCGTGTACATGAAAACTTGTTGTAACGAGTTCAATACAAATATATATCAAGAAAACCTTATATTTTTTCACTCTGAGATTGAATGAACATTAAAAGAGATTTCAAATATAAATACTTTGCACAGGGACTGAAAAGGAATGAGCATGCAATTTATTTAATTTGAATTATGCGCTAACATTTTGCTATCTCCGTGTACTTAAAAACTACAACATGATTACATGAAGCTCTAGACTACAGATTTAGATAACGCGAGTTAATCTTATTCCAACATGGTATCATTGGTGACACTGGCGGATCCATAAAATATTACAAAGGGTGTGCACTTTTTTGTTCAAAATGGCAATGAATATGCGCATCGATACAATCTCTGAAGTGTTTCCGCCCCCAGAATGGTGATGAAGTGGGCAAGGAATAAGAAACATCTATCAAACTATATATAGCAAGTATTAAGGAAGAAAATCAGTTGAAAAAATGGATCTTTTTGTACAGGGACTAAAAATGAAAATGTAAATAAAAAAATTGGTGCAAATTGGAAGCCACTCTAGTATATCAGAGCCAGGTTTCGATCCTGGGACCTGTGGGTTATGGGCCCACCACGCTTCCGCTGCGCCACTCTGATTAGTTGTTTATAATTCTCAACTTTATAATTAAGTACCGTTATCTTCTTTTTTTTAGGCTAGGGCCGCTAGGAACACAATGGTCTATGTCAAAATCTGTTGCACTTTTGACTTTAGTGTTGTTTTGGATTTGATAAACTTTTGACTTTAGTGTTGCTTTGTGCTTTTTACTTGTTGAAGAGTAACGCTTGGTTATCGAGTTTTCTTTTGAAAGTAAAGGAAAAAAATTTTGCTTTCAGTTTTTCTTGATCCAGAAGAAAAGAAAAAAAAAAGCGGAAGGGAAATGACATAAAAATTCTTAGGGTGCGTTTAGTTGGAGAACAAATTCTCTTATTTTCTATCTCTAGTTTTGTAAAAATTTGTAAGGAGAATTAATTTCCAAAAAACACTTGAAAATATAGAAAACGCGTTTAGTTGAAGAAAGGGAGGGAGGGTTGAAGGTTACAAAGGAAAACAAATAAAATTTGTTTTGTAATTTTCCTTGTTAATTTAGGAAATAAGGGATTTGTGTTTTGCAAAATATTTTGTTGGAAAACGTCGATTTGAACGCGATCTCTGTTTTACTTGTTTTCCACAAAACATTTTGTGGAAAACAAGGGTGTTTTCCGTCAACTAAACGCAACCTTAACTTTTTTCTTAAAAAAAATTCGCTCAAATATGAGCGAATTTAGACGGAAACAAAACTACACTTAAACTATTTAGTATATGATGACCAATATAACGTTCAGTATTACTCATATCCAATTTCTGTGATAAAATGAACATGTTTAAAAAGCTATAAATGTAATTATTTCTCATTTGCTATATTTTCTTCCTAACTCGAGAACACAACATTTTTTCTTTTCCTTTCATTTTATTTCAGCTTGAGAACATGAAATGAAAAAACAACTTTCTTTTCATTCTCTTTTCTTTTCTTTACTCATCATTTCTATCCACCTAAAAGAGCTTGAAAACACAAAGTAGAATCATATACTTAATTACGGTCTGAAATACGTTCTTTCTATGTTTAAGTTGGATAAAACACAAACAACCACACACAATTGTTCCCGACTCTATTTGACATGGAAAAAACATAAAGAATCATGCCGTGAACAAAAAACTTATTTTTCTAGTCCAAAAAGTTCACTTTTCCGCAACAACATACGACAACATTACAATTGTTTAAGATGTTTTAATTGATTGGTTATTATTTAGTAATGAACATTTATTTTGACATAAATTAAATTGGGATGATAGATATACTTATTTTGCGACAAAAAGAGTATAAATATCATAATTTAGCTGAAATCCTTTCAAATGACTATGCTGACTCAAGTTTGGTTCGAAAACCTTAGACACAAGTTCAAATAAAGGTGGTTTAGGAATTGGTACTCTTTTGGAAATTAAATCAATCCTTACTTGCTAAATGGTGGTGAAGATTTCACAACGTAGACTTGTCCTTTTGGTGTAAAGTTATATGTTCTATTCATGGGCTATTGGGTGGTGTTCTCAAATAATAAATCTTAGAGCATGGGGTATGGATTCTATTGCCACTCGCCGTTTCCTACGTGGCTCCTTCGCCACTTCATTTTGGCCCTCGCCACGACACCAGGCAAACTCGCCGGTGGGGATCTCGTCGTTACAACGACATGGTAAACGACAAACCCATTTCATAATAACGTTTGGAAATATTACCGTTTGAAGAGATAAAATGAGGGTGGGTGGGGCCCAAATGAAGAGAAGTGAGTTAGTTGTGATTGGAGGGTATTTTTAAGTGAGTGTATTGGAGTGATGTGGAAGTGATGTGGCACACGTGGTATCAACCTCATGCTCTTAAAGGTGATCTTTCCAAGGTCGGTATTAACCTTCTTATGCTCTTCAAGAGAAAGATCAGTGATGGTCAAACAATAAGTTTTTGGCATGATAATTGGTTAGGTGATTCAAACCTACTAGAAACCTTCCCACGTTTCTACCGTTTGGAGTTAAATTTGAATAGTCTTGTTTGTGAAAGAACAATATCTATTCCTCAAAACTCCAATGCTACTGCTATTTTTCCTACCCCCACCTTACCGTTGCCAAAAACTCCACAAATACAGCGAACACGCCCATCAACCTACCTTATTCCTCAATAACCTTACTTGGGCTTCTTCCGTCTTAGGCATGGCGGAGGATCAAAAGCCAAGCTGAAAAAACAGAGCTAAATGACCTGACTAACCTGCTTCTTCTTAACCTTTATCTCACAAACAATAGGACACTTGGGAATTCATTCCTGATGCTTCAAGACGGTTCACGATTACCCGCATGCGTAAATTTATCTCAGCATCTACGAATACCAACAATTATCGTCACACTAGATGGAACAAGCTTCTGCCTTCTTCCCCCTTCAAAGTTAAACATTCTTACTTGGCGTGTTTCGAGTAAAAGACTTCCAACTAGGTCTAATCTCTACAGTCACTAGATAGATCTTAATTCAACTAGATGTCCTTTGTGTGACAACGATATTGTAACATAGAACCATGTGTTTGTATTGTCCCATCACTACTAATACCTGGAAGGCGGTTTTTTTGTGGTGGAAGATTATAGGTTTTTCCCTTGCTAATCTTGAGGAAGTCTTATCCATAGTTGATGGAGTTTCTGTTTTCAAAAACCAAAGAAAGTTATCCGACGCAGTGGTCCACACAACCCTTTGGACATAATGGAATTACCGAAACAAAGTCCTCTTCAACCTCAAACGATCGCAAAGGAGTTAATTTTCAACGATATAAAATCACTGTCGTTTAATTGGATCAGTAGTATATGTAAAAAAGTCAATGGGATCTATTGTTGCCTTTTTTATTTATTCTTATTATGGAGGCATCTCATATCGCAATTAAAGATGCACCCCAATCAAAGTTGATCAAAGTTGTCACGTTAGGTAATCCAAGTATTTGACTTTCTCATTTTTTTTACGATGATGTCGTGTTGGTTAAAGAATGGAATCGTGCTGATATGAGAAACATCATACGTTTATTAATGTGTTCTATTTGGCTTCTGTTCTACTCATCAACGTTCACAAATCTAGTGTTTATGGAATTGGTGTGCCTAACGAAGATATATAAGCAATGGCTCTGGTCACAGGTTGCTCAGCGGGTTCCATGTCGTTTACTTACTCGGGCCTTCCTATTGGTGTAAACATGAATCGTTTAATGCATTTGCATGGTTTAATTGACAAGTTTGAAGCCAGATTGTCCAAGTGGAAGGCAAACTTTCTTTTTATATGAGGTAGATCGACATTGGTAAAGGAGGTTTTAGGGAGTGTTGGTATTTACTATATTTCGCTTTTTAAAGTTTCGGAATTCACTATTTCCTCGCTTGAATTATTAAGAGCCAGCTTCTTTTGGGGCGGAGACAAAGGCACGAAAAAACCGATTTAGATTAGGTGGGAGAATGTATTGGCATCTTTCGATAATGGTAGGTTAGGTATTGGAAGTTTGAAGGCTTTTAACCTTGCCCTATTTCAAAAATGGAGGTGGATATTGGTTACCAACCCTCTTTGTTGTGGGTTCAATTTATTAAAGCCATTCATGGAGAGGAAGCGGGTCTTGATCATCTTGCGTGTACATGTAACGGTTTATGGACAAATATCATTGGCTCCATTAACCATTTACACTCTAGTGGTATTCTTCCAAAAGATACATTGAGGTATAAAGTTAGATGTGGTTCTAAAGTGAGGTTTTGGATCGATACTTGGATTGTCCTTTTTGACTCATTATAACAAGTTATATCGTCTTGATGTGCAACCTAATTATCTAATTAGAGATCTTTTGTGAATGGTGAGCGGATTACGAATCGAAAGAGGCCTATAGATTCTGGTCAAACTCATGCCTTGAGTGAAGCTTTACAAACCTAATTTTGATGGTCAAGATGAAGTTCGTTGGAGTCTTGGTGTAGATTGTACGTTCTCGGTAAGGGTCACAAGGAATCATATTGACGGTTATGTTCTTCTGACATTTGAGATCCAACAAGTTGGTGTAAAGTCCTTCCAAGGATGGTGAATATTGTTTATATGGCGATTGAGATTGGATAGACTCTCTCATAGATTGAACCTTTCAAGACGAGGTTTGGATATTCCAATAATCTCATGTCTGATATGTTCGAACGGTATGGAATCCAACAATCATTTTTTTTATTCGTGTGATATTGGTTTAAATATTTGCCGGTTGGTTCCAAGTGTGTATGCCAATACCTGCTTTGAATTCTCAATCGGACTGGAATTCATGGTTCGATAACATTCTGCTGTCTTATGATCTTAAGGTTCGTTTACAAGTAATTGCAGCAACAACATGGTGGTTTCTTTAGAAGTACTGTACTTCGGTCACATTCAACTCGCAACGCATGAGGAAATGTGATTTATTTGATAACATTCGTCTTTCTTCATTTTTTTTTTAAACTGTAGAGGTTCTAAGTGTTTAGTTTGGCCCGAATGGCTCAAAAAATCGATGTAATATTTTGCTAATTTTTTGATAGTTTTTATTTATTCATTGCCGCTAAGAAAAGAAAGTATATGTAAAAAAAAGTCTCATTAGTTGGTTAGAATAATTTAGCAAAGTACCACTAGATCTCAAATCTTGTAAATCTCTCATGTAGCTTCTTTCCTTTTGAATAAAATTGTTTGTAAAAAGAAAATGTTGTACGTAGCCTTTAAGTTGAATATCAAAGCTTATTATATGCGCTAGATCTTTAATTTGTTTTCTGTACAAAAATATAATAAAACCTCTAGCTGAACAACCTCTTTTTTTGGGTAAAGCGTTTCTCCGGTAAATATATTACTCCAAAAAAACATTTTAGTACAAAAGATATGAGTGAAGTCTCATATCTCAGCCCGTTACATAGGCGGTAAAGCTAACATAATAAGACACTTCCTATTCTTAAAACAGTAAAACAATCACTACTCACTAGATTACATTTGACACAAAACCAAACATAACCTAACGTCTATATTGCTTTCTACCACGACCTTAGAGCTTGATATCATACATGTCAGAAAAAACATCCAATTACTCTGATAAATCATAGACCTGATCCGCACAATCTTAAAATAACTATGTACATTTACTAGTCCTTTTGCATATAAAAAAAATACGCCAATTTATTGTCAAGAAGATAAGAGGCATTGATGGGTGTGTTTGGTTAGCTTGTATTCACTGAACTTGCATTTATTAGCTTATGGGGTTAAGTAAATAAATATATCTCTATCATAGCTTCTAAAGAAAAGTCAGATAAGCTTGTCTGAATACTCAAAACAGCTTATCCAAACATTTTACAAAACAACTTGGTGACAATGCTATAAGCCTATAGGTACATAAACTATATAAATAAGCTTATCCAAACATTTCCAATAAGTCAAATTAGAAGATAAATAAGACCAAGTAAACTTTATATATCCAATACAGAAAACAAAAACAAAAAAAACAAACATATTTTTTTACCATTACAAACATATTCTCACTATATTAACTCCCAGCCTTACTTTTTACCATCACTTATTTAATCTAATAGTAAAAAGTAAGCTCATCAACAAGCCTTAAGTGGCTTACCACACAAACAATCATTATAACTAAAAGAATCAGCTTCAAGATGATCAAACCATGAACCATCAGGTATCTTCCCACACAAATGATTATGACTCAAATCCAAATGACCAACATACGAAGCCGAAGTTATCGATTTCGGTATCGCCCCTCTTAGCTTATTATAACTCAAATCCATCACCATAAAATAAGACTTAGTACCAAAAGTATCAGGTATCATACCCTCTATGTTATTTTTGCTCACATTTAGTATACTTATACCAGAATGCATCAAACTGGCAGGTATTTTACCAGTGAGCAAGTTTCCATCTAGGTTTAAAGTAGCAAGTACAGCCATTTTGCCCATGGAAGGTGGAATGACTCCAGATATTCTATTTAAGGAAAGGTCAAGGTCCGAAAGGCGATATATGGAGGAAATGCTTTCTGGGATTTGTCCTGTGAGTCTGTTGTTGCTAAATAAAGCGCGAGAAAGCATGCGAAGATTTCCTATGTTTTGAGGTAATGTGCCTGATATCATGTTGTTACGTAGGTCTAAATGCATCAAGGATGTTAGGGTTGTTAAGGATGTTGGGATGGAGCCTGTGAGTTTGTTGTCTGCTAGGTTTAGTACTGTTAATTGGTGTAAGTTGCCTATGTCTAGAGGTATTTGGCCCGAGATTTGGTTGCCCACTAGGTCTAGGTGACGGAGGTAGGGGAGGGTGGAAATGCATGGCGGGATAATGCCCGAAATGCCCTTCCAATCTGCGACAATTATATTCGCGAGACGGTCAAGTTTGCATAATGCAGGAGAGAGAGAACCAGTCATGTAACCGGTTCTCTTTGCTTTTTGGAAAAGCGGATCTTCTGATTCGCCACGTAGGGCAATATCTGCAACACGTTTTGTGGACGGGTCGCAGGTTATGCCGTACCATTTGTTGCAACAATCTGTGCCTGTCCATGAGTTGAATATGCCTAGATAGGGTTCGCGTAGTGCTGCTTTGAAAGCAAGTAGTGCTGCCAGATCTGATGGCGGGCAAGCATTCACATTCGCTGTCAGCAGTATGCTGACAGCGTATGTGAATACAACTGTTTTCCGCCACAAAGATGTACTCATTTTGTGCTATATCTTGATTTTTGACACTATGCAATGTGTTTTTGTTTAGTTAGCTAAGTTGCTAGCTTGTAGTGATAATGTGTAAATGGTTTGGAGGTGAGTGAAGAGGTGTGAGTTTAATATATAGTGGTCGATGTTATGATGGGGAAAAGACGAATTTGACCCTCACGTGTGATGCATAATTTAGGGTGAACAGGTCAACGTGGGTGGGATAAGACCAAGAAAAAACTAGGAAGGTGATATATAACCAAGACACGTGGCACTCTGCAAGTGTTGAGTTTATTTACCATGACTTAGAGCATCGGTCATGGGAGCTGACTTGACACTATTACAAAAAGCTATTTGAATGACTTGTTGCATTGTAAGTAAAGCTTGATTGAAGACTTTTAGCAAAATGACTTATAGTTTTACAAGCGTTTGAAGACAGAGTGCAAACCAAGTTTTAGTTAATTTTTCACTTTACTCCCTTCATGAACATATTTAAATATATAACTTATTCATGAAAAGCTTTTGGAAAGCTTTTAATGCATTGGAGTTGTTTTAATAAAGATAGCTTTTTGCTTGACAAAATTTATTAAAATGTTGAGGTGGCAAAAATGAAAGTTCATTATAGCTTTTTGCATTGCTCATGTTTTTAGGGATGCAAAAAGTATAGTTAGAGCAAGGGGTATGGTGCTCGCCGGTTTCCGCCAATCCTAGGTGTCACGCTTGCCGGTTTCCGCCACCCCTCGCCACCATACCAAGGTGCCTCGCCATTTGGTGTCTCGCCGTGCAGACGACACAAATAAAGACAAAACTATTTTGCAGGTGAAGGTTTATAGCCGGTTTAATTGTTTATAAAGTGAGGGTGGGTGAGGCCCAAGTGAAGATGTTGAGGTTAGTTGTGATTGGGGGTATTTTTAAGTGAATGTGTTGAAGTGATGTGGCACACGTGGGGCTCAAGTGAAGAGAAGTGGGCAAGTTGCCACACCCCTTGCTCTTAATATCACGTAATAAACGTTTAGAAATAAATGTCATTAAATAGTTATATGCTAGTACTTATTTTACCCGAGGATAACTTGCTCAAAAAACCTAAGCATACCATTATGTCATTATGAGTCTATGATCCATGAACAAAACATGACTTTAGCTTGAGTTGTTTACTCACATGCATTGTTTCACTATTATTCTGAAATTATTAGACCATGACCATTGTACTACCATCAACGTGTTATACGATGAATCAAGGTCATAGTTGCACCGGCCGGGCCAACACTACATCGATTGAGTCCCACTTCTTGACACAATTCTGCAACCTCATGTGCATGCATGATCTCGGAACATCATCAATGATCGAATAAATCGTCCTTCATAACTCTTTATGTAGTCGATAAACTTGAAAAGATTTGTAAGAGTAAAGAGAACGGTAAGATATAGGGTTTCATCGCCGATGTAAACCTTTTGAGGTCCAATAAGTTTAAACATCGATTATATGATCAATTCCTTGATGTAACGTTAGTTATCTCGAAGATCCCATTCTCTAGTATGTTCAGTTCATTTACATACTAAGTGGTCTACTGGTCTTAAAGTGTGTATGCCGAGTTAGCTCACAAAAACTATACACTAACCTTTAGCATTTTGCAACATATATATATCATAAGACATAAACAGCATTATCAGTTGATCGATCACTAGTACTCTGATATAGGATCCATGGTTGAAGCAAACATATCATACTATCATAGACTCAATTTTTATTTTTTAACACTATATGGTACTACTAACGAATAGAAAATTTACTATACAGTCTGTCATAGGCACGTTACTCTTCATATATCGGGCCAGTGTAGGCAGTATCTGGGTCCTACATGATCAAATGGGTCGACATATGTGCCTCTGAACATAGTAGTAAATTTTCAATACATATAATAAATAAATGCAAAGACCCCATTTTCATATGACATCCATAAATAATGGGTGGTGGTAGTATTTAATCAAAGGTTCTCTCTGCCCATCAACCATCACACCGCAAACACCTATGCATTTACATCCCATATTCACAGAATCATATCATATGCTGTACTTTTAAATTATTAGATTTAGTTGCAATAATCTAGCTTAGTCATGTACTCCGTAGTACTTTATTGTTATCTAACCCATTATTTTTCATTTTAAGGGTATGTTTGTTAGGAAGCGTTTAGGAACGTTTTGAAGCAATTAGTAACGTAACTAATGATTAGCATTTTACACAAAATAATTGTTTGGAAATAATCAACTAGCATTCTTACATTTTCTAAACACTTCAAATCTAAATGCTACTAGAAGTAGCATTTACGAGCAATTAGCGTTTCCACTTACTAATATGACTATACAACTATCTTACCAAACACTTTATCAAAACAAACAACTACTCCTTCCTGCTACTGCTTACTACATACTGTATTCCGCTATTGTTTGTTGCAGCAAAGTGATACCGCTATATTCGCCAGACATACCCCAAGTACTAGGAATTTAGTTATCGTTTTAGTTACTCTTAAATGTTAATCATCTAAGAGTATGCGAGAAAATGTTCATGGAAGATTGATATCTAAGCAGTATGAAGATAATAAAGAAAAGATTGTGAAATAATATTCTGTAACTAAATACTTCTCATAATTAATAAGGTTACCTCCGTGCAACTCTTTCGGACGCTGACGGACCCTTCATTGGACCTAGTTACGTTTTATGGTACTACAATATAAGTTTAAATTACTCACAGCATATAGGAACAGAGTGTCATCACCTTTAAATTCCTAATTTATAAGCCTGTAGCTTGTAAGTTTTCAAATCATGTATTATTTCCATTATGATGTCTCTTTGTAGTTGGTACAATTTAAATGGTGATAAACCCATGGAAGTACTACTCTAATCAATTCATTGAAGTTGTACTCAAAACTTACAAGTTCTTTTACTACATTTCAGTATAACATATAAGAGCTCACGGTACAATAACACCATAACATAAAAAAAGTGTCGTCACCTCAGCGCCACATCACTTCAACACCAAAACATTTAACATCAAAAAATCACCCCATATCATAACACCACCTCAACACCACCTTTTGAAACCACTTTAAAAAAATACAAATTACGTTAACGCGGCTTCAACATGGGCATAACATGGGGTGTGGTATGGTAACGCAGGCATAACTTGAGTTATCAAGCAAGTTACTACAATAACTTGAGTTATAACGCTACCATAACGCAACCCAAGCTGGTATGGTAACATGGCTTCAACATGCGCCACATCAGAACCTTTTGCGTTATGGTGTTATTGTACCGTAAGCTCTAAGGGTTGCATAATGTTAAAAAGATATAGTCTCAGTAAGTTTCAAGTTTAAATCGTATAAGAAAGCTCTATTACTATAGTCATATAAGTATTAGATACACAGACGAAACTAGAACAAAAAGTTACTGGGTGCATTTAAAGAAAATCAAAAAAGACTACATACATAAATTTTTAGAACCGGATGCATTTATAAAAAATCGAGGTTTTGTAACAAAATTAACACTACGATATAAAAACACACGAGTCTCCTAGGACCCTCGGATCCAACTGGTTCCGTCACTGATTAGATATGAAAATAAAAGTAGGAACATAAGAGTTTTTTTTCAAAAGAAAAAGATGCGTGAGACAATGACAGGATCTTCTATAATAGCGTTAGACATTGGAGTCAAAAGTTGACAGGGGGTAACATGCCATTTCTTGGAGACACAAGACAAACATATTAGACTACTTAATTAATCAGATAAAATCTTAGTTTGATTTTTCTATTATCTCTTTCTTATATAAAAATGTCTAATGATTTGTTGATAATAATGCAGGTACATAGTTGTTTATTGATTAAGGTGTAAACTTTTTAACAATCTATAAACCTCAAATTTAAACTTTTATCTGAAACTTCATTTGAGTAATTTTTGGCGATCTGATAGATAAATCTCGGCATCTACAGAATATCTTGCAAGACCCATAAAGCGTAGTAGATAAATAACTTTTTACGATTCTGGCCGGATTATAATCCTAGAGTTGGTAGCTTATAAATAAGAGTATGATGTTAAGTGATATCCAAATTTATTTACTCCAAAATGTACAAGGTCCGTGTGGAAAAATAATGTCGTAGCTAGTCATTGCAAAGCTACATGAGTAGGTAAGCCAATTTATTTAAGCAGAATTGAATGGTGTATAAGATCGGGCACATTTGTATGTGCTAAACTCTAGTTTATATTTTGATTGTGCAAATGTGTAACAAACTGATTTGTATTCTTGGATTTTAGCCGGTTTGTGCTACGATTATACAAGTTTGAGCATTAATGAATATATATAGATAGTCATTGAAAAAGCCGTTGTTAATGTTTTATTGTTTTATATCAAGTCACTTGATTAGATTTTGACAATATGAAGTAAAGTGTGATCCTAACGGAATTCCACATCTGCGCTACATGTGGTATATTGCATCAAGACCTTGGATGGAGATCGCTATATATTTGGTGGAAGATTAATGATTTGTACTTCAACAATAGTCGGAAAACTTTTCAAAATCTCTAACAACTTAGCACTTGGAAAGCATCACATAATTATTTTTGATGCGGTGATTCAAGCGGGCTTAAGGGTCCTCAGATTTTCCATAATGAATATGCATTTTGAGCACTAGAAAACCTTGTCCAACATGATCCTTGGAATTTGAAGATTATTTTTTTTTTCTTTGGTATTGTAGTAGAGAAAAAAAGGTCGCTAAGTCGACATATATTTTCAAGCCCATTACATACTCCATAACATTAGCCACAACTACTCATAGCGACAAAGCGAGACCCTATCTATAATGCCTCTTGTCTTACACTCTTACACAAATAAAATCCTAATCCTAGATCATAATAAGTCAAGAGATTGTAATGTATGATCATATATTTGAAAATACATTCTTAAACAGAGCTAAAGAATATGTGGTCTTGCATGTTAGAGTGTTAGTTAAATCTGCTAGATAAAGGAATAAGGTAATGAGAAAAGTTCAATACGGAACAAGATTTCTTTAAAGAACAAATCAACCAATCATAACCATTGATTTAACTTTGATCAAATGGCTAGATTAAATCATTAATTTAAACTAATAAAGCACATAGGGGCGTTTTTGTAATTCTCACTCAACTCCTTCATTCTTATATTCACTCATACATCTCTAGTCAGACACACTCTTTCTCACGAAAATCTCACACACAAACCACCAAAACAGTTGTCGATTCACCATATCACCATAAACCATCGTCGATATGACGTTGGTCGCGCCACGATCTATTTTTCGGTGAGTTCTATTTTCCGGTGATTGTATGTGTGTGTGGGGAAGGTGCGGGGCGGGAGCGGCCGGATCTGTGCCCGTCGGATCTGTGACAGCGAGTTCGTCGATCCGCCATATATGAGGCGGGGGTGATGGGATTTGTGGTGACCGAATCTGTAACCTGGTTTTAGTTAGTGAACTGATTTGTGAACTGCTATGATTTTTTATGTCAGGTGATGAATTAGTTATAGACAGAAAATGTAGCTGTAATTGATTTTTGCACTGCTATAAGTTGTGTTTTAGATATGAACTAGTTATGTCATTCTATAATGGGGTTTGATGACGTTACTATGGTGGTGGACAATTGTGTTTTTAAAGATTCTTTTTATTAATGGATCTGATATAATGTTAAGTGAATTTGGATTTTGTGATCTATATTTTATTTATCAGTGAATGGTTGTGAATTGTAGTCAAAATTAGACTGAACAAATGTGATTTATTGACATATCATATGTCAAAATTAATTGTTGTGAATTGTATTTCTTTTTGGTGATTCGTCGGAGAATGACATGATTAGATGACGGGAAAAGCAACGGTTGAGGTAAGCGGGGTTGTTACGAGTTGGTTTATACGGAATCCCATGGGATTTATACGGAATCCCACGGGATTATACAGAATCCCACGGGATTATACAGAATCCCATTATACAGAATCCCATAGGATTTATACAGAATCCCATAAGATTTATACAAAATCCCATGGGATTTATACAAATCACAAGTGAATTTTTTACGAATCCCGTGGGATTTTTCTGGACGGAAATTTTGAAAAAAAAAAGTTCGTCTTTTTATGAATCCCGTGGGATTTGTTTACGAATCCCGTGGGATTTTTTTACGAATCCCATGGGATTTTTTTGCGAATCCCGTGAGATTTTTATGGACGAAAATTTTGAAAAAAAAAAGTTCGTCTTTTTACGAATCCCGTGGGATTTTTCTAGACGGAAATTTTGAAAAAAAAAGTTCGTCGAAAGTATATAAAAGTGCATATCTATAGAAAGATGATTTAATTCTCATCGCGATGGTGTATTTTTCGTAGCTTGAAGATTTACCGTTTGCAAGATATGTTGTTTTTTAAAAAAAGGTGGAAAGTGGGTTTTTATATTAAATGAGCTAAAATGCCAATTTTGCCCTCTCTTTGTTATTTTTGGCTTTACTTCAGCCATAAGATGAAAGTGGATGGATGGTTGAGATTGACTTATTCGTTCTTTATAGGATACATGTTTTGCATGGATCTCACCTCATAAGGTATTAATGCAAGTTTGGTGCTAATTCTATTGGCATGTAGAAATGGAAAAACTGTCGCCGTATGTTAAGGGAATTTGTGTGATTTCCGGGCACTATTTGGTGAAGTTCATATCTTCTAAGATTCATACAATTATTAAAACCATCCTGAATCCGATAACATAGTTCATAATGATAGGTGGATACGTGTGTTTATATATATAGAAAAACATAGTTAAAAATAAATAAATTAATTAATTAAAAAAATACATATTTTCCTAATAGTTATACACTTTTACTCGCAGGATACAACCAAAGACGGTTGGCCGAGAAAGACCAAAAGAAAACTTCCTTCATCACGGGGCAGGAACCAACAGGTCGCTCCTCTAGTTGAAGTATCGGGCCCCTTTTTTGTTGCCTTGGTATAAGGAGTAGGTGAGTGAGTCCTCGCTAACCTGAGCTTTCAGAACCTTTCGTATGCGCCTATTGGAAGATTTGGGCTACCACCTCTCTTTCCGGAGCGATGAGTCCGTTCCCTCACTCCCACTAAAAGAAAACTCAATGCAAAACAGCTCAAGACCCATCCTCCAATGGGGACCTTCTCTCAATTGTATATTGGATACATAAGTACATTACTAGACATTATCATATGCATATTTAAAAAGCAAAAAAGACTTGCAACACAAAACTTTTAGACAAGGTGCATTTACTTTTCAACTGATAATAAAGAACCCTTCGGTCCGCCTGGCTTATATGCAAATTTTAACAATTTGATTTGCATAGGTATAAGTTGGTCATCGCTAATGTACATGATATATACAAAACATTGTATCATATTATTTAAGTAAAAGTGTATAATTTCCTTTTCTAGGACACGAGTGTAGCAACACACTGAGATAAATAGTTTGCTCTTCTGATATAAATTTCTATTTCCTCAACCTACTAAGTGTAAGACACCAAGTTGAAGGTGATTTCATCTCACTAGTCGGCTAGTCGCGTTACAAAACATACAATGCTATGGTATATTCCACAAGTAAAAGTATGTGCTTCGATTTATAGAAATCAATTCAAGTCGCATATCTTCTAGCTAACGATACAATATAATGGTCTATAAGATACATCTTGTGGAACAAGATATAAATTATTGTACTTATTAATTTAAACTTATAAAAGGATAGACAATTGTTGTTTGGTAGAGGAAGTGTCCATATTTTTTAGACTAAAAAAGTATGAAAGCATAAGCAAAAGTGATGTTAATAGATACCGACCCATATGCTCCACCCAGGTTTTGGGAGCAAACAAATGTGGATTCAAATACGCCACCAAACATGGACATGTATCAATATTAAATACAATTAGTTTAGCAAGTTACTCGCGTGTGATGTTCAAACAACGTTTAGATGTGTCTTAATGAAGAAACATAGTCCCAAAAGACTGGTAATAGTGAACAAACATGTAACCTAAGATCCAGGCTTCCTAAACACCTATGTGTCCACAATCTTGGAGGATATAGTAATGGAATTAGGTAAGATTTGACTTGCAAGGAGCTAATACGCGTCTTATGAGAAAACGCCGTTCAAAGATTGAGACACTTGCATATTAGTTTCGGCTAAACCAATGTTTCTCATTTAGTGTTTGGAACGTTTGCTTTCCTACGGACCTATGTAATTTTATACTCACTCCATGTTTCGGGTTTCATAAGCTTAATGATATATAATGTGCTACCGATTGTCGTTGTCAAGATGATCTAGTAAATTTACTTGCGTATCTTATATCGCCATCATACATTTATCTAG
The DNA here is from genome assembly GCA_019973895.1 of Chrysanthemum seticuspe. Classification (NCBI taxonomy): domain Eukaryota; kingdom Viridiplantae; phylum Streptophyta; class Magnoliopsida; order Asterales; family Asteraceae; genus Chrysanthemum; species Chrysanthemum seticuspe. The sequence continues at coordinate 278,894,089 of BPTQ01000001.1, read as the reverse complement.
AATGGCCTTTATCCGGTATTCGACAGCAAGCCAAAACCAAACTAATAAAGTATTCACCATTCCATACTTCCATGTGACAAGAAAATCATCCACAATCTTAGGCGGGGCATTATCGTAGACTCCACCACACACGAAGGGGCTGTTTGGGGCGCGAACAACCACGACCAAAAGAGGGGGGGGTAGGGATGGCGCGCAAAGACGGTTCTTGATATTGGTTTGGTGAAATACTTCGCCCTAACGGAAAAAGAAAAAATATATTATTATTATTATTTTGACTATTACACCCATCCTTAAAACCTAATTGATGAAATGTTAAATAATTGTTCAATCATTACATTGCAATTCAACATTTACCCAAAATGCCGAAAGTTATTCTCAGCAATCACTAGCCTTTTTATTTCAAATACTTGTTTCCAAGTTTTACCTCAAAACACTTCTAAAGTGCAACTTAATTCGTCTCATAATAATAAGTATTCATTTTCATAATACACAAAATTTAAAAAAAAATTATCTTATAATAAGTGTTCATTTTCATAATACATAAAATTTTTAAAAATTCCACTAACTTCATTCCCCACCAACTGAATATCATATCTGCCCACTAAATTCGATTTTCGTCTGTTGAAATATAAAGTGAACACTTATTATAGGACATCTAAAAATAGCAATGTGAACACTTAATATAAGACGAGGAAGTAATATTTAGCATTGCAATAGCATCTGTTTGTCAAGTTGAGACTTAGACTTGAGTAATCATATTCGTAGAACATTTCTCCAACAGGAAATTTTGAGAATTGACATTTTGAAAAGGGTTTTACGAGTTGCGATCATTGATTTTTAGGTTATAAAATACGACTTAGCGAGCAAAACTCTTTGCTCTCCCTCTTATTTTTGCTCGCTCGATTTGTGATATGTGGCAAGGAAACTATTTGCTCCCCCCCCCCCTAAGTGCCGATTTGTTTCATTCATTTGATACATACATGGTTTGGTGAGTGTCAAGCTTTACATTTTAAAAATAGCTACATACATGGTTGGTGAGTGTCAAACTTTACATTTTAAAAGTAGCAAGCAAACATAACACACTAGCAAACATTTGCTTGCCATGTCATTTTTCAAAGTGGTGAGCAAATTTTATAAGTAGCGAGCAAATGATGGTGGCGGGTAAATGTATTTGCTTGCTATGTCGATTTTGGCAATGTGAAAAAATATTGTCGATTTTGGTTATTGGGTTTGGTAAGAGTAGATTATGGTAATTGATTTTTTCTCCAATTCATTAAATATAGAGTATATTACACCGTTCGTCCCTGTGGTTTAGGCTAAATCCCTACCCACGTCCTTGAATTTTTTTTTTCGTGATTGATCCTTATTAGGAAACCGTGTAACACCATCCGACTTTACACTAACGTCTGTTAAATATTTATGTTAACTCCCGTCATGTGATCTTAAATATTTACATTAAATCCTCTCATGTGACATGCTCATGAGGGTCACTATGACGGCGGCGGGTGGCCGACAGTGACTTTGGTTGTAGTGGTGATGGTGTTGGTGTTGGTGATGTTGATGGGTTTGATAGTAAGTGAGGAGAGAAAAATATTATAGGTGAAGAGAGAAAAATAATTGAGAAAGAAAGAGTAAGTACTTGTATTATTATGTTAAGAAAAAATTACACGTTTGGTCTTTGTGGTTTGCTCATATTTCATGTTTAGTCCTTAAATCGTTTTAATTACACCAGAGATACCTATTTTTGAAACATTGCACTCATTTAGTCTCTATTTTGGATGGAACGTTAGTTTTTCTGTTAAGTGTTTGCACCGTTAGTCCCTCCATTAATAATTTTTGAACCGTTAGTCCTGTTTTTTCAAATAATAGTTTTCGCCAGTTAGTCCCTCCGTTAATAATACTTTTCGCTCTTTCTTTTTTACGTTTTTATCCGTTTTCGTACGTATTTTATTCATTTTCCCCCGTTTTTTACGTTTTTCGTCTGTTTTTTACGTTTTTATCCGTTTTCGTCTGTTTTTATATGTTTTCGTATGTTTTTTACGTTTTTGTCCGTTCTTATCTGTTTTTGTCCGTTTTCGTTCGTTTTTTATCCGTTTTCGCCGGTTTTTTTTTTCTTCTGTTTTTGTCTGTTTTATCCGTTTTCGCCAGTTTTTTGCCCGTTTTTAACCGTTTTCATTCGTTTTTTTAACCATTTTCGCACGTTTTTATATGTTTTCGTCCGTTTTTGTCCGTTTTCGTCCTTTTTTTACGTTTTCACCCACTTTTTACGTTTTCGTCTGTTTTTTTAACCGTTTCGACCGTTTTTTACGCTTTTGTCATTTTTTTATCCATTTTCGACCATCGTTTTTACTTTTTTGTCCGTTTTTATCCCTTTTCGTTTGTTTTTATCCGTTTTCGCCCGTTTTTTACGTTTTTGTCCGTTTTCATTCTTTTTTTATCCGTTTTCGCATGCTTTTTTACGTTTTTATATGTTTTCGTGCATTTTTTTCACGTTTGTGTCCGTTTTTATCCGTTTTCATCCGTTTTTTAATGTTTCGCCCGTTTTTTTACGTTTTTGTTTATTCTTATCCGTTTTCGTTCTTTTTTTTATCCGTTTTCGCCCGCTTTTTTACGATTTTTTTTCCCCTTTTTTTCGTTTTCGCCCGTCTTTTTTACATTTTTGTCTGTTTTTATCTGTTTTCGTCCCGTTTTTGCCCGTTTTTTACGTTTTTAATCCGTATTTTACGTTTTTATCCGTTTTCGTCTGTTTTTATATGTTTTCGTCCGTTTTCTTACATTTTTCTCCGTTTTTATCTATTTCGTTCGTTTTTTATCCGGTTTCCCCTTTTTTTTTATGTTTTTTGTCCGTTTTTTGCATTTTTATCCGTAATAAAATGGACGAAAACATATAAAAACAGACAAAAAACATAAAAAAAACGATTGACAAACTTTAAAAACAGGCAAAATAGATAAAAACGAATGAAAACGGATAAAAATAGACAAAAACGTAAAAAAAAGGGTAAAAAACGGATAAATAACGAACGAAAGCGGATGAAAATAGACAAAACGTAAAAAACGGGCGAAAACCTTAAAAAACAGACAAAACGGATAAAAACGGACAAAAACATAAAAAATAACTGGACGAAAACATATAAAAACTTAAAATAACGTACGAAAACGGATAAAAAACGAATGAAAACGGATAAAAAAAAACGTAAACAAATGGGTGAAAACGGATAAAAAAACAAATGAAAACGAATAAAAACGGATAAAAACAGATAAAAACTTAAAAAAACGGGCGAAAACGTAAAAAAACGGAGGAAAAGGGACACAAACATATAAAAACGTACAAAACGTGCGAAAACGGATAAAAAAACGAATGAAAACAGACAAAAACGTAAAAAAAATAGGCGTAACGGATAAAAAATAACGAAAACGGATAAAATCATAGAAAAACGGTCGAAAACGGATAAAAAACGGATAAAATCGGATAAAAACCTAAAAAACGGATCAAAACATATAAAAACAGACGAAAATTGATAAAAACAGACGAAAAACGTAAAAAGAAAAGGGGGGGGGCGGATAAAAACGAACGAAAACGGACAAAAACGTGACAAATAAACGGGCGAAAACTATTATTAACGGAGGGACTAACTGGCAAAAACTATTATTTGAAAAAATATGACTAACGGTGCAAAATTATTAACGGAGGGATTAACGGTGCAAACACTTAAAGGAGAAACTAACGGTCCATCCAAAATAGGGACTAAATGAGTGCAAGGTTTTAAAAATTGGTATCTCTGGTGTAATTAAAACGACTTAGAGAATAAACATGAAATCTGAGCAAACCATAAACGTGTAATTTTTTTGGTGAGGACCATTTGACCAAATGTAACATAATTGAGTGAAGTGACAATCTTACACTCATGTGCAAGTCACATGAGAGGATTTAATGAAAATATTTAACACACATTAGAAATAAGGACATATAGGGCCTGTTTGGCAAGAGCTTTATTTGGGAGCTGTTAGCTTTTTGTTATAAAATAATCTCTTCTAAAATAAATAGCTCCGTTTGGATAAGTTTGGATGCATTAACTTCAAGCTTTTATTTCAAACAAATAGCTCCTAAATGAAAAGCTGATTCATGAAGCTTTTTAAACATTTTGGAGCTGTTAAAACTTTAAATTACTGATATACCCTCTAAACATTTGTTTATAATTATATATATGTCCTTTTACGTCATTTTACATCTTATAATTACATTTAACAGCTAACTTACCAAACACTTTTATTGAAAAAAAGATACAGCTTGTAGCTCATGTTAACAGTTTTGCAGTTAACAGCTTACAGTTTACAGCTTACAGCATACAGCTTACAGCTAGTTTTGCCAAACATACCCTATAATGTTACAAGGTTTCATTGCAAGAATCAATCATGTAAAAAAATCAGAAACACTGGATTTCACCTAAACCATAAAAACGAACAATGTAATTTATTCTTAAATATTTTGAATATATTAGGAGCGCAAAAGCAAAATGCATTGTAAGCTTAATTATATCACAAAATTCTTAGCAAATCATCATTCAACTCGAACACAAGGTCGAGTATGCTAACAAAACTATAATGTTTGCTCCTATAAGCACAAGGTTAACAACAAAAGAAGAAAAAGAATGTGGTTCCGCTGAAGCAGGATAACATGAAGCAGAATATATACAATCATACCTTTACCTAAAAATAGAGTTCGAAAGTCCATGAACTCCTTTAATGAAAATACTCTTCCTAGAATATAAATAGCAATATATGAGCACAATATCTGCATAAAACCATAGAAAATCCTCATTTATAGTTCATTTCGTGACCAATTGTCTACAATATGGTGAAATAAAGAGCCATTTCCCATTTTGGTCCTGTGCGACTATAAGCTCAAATGTACAAGTAGATAGTTGGTCGCACAGTCTCAGAATCACACATGACCAAAAAAAGAAATGACCTTTTACTTGACCATGTTGTGAACCATCTAAAAGTGGATAGAATATAACGGGAATTTTCTCAAAATAACAAACATGTCATTTCTAAGACTTTTGAAAACATCCGGGTGTAGTCGTGAGTCGTAACTAGTGATCATTAGGAGACCGCCATCTCTCCTTTTAGCTTTTTTTCTCCTAAACTTTTTCATTAACAATTTGTTGAAACAAAGAGATCGACATCTCTGATTTTTTATTTTTATTTTCATTTTCAAACTTTTTTAGATAATAAAAATTAAAATTTCTTTAATAACTAAAAAAATTACATAATAATTCAAATAAAACTAAAAACATTAAATAAAATTACAAACTAGTGCCCATTTGCTCGACGCCAAATATATTCCATTAATCCGCTTTAAGGCTTAGATGAGTCGTTTCGTTGTGTATCGCCATAATAACTTCTAATGTTTCGTCATTCGTTCGTTCGGAATGATCATCACGATATTGCTTTTTTTGATAAAAGTATAGAGAGATTGCCAACCTTTTGTCCTTTAAAGAGCCAGGTGCAGCTCGGGCGAATAACAATGTTATTCATCTCTCACCTCAGCGAGACATTATCACCTCACCAATAACTTAAACACTCCCCACCACCCAAAAAAATCCTATTGATGCATGTAAGTTCCACAAAATACGTTAAAAAAAATATTCATCCACTCAAATAAATAAATAAATAAAAAGAAAAAGGAAAAGAAAAATGCAACAGTTGGTGCAATGGTTGGGAACCAACGGGTGGTGTCATTCGTCGGTTTTTGGCGAACGTCGGGCGAACAATTGACTGCACCAGGCACTATTCGAATCATATTATGTAATATGATATAATGCATGTATATATTTATATCCTTACAGAAAGCTTCGAGAGGGTCACGGGATGTTTTCATACCCATTTTGCAGATATTCCTTTTGATCATCAGGAACGGTGTCGTATGCCAACTAACGAATTGCACAGGTACACTTCATCAATGTGAAAATGCCAACTCTTCCCGAACAATCACTAGTTTGTAGAAAATACGAACAATTATCGGTTATTTCTTGAATAATGCATGAAAACTGTGTACGGCTAATTCGGAACCTCTTACGGAATGAATCTACGCCATACATTGAGTTTCAGAAAAGTAAGCCGCCACTAGACGATCATGAGCACCGTAAAGATCTCTTTCTATCTCGTTTCGTGGGATTTTGGTAATTGAAGAAGATGAAGCTTGAATAACCGTAGTAACGGCCTCCGTGAAAAAAATGCTAGATCGCTACTAATTTCAGAATGTATTTGAAAGTGTGTATAAAAATGAAAAAATAATAAGGTATTTAAGGACCAATGGAGCATTAGTCCAATGGTTGGAGCACTTGTGCTTGAGTCAATTGACCCAAGTTCAAGTCCAATCCTTGGCATTTGCTTCATATAGGTACCCACCTCCGCAAAACATATGGGCACACTGGAGAGACTTTGTGGAATAAGAGCTCAGGGGTCCGAGTCTTGGCTCGTGCTCACTCCAGTTTGTGCCCCACTAGGCCAGTAGAGTTGCCGGAGCTATTCCTTGTGGGGTGGACAATTGCTGGTACCAAAAGGCACCCGGGGTCAGGGTGTTCCCGCCAATCTACACCTTTTGTGGAATAAGGTATTTAATGGGTAAAGTAATAAAGCAAGTAACGGTTATTTTTTTGGGTTGTGCATATTTGAATCAGTCGGCTGACCGACCAACATCTCCGATTCGTACCCGAGGGACACGTCCTTCTTGGATCACCGTGCTAAGGCAGACACGTCGAGTATGCCCGACAAACTGATGTCGACCAACTTACTATACCCGACATCATACTTCAAAAAATAAAAAGTTTTTGATTATTATTAAAGTATATTTTTAGTTTGTTATAGCTCGTTATAGGGAAACTATTTTTTCAAAGACTTTTCACCCTATTAATTTGTGTCGGCATTTTGTACTTTTGAGCAAATTTTGTCACCATTGAACCAAACAAAATGATAAGTAAAGAGTAAGTGTGATTCACATGTCTAACAAAGATAATTAATATTTAAATCTAAATCTAAAATTTGCAACCCACTAGATAACTAGTTTACATAGATGTAGGGATGAGCATTTCGACCCGAATCTCGAAACCGAACCAGAACCGTACCGATTTCTTATATACGGTACGGTACCGGGACTACGAAATAAGGTGAAAAAAAATTCGGGGCCACTAATTCGGTACGGGACCGGTACCAAATCGGGAAATTCCCCCAAAAAAAACAGGAAAAACCCAATTTCCCAGTACCGGTACCGGTATCCGAATCCCGTTCGGTACGGTACCGGTACCACTAATTTATACTCGGGAAAAAATCAGTACCACTAATTCGGTACGAGATCGGTACGGGACCGGTACCGTGCTCATCCCTACATAGATGTATATATTCAAAGCAGTCGCTCAGACTAGTTACTTTCAGAAGGAGGTTGTTAAACATTACAATAAGATAACTTGGCATAAAAAAAGGCTCGACTTACCGAGTATAATGAACAAGAATCCTTCTCCGTTCGACTATCTTACACACAACAGTAAAGGCTATGTTAATCATTTGCTCGTTTTATATGAAAAAACAATCCACAAGCAACCTACACCATGGCCATAATCCAGCTTATTTAAGTATTTAGAACTGATTATTACAAATGACTTATCTGATTATTAACACCCCTGAAATTATCAAAAGTTGATATACATCATTCCAACATCAAACGAACCGTCACCACCAAATGTGGATATTTAGCATCGATGCCCAAAGCATAAACCAGTGACCCCTTCACACTCGAATCTAAAACCTCCAGATTCCTGAAATTAGCGGATCAATATCATTTACACACATATTCACAAGTATACCCCCACAAGTCATTGTTCAGTTCTAATATCACGTGCCCTCAACAGTCCGCAAAGATTATGACATCTGGTTGTTTAACTTTTTAAGTTCAGAAACGTTGATTTAGGTTCTAAAAAAGCGACCTATAGAACTCTAGTGCTTAGATTCAATGGGTCTGCTTTTGAGACATTTACCAGAAATATTGATACAGACTTTAATACGGACGTTTTAACAAATAACATGCGCATTTAACATAATACTCATCTTAATGGTTCTAGGCCATAACACATTAAATACTAGATACATATGCCTAAACACATATTAAGCCAAGACACAAATAAGTGCCTAATCACATTCGTTGTTTAGCAAATAAATTCAAGTCTTTATAAACTGACTACGAAATAAAGATAAGCAGTAAACAGGAAGACTAATACCACGGTGTGTCAGTTATGAAGCTTGATACAGATTACAAGACCAAATTGGTTACTTATAAAGCATAGAAACTCGTGTAAGAAAAATTTTAATCAGCTAAAATGCAATGTAATTAATAGGATTGCTGATGCTCTAACAAATTCACACAAGAAACATGACAGCTTCCATAAAGCATAGAAACCTGTGTTTATAAGCTACAAACTGCTATCATCAAAGTTTAGTATCAAACATAGTTGCATGCAGTGTAACAGGACTGATACTACTCTTAAAGGTTCACATAAGGGCCAGCGCAGTTAAACGCAAGCGCCAGGGTTGGGGCAGGCCTTGTCAGGCATGCCGGCTGTAACATGCTCAGGTGAGGCAGGTTAAAAACTAGGAATGTACATTTGTCGGTATATTTAGTGCTACATTTTTTAACTTTTATTTTTGAATACGATATTGCCCCTGAAGTTAGATAGTCAAATTAAAAGATTGAGAGTTTTGGCTCACTTTATATATAAATATAGAATAGTCATCTGCATCTTCTTATGCAAAATGAATCGGAAACGACAACCTTATTCGATATCTTTGGTTCGCTTAGAACTTACTGTTCTTGGTAATTTACACTTTAAGATTACTGGCATTTAACGTTTCTATTACTTCATAACGTTAAACTGTGTACAATCTGGAAGCTTCACCAGCTGACTTCATTCAGGCCATCTAACAGAAGGCAAGATGCAAGGCCAGTCAATTCAGTTGGACTTTTAACATACGAGTGCCATGATAAACGCTAGAAACAAGCCTATCGAGAAAATGCAGAGCGCCAAAAAAAGAAAAAAAAAAAATATTGAAACATATCGATTAACGTCTCCCTGAATCTCTCATAAAGTCTAAACTATAATGAGTACTTGCATGCGAAAGTCACCCATGAAAAGAGCATATACTCCTCAGAAGTAAAAAATAATAATAATAATAATAATAATAATAATAATAATAATAATAATTAAAAAAAAAAAAAAAAAAAAAAGATACCTTACCTTGCATCGGAGATCTGTAAACTTGTGCGGTGTGTTCCCATACTCTAACCAAAATCATTCAAGGTGTTTCCTGACATCACAAAACACTTGTACAATATGATAGAATCTGGAAAATGTATAGCTAACTCAAACGAAGAAAAAAAATGGTAATTCTATTAATATAAACGCACAATCACTGAACGCAGAAGATAAGATCAATTTTTATCTAGCTAATTGACTGTTGACGCAAAAAAGAGTTCCTAATTTTTTCAAATTTGAGGTATGAACTAATGTTGCTAGATTACAATAAATATTATCGACAAGGAGAAGAACCATTGAACTCTAGCTAATGAGGCAGACGAGAATTCTGCAATTGTGCTGAAGCTACATTGTGATACTGTGTAGATGCCACGTTGTGGAACATTGCCGGTACTACACCTTGTAAGTGTGGTGGCATCATGTTATGTAACTGTAATAGCCTTGTGTTTGGAAGATCCTGCAACAAACATTAGATATAAGAAACCAGATTTGCTAGGGACCAATACAAACTTACAATCATGTACAAATTTAGTCATAGTTCTTTACTTAGAGCCAGAGATTATAGACGCCACGCTACTCACTACCAACTATAAGTTCGCATGACATTGTTTCAGCAGTTATCTATTATAACGAAATTCATCAAATAGCGAACTGATCATGTCATAAGCATTTGCGTTTACACCAAGTTGACCACCAATTTCGCAAACTACCAGTTTCTTTGTGAAATAAATATGATCAAATACAGAGCGAAATTCTCAATGCTGGTGACTCCAATAAACATGATGGTGATAATTTTGGTAAAAACACAAATTTATACGACATTTTTTAACAAAACGGGGAACCATATGTTATATGCCTCTTTTGATAAGTTTCTATTAACGACAAATAAGCACGGTAAAGATTAAAGACCAAGACAAACCATTTGATGAAAACTGGCATTGATCCCAATATTTACAGCTTCCGCTTGTGCAGGTACCTGATTCATGTGATATAAGCTTGTTTAGACACATGAAATATGAAGAAAAAGTAAAAAAGAAAAAAAAAACTTCAAATCCTCTCAAAGCAAATAAAAGGACCTTATCTTTCGTAACTGCAATACCATCATTGTTTGACTTTCCTTTACCAGACGCCGCTCTCTTAACACCTTTGTTTACATTCAAATTAGCCATTGGCTCTACAGGAACTCCAATTACAACTTGTTCTTCTTCATTCTCAGCAGAGTTATTTACATTCGAGCATTGCGTCATAGCATCTTTTATGGCATCTAATGCAATCTTATAACTCTCTTGTGATATTGACCCTTCTTCACCTACTATAATAGCCCGACGACACAAGTCATTTAAGCGGCGTATCTTCGTTTGTACACTCTCCAGCTTTTCGCTCAGAGGGATTCTACTAGCAGCAGCATTCGTCCATCTTTGCAGTACATATTTGACCGGGATAGTGAAAACACCCGACATTTGAAGAACCACAATCGCATGCCTACACAAATAACCTCTAAATTCAAATGAACGACATGAACAACAGATATCCAACTGCGTTTCATTCCATTCCACCATGTAATCTTGATTGGTTTCAAAGTCTTTTACGACATACGTTATGGAACTACCGTCTTCTTTTTCTACCCTAAGATGACACGCTGCTGCTCCCAAAACCTCAACTTGAAACTTTTTAAAGATCGCATGAGTATATACAGATGACAACTGTTTCTCGAAGGGTGAAGGAGACTTCACCTCCGGTGTGTCATGCCACGCGTCAAAATATGCTTTCGCTTGTTCTTCATACATATCTTCAACGATCACCTTGTATCGTTCTAGAAAGACTCTCAACGAAGTGTCGACCTGAACGTATTTTTCAAAGAAGGAATTTAAGCTTTCAGAACGAGAACGTGTAGACAACCCAGCAAGAGATACATTTTTTATAAACGTTGGTGCCCATAATCTTCGATCTTGGTACAATGACTGAAACCATGTATCCTCGCCTAGATTGAATTTGTTAACCAACTTCATCCACCTTTTGTCAAACTGTTCTTCAGTCCATGACTTGTGTATACATTTATCAAACTTTGCCATGAAAGTATCATGCCACGGGTTCATATAATCAAGCTGACTCGAAAACTTTTCCAAGACATACCACAGACAATAACAGTGTCGTGTATCAGGGAATACTGATGCAATAGCGGCTTCTAAATAATTGCCCTGATCACTAAGTATTACATTTGGAGCTCGGCTACCCATTGCCAAATACCATGTTTGGAATAACCACACAAATGTGAAAAACGTCTCATCTGCAATCAACGCACACCCGAGTAACGTAGGCTGACAATGTTGGTTGACTCCGATAAAAAGAACCAGCGGTATCTTATACTTGTTCATGAAATACGTAGTGTCAAAAGAAACCACATCACTAAAGTTTGTATAGTCGTCAATCCCCTTAGCGTCAACCCAAAAAACGTTTCTCAGTTGATGCTCTTCGTTTAAATCCACAGCATAGAAAAACTTGGGATTTTCTTCTTGCATTGTTACAAAGTGTTCAAGAAGCTGGGCATCTCCCTCCTCTAACGTTAAACTCCGACCCCTATCATTTTGATTCCTAATAAAATTATCCAAACCATTACACTGATATACACCATATTGTTTGGACATGGAAGCTAATATCGTTTTCCTACGTGCCTTAGCATCAGTCTTATGTGGGTCCGAACCCCTATGGCTTCTAAAAAAATGTGACTGAGACGGAATAAGTTCATGGTTATGCTCCTTTACAAAACTATGTATGTACCATTTTCCGTCTGGTTTTCGCTTAACATGCATACTTGCCTTACACCCTATCTTAGGTGAAGGCCGTGGATTGATTGCATCGTCGGATTGTTGCTTGTTACCATATCTTATACACGAAAACTTAGCATCAATAAACTCCTTTGATGACCTAGAACGACGACTGCTCAGTTTGGCAGTCCCAAACCCCACAGACTTTGCATATTCTTTATAATACTCGTAAGCTAAATCATTTGAATCAAATTCGATGGGTTCTTCAGGTTCTGATTTAGTAACTTCGGGGACAGCATTAACATCCATATTTGCAGTAGCAAAGTTCAACTGCTCTCCAATTTAACCACAATATAAATTCGCATTTGTACTATCACATTCGCAGATACAAAACTTCCTCTTGTTGATCCCTTGGATAACCTAGATAAATATGACAAATATGTAAGGGTTGTTGCATATAACGCCGACGTACTTTTTAATTTCTCCCTTTTAGTCATTGTACTTAGGGGGTGTTTGTTTCGGCTTATATAGTCGGCTTATGTCTTATTTGGTTTTGGGCTTATGTTTCATAAGCTCACTTTTTGTGGCTTATTTTGAAACTTTCCGGCTTATATAAGTTTATTGTGTCACAATAAACTTATATAAAGTTTCAAAATAGGCCACAAAAAGTGAGCTAATGAAGCATAAGCCCAAAACCAAATAAGCCATAAGCCGGCTATATAAGCCGAAACAAACACCACCTTAACTGTTTTCTTCCTTTTTTTTTTTTTTGGTTACCTGAGTTTTCGACTCGACATTGTAACGACTACAATAATTCATGCCACTATATTATCTAAACCAATACATTAAACTAAATTATTAAAACTATATATCTATGTGCCTAAATTACTACTAATAAAACTAAAACATGCTCATAGCAATCAGAGGCACAAAATTAAATCATTAAACTAAATATTATAAATTAGAAATAAAAATTTAAATAAAATTACCAGAAAAGAAACGAGAAATGATTAGGGTTTTGGTTCAGATCACGTGATTTGTGGTTTTAATACTTTTAGGGTTTTGGTTCAGAATTTGGGGGTGATGTGTTGAAGAAGATGAATTTTTTTTATTTTTTCTTTTTTGGGTTTAAATTAAATGAAAAGGAAATAAAAATGGGTTAAAAAAGATGTTTTAGAGTGCACTTGTGTTGGGTTGTGACGTTGACACGTGGTATCTACTTTGGTCCAAGGGGAACTTTCACCTCTTTATTTATGCCACTCTCATAAATAAGACTAGGTACGATTACGGCCGTGCTATAGCACGGCCCAAGAACGTCTAATAATCTCTTAATTATGGTCCGTAAATGTAGAAAACAACAATCATATAGTGTTGCATATGTTTGAAGCTGCTATCATGTCAGGTAATATATAAGATGAATCACATATGTAAAGAATCTTTTTGGTGTGAACCAAAAGTTACATTTGTATGTCCGTCCCCTTTAGGCATTGACTTAATGCGGTATCACTTTAAAAACAATATGTCACATGAGTTACAATGACTTCAATCACAACTTCTAATTAAAAGTCACTAGAACAAGTATTCAATACTTCAATCACAACTTCTAACCATTAAAGAACCATCAATCAATACTTAAAAGATTTGCACGGAATCAGGATTTTTCCGCTAGTTAAAACCATTTGAAGAAAGATATAGATGTGTGTCATTAACTAATTAAAATAAAGTTTCACACTACAAACAGAAATGAATGTTAATTTGGTACTGCTAGTGTAATTTGCCTAACTTTAAACTCATAATATTCTACTTAGTATTTTACTTAAGTTATCATATTATTTCAAGTTACAATAGAATAAACTAAATGTGTTATGCGTATTTCTCTTTATATAAACGTTTAACTGACATCATGTATAAGATATTTTTTCAAAAAAACTTTATATAAAACATAGTATAGTTTTTTCAACGTGATAAAAGATAAATACGTGAGTGAACCTTGCTTTTCTATTTCGCCATGTTCGTTTCATTGATTTGGGAACCACTTTCTTCTTTTTTTCTTTTTTTTTTCACTTTTTTTTTTAATTATATATCAACCATCTCCTTTACTATCTCGCCATGCTTGTTTGGCACATTTGACCTAAACTCTTTCTTTTAACCTTCTTTTCTCGCATGTCTTTGTTTTTTTTTTTTTAATAAAAGTGACTGACACACTCCCAAATCTTATTAAGTCACTCTACAAGTAAAATTATACTTAAAATATAATTGTTTATGCAATTGTCTATTGCATAGAGTAAAATGTCATAATAATTTTGAAAGAGTGCAAATCAATTTCCTTAATTTAAAGAAATTTCGCGGGTACATGAGTGGTCCGTCGACTTAAAATTTTAATTTTGTCATTTAAAAAACATGCGAGATAAAAATTTTAAGATAGATGAGTTGTAAAAATTTGCCATTAGGAGGGAAAAAAAACACATGATGATTAACACATATTCTTTGTTTATTTGGAAACACATTGAAACTATACGAAGAAAAAAACTTTGGATCATCCAATTATTTTTCTTGTTTAATTGTCGTTTTTTGTACATTCTAGTTAATTTTTGTTTTGATTGTTCACTTTCTATCATAACATGAAGATGCCAAATCGCTTTTGTTCACTTTTTGTCATAGCATTGAGATGCCAAATTACTTTTGTACTAATTCACATGCTACTTTTTTCATGTCATCCTTTAGGTAATAACTTTGTAAATTGGCTAATTTGCAAAAGTCAATGGATGATCTAATAGCTTTATCCAATGTTCAAGTTTTTCTATTCACTATTTTATTTTTATAGGTTCCATGACTTCCATCCATTTATCCACAAAGCTTCCATCTTGATGAGTATTTTCTCGGCATATAGATTTCAAGGTCTGAAGTCAAGTTCAATGGATCAGTGCGTCAAAAGGATTTCAAGCTACAAGCTAATGTTGCGTCTGTTTTTTATGTCTCAATAAGCCAAATAGATTTCTTTTGTAATATTTACAACTCTCTTGTAACACTTGCAAGTCCTTAAATTCATTTAATCTTTTCTAACAGTACAATGTTTCAAATCCAAATTGAAATTTCATATTTTGAGTCAATTTCAAGTTTTGAGATCCGCACTTTTGTCTCGAGGCTCGAGACACAAACTTGGTCACATGAAACCCAAAATTTTAATTTAGCCAAATAAACTTTTTCTGTCTTGTAACAAAATTATTTGTAATGTATAAAATAGTTGGTTAAATCCTTAAAATCAATAACAGTTATTATATAACAAGTTATAGTCAAAATTTAAACATAAAAATAATATATTCAAAATCACCTTAAAATCATCATTAGCCAAATTTTAAATATCCATGCTTGTTAATTTCAAAAGCTTTTAAACATTTTCGAAAACATAAAAACTTACAAAAATCTCAAAAACTTATTCACAACTAATATTACTATATCATAAACATTTTAAACTACAAATCATATTATAAGTTACAAAAATCTCAAAAACTTATTTACAACTAATATTACTATAACTTATTTATAAGTTACAAAAATCTCAAAAGCATACTTTTTTATTTCCGGCAGTGGCACAGCGTTTTTCGGGCGAACCCAGCATTTTTCCGGCGAACATAACAGCTTGTTTCGGCGAGAGTTGTGGCTACAGCAGCTTGTTCCGGTGACCACAGCAGCGTGTTTCCGGCAACCACAACAGCTTGTTCCGGCGGGACTATAAAATAAATAACAAAAACGTTAGATCTACAAATAAAACTTATAAATCTACAAATGAAATCAATAGATCTATAAAAAAAATATATATAGATCTATAAAAAAATATATATAGATCTATAAAAAAAAAAAAAAAAAAAAAAAAAAAAAAAAAAAACTCTAGATCTACAAAAAAATAAAAATAGATCTATAGAAAAAAGTATATATCATGCAAATAAAATGTAAAGACATATACAAATCTTGCGAGAAATGAAACAAGTAAGACATACCCTTTCTCGGTTCCCATTATTTTGAATCATCAAAAAATCGAAAATAGAAGCTAAAAAAATGCAAGTCGCGTATACGTAAGTGTAAATTTGTAAACAAAATCGTATAAAAAGTAATTGATGAAAGAAAGATCGGTTACCTTAAAATCGTATAAAAAGTAATTGATGAAAGAAAGATCGCTTACCTTGGTCCGAATACGGCTTCACCGAAAAATGGTAGTGTACAATCACAGTTGGAGGTTTGAGGTTGAAAGAAAAATGAGGTGGGTGAAAGTGTGAAACAATATGAAATGATGTGAATGGTGGGAGATAGACTTTTGTTTATCTAGCAGCTTCTTGAGAAGTAATACAAATGCTTACGTGTCCTCTTTTTGAAGCCTTACGTGTCTTTTTTTTAAGGCTACACAGTAAATAAGGGTCTTCTTTTTATATTATAGGTAGATAAGGGTGTGTTTGGTATACGACTATTAGAATCAATGAATCACAATGATTATCATTGCAAGTGTTTAGTTAGTAAGTTGGGGAATCAAACTATCACTTCATACTCATAGACTCATAGTAAGGGGAGTAGATACCTTTTTTAATTGATTCCTGTGGGACCCACCACTAACATGTAAATTATTTTTCCAATGCAAAATTCACCCCTTTTTATTTGTTCATTTTAATATTTTATATTTTTTGGACCCACCACTAACATGTGAAAACCATACCTTAAAGTTCATACCAAACAATGGAAATGGAATCGGTATCCTTAATCCCATACTACCCTCTAATCAATGTCATATTGTCATACCGATTGTGATTCCCGGTAGCATACCAAACGCACCCTAAGTAAATAACCCATCTATTTTGCTATCAGTTTTGTTACTTTAACGACGCGTCAGTTTCATCTAAAACGACACGCTTTTACCAATGATAGTGTGTCTCTTTTTGTGTCACTGCACAAATGAGCCTCACACCCCTCGTCAAATCAAAAAGATCCAAACTGACGCATCACCGACGAGGTGGTATCGATGTCACAAAACTAACGTGCGTCAGTTGACACTGGTCTAAGTTGTATATTGGCCCCTATATTTGTCTTGATAGTTAATTGCGAGACATATATTTAAAGAAAGGATTAGATAATTTATATGAAAATAGTTTATTGGCTTATGAATAATTGGGTTCATCGGTTTTTATCAACAAAAAACTGCCACACATGTTTGTACATACAATTAGGCATACAAAATATTTATGTCAATTATGTTGCTATTATGTCATCATATGGCTAAAGTTTTAAATGCGGACCATGCGGATTGATGATCGGATTACCAAAATGAATAAGGTGTTACGAACATTGAGTTTGAATAATGCAAGTACTTTTTAAGGTTTCGAGAGACCTAAAACAAATTTTTTCTTCATAAAAGGTCATTTTAAATGTTCGTAATATTGGGGCCATGTATATTGGGGCTAAAGCATGTGCCTCACTAACTTTGTTGCTAAATCGACCATGTTCATGAATTGTCTATAAACAGATGAATGTTAGCTGGATTAGCATATTAGAAATTCTCAAGAGTCGATTCTTGCGCTTAGCGGAGATTCTCAGCACTCAAGATTAATGAAGACCATAATATATTCATTTTACTCGCAATAGAAGGTTCTTTGATGCAAATGAAAAATCTTTCTATCGATTATAAACCAAAGGTCTAAGTGCTTTGCTCTTCTCCTATGTATCTAATAAACCACATTTATAATGTGAGGGGGAAAGATTGGTTGAAGCAGAATGGATACCTATCCGGAAGTCAATAAACCAAGATGTGTACTTAAGACTGAAGAAACTACAAAGATCGAAGCTGAGTGGTAGATTCTTCATCTACATCAAGAACATATATGTCAAAACCTTCTAATTCAACAACAAAATTATCATCAGCAGCAACTTCCTCAACTTTCACGTTCTTAAAATGATAACATATCATGATTGGGGGATATTTGTTTGTTCATAGACTTTTCCAAGGTCGATTTCGCTGATACTTTGAATGAGCCGACCACATGACCAAGGAATTCTATCAAGAGATGATGATTGAAGACATTAGAAGATCAACTTCCACAAAGCAATATTATTACACAAGGTTCTTAGAATATGACGAGCAAAGATAAATAAGATTTATAATCACTAAAATATCCAATCTTCAATATGCTCCGTCAAACTCTCGTAGAATATTCTTTAGCAACTCCCAACATTCAAGATTCAAGACCAAGATCAAGCTGAAGATCAAGTGTCAGAGTTGCAGATGAAGAATAAGAGATAATTGTTTTTAGGATTACGCAAGGACATAGCTAAATCAAGATCACTAAGAGAGACAAAAGTTATGCTACATAGAATATCATCATTCATCAATCCTTCTCGAAAATCCAAGTTTAGATGAAGACTATGCTAGACTAGATATTGCTAGAAATTACAAATGAATGTAACAATAGTCTATCATAAGTCTAGGGTTAGTTTAGTTATCATTGTAATATTTTATGTACTAGGGCCTAATGTGTAACAAATTTATTCTCACAAATAATTAGAAGGGTATAAATACCCTATGGATGACAATGACAACACTTTTCACATTTTACTTTTGTGGTAAAGTTGATATAATATAGACCTTTCTCGACTACTAATTGTTTTTCTCTCTCTATTGGAGACTAACAATTACTGAGTTGTATAATCTACTTTAAGAAATCCTTTATGTCACATATCTATAAAATAGAAAACGTAAAAATCGTATAAATAAATACGCTTAGAAATTGGAGGCCTTGAATTTGATAAAAAGATCCCACGGTCCAAGTAGGTTTCTCAGTAGATTCATGAATCTGGATCGCAAGAAATTCAGTCATGTCAAGCTCGTAGATTTCACCATGCTCATCATCGTCTCCCAAATACCACAACTTCTCTATTGAAGTACCCGTTCCTTGCATCAATTGTATCTTTTCCTCCTCAGCTAAATATTCTTACATAGTGATATCGTCCATAATAATTCCTGGTAACAAAAGCAAAATCGTCAGTAGGACGTGCACTGAAGGAAAATAATACAAAAAACTAAGCACGAAAAAATAAAAATTTACTAATAACTGACAGACGATACGCCGTTGTATGATCGATAAATTTTAAATCCAGTCTTTTTATTCAAAAAAATAACCAAATACGTCGTATCGATAGTTATCAATATGTCGTATTTTAGATTTAAAAATTCGGATATGTTTTTTAAAAAAATTAATAGATACACCGTTGCGCAAAAGCTTATACGCCGTATGACTTTTAGGGTTTTTAAAATCCTGGTTAAAACATAACACGCCGTATTTAAGAAATTAAATACGCCGTATCCGAATAATGAAATTCGATACGTTGTATATATAATAAAAACGCAATACACCGTATTCAAATAATGAATACGCCGTATCGTTTAACTCAACAAATTACAGCAGACATACAGAATGCATAAAACAAACAAAACAAACACAAAATCAAATAAAAACAAACAAAATGAATATACAACAAAGTTAGTTAAATAAAAATCTTAAAAGAGTTAAACTAAGTTAAAAACCAAAGTCAAAATACTAAAAAATACAAGTATTAAACAATTCACTCCCCGGCAGCAGCGCAAAAAACTTGATGTGTCTTTTGTCGTGTAGGTAATTTATGTATTCAAGTTGTAATCTTATATTTTGCCGACTTTACCTATAACAAACACTTACGTACAGTTATCCGGTCAAGGGTGAGCTAATTGGTAGGTAGGATCTCGGTCACTAATAGTGGAACGTTAACACTTAAACATCTATCAATATTTTAATTCTACAAGTTAGTCTAATTAAACCAATCTAATGCAACAAATGGGTTTTTAGCCTGAGAGACTAGCACAAGGTTTAGATTTAATAAAATTGTTTATGTAATAAAACAGTTAACACACTGTCACAATTCTCAATTTTCGGTCATTTTTCAAATTTATATTTCATTAACGTTTATTTTCCTATTAAATAAACGCTATCGCGTAATCATTTATTTTAAACATTTGATCCGACACTTCCAAAAATATTCCTAATATATTTTTATACTCATTTTAAGACTATAAAAATTATATTATTAGTTTACCCGATGTTTTCAATTTATTTGGTATATAAATTGTTATATATAAATATCTACGACGGTTTTAGTAAATCCAACTCGATAAATATTTATTCACTCAATACTTGTGAGAAATGTATTTTTCTTATAATTTTTATGACTTCAATACATTTTATTTTGTCCCGTTAAAATCTATCTTTGGCAAACGCTACACTAAATACTTAATTATATTTACAAAATATATACACTACACTTAACTTAATTATATTTGGTCATCAAAAACTTACCACCCCTTTCCCATTTTACCCTAAGGCCGGCCACATAACCCCCCCTAGTCACCATATGTATTCAATTTGTCTTTTGCTACTACTAGATATTTGCAAGAGTTCTAACTTTTCATAACACATACAACTTCATTTTTAAAAGGTGAAACAAACTTATATTCTCTCCATTTTCCTTCTCCATGGCCGGCCATATCAAGAGGAACAAAGGAAACCATAAATTTTTCTAGCTCAAGTATTATCAAGCTCAACTAGTAATCTATTTCAAGGTTTTGAAATAGAAACCTATAGATTAATAAAGTTTTCATCACTTTCTTTCACATAATCATTCAAGTAAGCATTTCATGATCTTCATAATTTTTTTTATATTCATCTTTATGTTATTCCATCATTTTTGCAAGAAAACATACAAGTTATATGATGTCTATACCACTTAAATTGTTTATAAGCACTATTAATTTATATTTGTTATCCTATAATTACTCCTTGAAATATATCATTTTGGTGATGTCTAGGAACCCATGACACCCTAAGAAGGTGTATGGTAGGATTTGAATAGCTTCGGAGTTGTTTTAAATTGGTTAGAATAGGTTTGGCGCGAGAAAAACCCATTTCGACAACTATAATTAAGGGTCTGATCTTATTTGTGAAATCTGGAAATTTCGACAGTTGATAAAAATATTTGGCCTAGATATTTGGAAAATATAGTTTAAAACAAAAACGTGGCCGCTTGAACGAGTTAAAACGGAGTTATAACGAAGAAGTTATGCTATTTACAAGTTACACGACGAAAACTATTTATTTCAGAAAATTCAGCATGTTGTCTTACCTTTTTACGAGTCAAAAATGGGTCTTAAGCGTTATAAAATGTGTCGACTTATCAAAAATATATTAGTATACTTTAATACGAAGCTAAGGACATATAAAACGTAGAAAACGGACTTGTAACGATTAAATTATACACGTTTACATAAAGTTGCCGTAACTATATTATATAAGAAAAACTAATATATTTCTATTAGACAAACCTTACGGCAACAAGGGACCATGTTGAGGGTCGCTTTTAACATTGATGTAGTACTTTTTATAACGTGATGTCTTCTAGTAAAAGTAAGTTCGCCAAGCATATTTTCCAAAATGTTCGACCGTTCGTCAAGCGGAGTTGTAACGAATAAAATACGGTCACTTAAACTTTGCCGAAAACCACCCTTAAACAATATTTTGGACACTAATACCATACTTTACCTATATTTTTCTTCATGATCGAGACCTCTAGGATGAAAACTTAAATGCTAAAACTTTGAGATAATGATACAAGCTTTCCAAAACCGTTGAGTTTGTTTCCTAACACTCGATGTGCACCATTTTACGACTAGCTTTTCGAGGCCATATAGTCACTTTCATGACTTGTCAAATTATATTATTTTGCGACGAAAAGTTATAATTTCATAATAAATCACTAAACGACTATCGTAGGATGTTGATTCAACGTATATACTTGTAAAGTATTTTATAACATGACGAGATGTCATAAACA
Organism: Chrysanthemum seticuspe; assembly: GCA_019973895.1. Lineage (NCBI taxonomy): Eukaryota > Viridiplantae > Streptophyta > Magnoliopsida > Asterales > Asteraceae > Chrysanthemum > Chrysanthemum seticuspe. The sequence continues at coordinate 278,872,119 of BPTQ01000001.1, read as the reverse complement.
TATATTTCGACGATATATTCTATTTTCAAAATGTACAAGTGGTATAGATTACATGTGGATTTGCATGCACGACATTGTTTCATGACTTATATTAGATCATATCATTCATCATAGGTTGCGGTTAGAGAGTTGCATCTCATTTCTGTGCATCCACTTTGTCATCGTAACTATTGCACATGTGAGTTTCATAGCCCCTACTTTTATACGTTTTGAATTACTTTTGGGGGAGATACATGCTCAATTGTTTTCACTTAATTTCACAAGCACTTTAAACTATTAAGGATTACCGTGAGTTCATACCCCGCTTTTACTCGTTTAAATTCTTACAAACTCTTTGGGGGAGATACATGCTTAAATACTTGTTTTTACTCTTGCGAATACTCAAACCATTTATACAATTGTGTTACACTATACTTCTTATACTCTTTGGACATTATGTGTGGTTTATTGCGATATGTGTCTTAATGTGCTACACTTGTTTTCAATTATGCCTCAACATACATACATTAGCAACTGGTTAACTCCTGCGGGAGCCGGCGGAGAGGTATTGATAGTACTATCGGGCTGACGCCCCCACCCTTGTGTCCCTGATGACTTGACCTGGGGTGAATATAATCCGTTATTCAATGAGACACAACAAACAATGTTGTTAGGTCACTAGTTTTACAAACACAAGTTATAGAGAAAGAGATGAAGGCGATTGAACAAGTATCAAACACACACACACACAATATAGTATACGGTTAGGCGTGAGGCATATGTGAAAGAAAAGAACTTGAACAACCAACCCTCAAGTGAGGGTTATTACAATGTTTATATAGGCAAGGAGCTAGGGCAACACTCCCTCTCCTTCCCTATTCCTTATTGGGCTTGGGCCTAAGCTTATGGGCCTTCTACATAAGCTTGACCTTAAACAAACATAAAGGCCATAATAAAGCTACCTATTACATATGAAATATAAATACTTGAAATACTGTTTAGGAGTGATTCCAACAATCTCCCCCTCAAGTATATATGAATGAAAACGGTGAAGGCGTTGATGTAATAGTAGCTCTGACGTCATCTGACATTCTTCTTTCTTGTGAGAGGAATTGCCTTGATTCGAACAATCTCCCCAGTGTAGAGAGATAGTTATCTTTGAACAGTTATGCTTTGACGTCATCTTTAACTTTGTTCTTTGATCATTGTTCTTTGTGGTGAAAGTGATAGTATGTTGTTGTCTGCATCAGTCTGCCTCAGGTCTGCTTCGCTGCTCCAGTGTCTCCACGTCATTCTTCAACATGCTCACACGCTCTTTGACGTTGGAAATCAATACTGATGAAGTTCTGTAAGTTTTTGACTTTGTAGATTCTTTGATTGATGAAGAATCATTCTGACTGTTGTGTTGCATTCGAATAGAACTTCCATTAGTGATGAAGTTGGCGTGAGCATGAGAAGAATCAGCACGATCATCCCGCTCCGGAGCTTCCATAAGAAGAAAACATTTCAAACGGTTAGTAATAAGCGGTTTCCGGCACTTACAAGTTTGAACTTCGAGAGAGTCAACAGCATAGTGTGAAAACACAACTCTAATTCTTACAAAGGCCGTTCCTGAACTGGAGTCCCACAAGTGAGATAACGTGATGTACCGAAGTACATCTACAGTTCAGATGAGTCGCTGAGGTACACCGAAGCATCACCTCACGACTGTAGACCGTTTGAGACACACTCCGCGTAATCCACGGGGAGTTACCGAAGTGACCTGCTGTCAGGGCTGTTTGATGTTGACCCTGGCAGGAGTTTCCATTCAATCACTGAGGATCACAGATGTGAACCTCTCATAAATGTTCTCGACAGATTGCTAAGATCTGTGAAGGACTCGATATGAACCACTGATGATCTTATTTGTTGATCATCAAGTGATTAAATGTCAAGTGTTCCTAAGAGATCTTTTGATGAATCTCGTGGCTCTAGACTCAATAGTGCGTTTTGGTTTTCCTGAGCGGATACTAGGGAGAGGGTCTCCTTTTTCAATACCAGCGATCTCTAAGAGAAAGCCAATAGTTTACGTAGGGTTCCCTATGAGAGTGAAACAAGCTTCTGTTGAGAGAAACTTGAGTGGCTAAGAAGGTTTAGTGCATGCGTCACTGGGTCCATGACGACTTTTAATCTTCAATACCGGTGTCACTAAGTGACAACCAGTAGCATATGAATTGAACCCGGTGTCTGCCCTAAGTTGAATAATCTGGAGGGCTGTTTCTTTTCACCCTTTACTTTACATTTCTTTTTGATTCTTCAACTCCTTCTTTCTCTGATTCTCATTTTCTCCTTTTTACAATCATTCCTAAGGACTTCTAACACTAACTAATGGTAGTGTCCTTGGGTAGATCTGATAAGGTTTTAAAAGGTACCTTTTTGAGGGGTCATTTAAGCCCTTATTCGATCACTTTTGTATCCGTTATTGCTTAATATCGTTCCTTTTCACTTTTTAGGTCTCTTGAAGGCAAAATGCTGGAATGATGCTTATTTGGACGAAAAGGCGCGAATATACGAAGAAAATGGCCAAAGTCAGAATCGAGACACTCAAAGCTGCTGAAACATAAGGCGACGGCGTCACTGCATATCTGCGACGCCGTCGGGAAGGCATTTTGCGACGGCTCAGAGGCGAAATTGCATGTTTTCAAGGGACGACGTCAGGTTCTAAAGGAATAGGCCGTCGCTACTCAGACGGCCTAGATGCAGCCAAGACGGCGTCAGAGCTGAAGGGGACGGCGTCACAGTCATAAGGTGACGCCGTCGCAAGGTTTACGTGGCCAAGACGAAACCCTAATGACGGCGACACGACGGCGTCACGAAACATAAGGTGACGCCGTCGCAGATGTAATCTTATATATAGAATCCGAATTTTTCAGTTTTTGTGGGTAGTCTTTTGGAGTAAAAACCTAAAACCGAACCAAGGCTTTCTTGTGCAGTATTTTAGGGTTCTAAACCCTATTATACATCAAGATAAGTATTTACTTCATTAATTTAATTATGTCTTTGATTATTTGTGTGTATGCTTGCATGTTCTCCATGTCCGGCTAATTTATTTGTGTGTTTGCTTAGGGAATATGAAACTTAATTATTGAATATTGATTGGTTGATACTTATCTTAGTTGACTAATGATCTAGAGTGCGCTAGATTATTCGTTGTGTACTTAATGCTTGACTTTTCTTTGTGAACTTTAGAATATAATTATCTAGGTAATTGTAGGATAAAGTATTCAAGGACAACCGTAGAGTAGGCGTCTATAAATCACTAGAGGATTTGTAAACAAGACCCTTTGGTAATTTCAAAGAGTTAGGGAAACAAGCACGCCCTATAGCCTTAGAATCACAACGCAACTAGGAATAAGGACGTGACAAATCAACCATCAATAGGAGATAATTAAGGAGTAGTAAAACCTAAGTAAACACATCTTTAAACTATCATACGAGTACACATCAATTAGACATAGACTATCACAACCTTAGCTTAGATAATTAGATAATAGTAGAGTAATCGGTAGCAATACCAACCCCCCAAATTCAATACCCGAGATTCGTACCTTTTCAATTTCTAAAAAAAAAACATAAAAAGATAAAAAATAATCTTCCTCAACCTCAACCTTAGCGTAGTAACTTCTCACTAGCATTCCTATTCCCCTAGAGAACGATATCAATACCCGTGGCTTACCCTAATTACTACACTACAACGATTAGGTTCACTGCCTAGGGTGTTATAAAACTTGCTCGAAGAAAAGGAAGTTTCCTTGACCCCGAACGACGCGTGTAGTGTTATCAAGATCCCTCCAGCTCTGGCGGATCATAGGACGGTTATTCCTAACCTTAGTCACCTTATAACTCCATGACTAACCTATGTTTCCATTAAAACCACTGTATGTGAAAATATCTCTCAAAGGGTTTGTAAATGAAAAACATGTTTGAACCACTGTGAGAGATGAAGTTTTGCATAAATGCTCCCCCTCCACATGTGCTTAATAGTTTTAATGGTTAAATGCACAGTGAGGAAAGAGCGCGCACTTTTTGAATTGATCCACTGAAGATAGACAATCCCCCGCGAGACACGGTTACGTTGCATAGTTAAAGAGTTGCATTGTCAGCTTTTAGGTGACAACTAGCTCTAATAACTACCTTGAAGGTGTAGACAAACCTCGAAAGGTTGTCATACCCGTCAGAGTTCATGTCTATCAAGAGTTTCTCGAATGGTACTTTCTACTTGGACAAGTCCTTTGCGAGACACGTTTACATTACTAGCGAACTAGCTTGAAATTATTACCCGTCCAGGACAAGTCTTTTCGAGTTACTAACAGTTTAGTACCGTCAATTCGTTGGTTAAGTCTGAGGTACACAGATTCATTTGCATTTTGCACAACATATTTCTTATCACACAATTTTCTCCCCCTCAAAAATGGCATATAAAATGTTATTTTTGAACGGTTGACAATAAATATGACCATTTCGAGTGTTGCGGGAAGATGACCACTATGAACAATTTGTGAACAAAGTTTTGAATCAAATACTCCCCCTCAACTAGTGATATAAACGGTTGAGTTTTTGAAAAATCATATGGGGAAGTACTTGTCTTTTTGAGCAAAACCTTGAAAAGTGAAAGGTTTGATAGGTTTTACTCAAAAATAAGAAGCTTTCGCTCCTTTTATAAGGATTGTGGCACTGATGCGTACCACAGGGTCCTTTCTTGACAATTACGGGTTGTACACTGTTATTTGTGCACAAGCCATTGACATATATAATCACACATCCAAAATTATATGAAGGAAACCATTTAAGGGGTACCAGGAAGTGCAGTGATATTCCCAGGAGTGCGCACAGGGCGTTGAAAGCCGGTGATGTTTCTCCTGGGTCGACCACCAACATAGCTCTCCAATCGTCTGAACTGATCCCTTCTGAACAACCGTTCATCAATCATGGTGATGATACGTCTCACATCCCTCCTTTCCTGAGAATTCTAGCGCTTAGGAGACCCAACTTTCAGGCGTATATCCTAACCTGTACGCCAATCCATCCCTAACCAGCTTCAAGGTATGATCCCCGAATTTGTGGAGCTCACTACACGCCATTAAGCAGTTTCTTTGAAGTTCACTATGGTAAACAACGCCGAAAGGTTTGCTGATGAGTGTATATTGAGATAGCTGGTTGAGATCGGGAAGAGTAAGCGTTGGAGGAGTGAGGTTGACACGCGTCTGATAAGATTCAACAGCCATCTGGATATCTTCAACACGTTCTTTGATCACGATGCGTCTAATGAAGATGAGAACTGACTTGATAAATTCACGTTGAACTTCAGTCGAGAATTGTCTCATACGACCCTGTACTTTTGCTAGATACATGTCTTCGATGTCGTTGAGGGACAAGTTCTCAAAGTCAGCCTCGGAGAATCCATAGTCCTGTTCATCTTGTTGTTTGACTATGATATTCTTCAAGAATGTGTAGTCCCACTTAGACTTGAGATCAATGTGTTTGATGGCCACGATGTCCTTAGAACTATACACTGCATGTTGAGACTTCTGAACCAGGCAGCTTCTGTAGTAGATTCTTCGGCGTTCAGGCCAATGATGAATCCCATACAATGCATCTTGGTCGTATGCTTGCACGTTGTCAGAAAACAAGTGATTTGCACGTTCCTCGATAGCTATGCAGTTTGAGTAAATAGCCGCTGGGAATGGAAGAGTCAATGATGTAGCGTATTTTCGCGAACCATCGCTACCGTGTAAGAGAAAATCCAGGTCTCTGTTAAAGAAGTATCGGAAGGGAATCCGTGGTTCGTCTGTTTGGCCAATGGTCGGTAGGGGTTTGGTCCAATCGGTGTAGTAAGGAGGGTTGTCCCTTTGTGTGAAGTCAATGTTTGCTTCCGGATTGAGCCAATCCATGTTGTTAGACATAGCTCGAGCGATGTTCTCAAGATGATATTCGACCTCGAGGGCGCTTTCAGAGCTGTCTTTTAGAAGTTGAAACGCTTCATTCTTGATTCGCTTCAACTCAGATTTCGTCATTTTCTTCACATGGAACTTTTCTTGCAAAAGTTTTGCGTGCTCCAATGTAGAACCGTCTACCAATTCTTGACCTTCATCAGGGTAGGGAGTTTGATTGACAAGTGTGGAGAACCATTCAAAATCTTCGGTTTTATCGTCATCTAGCCATGATACGACTCCAGGCTGAGTCGTCTTCTTCTTCTTTTTGGAAGGCCTTGATGATGATACTGGTTTCTGCACTTGTTTGGGTGAGGTGGGTTGTTGTCGGGGCTCAAGGACCTCTTCATCGTCACCACCCGTATACTCAAAGTAATCACCTGTTTTATGAGTCAGGGGTGGTAACTCGGAATCGTCCCGAGGTTTATCAGTAGAAGACCGAGGTGGAGGAGACTTTTGTTGAGAAGAAGTCCGTGGTGGAGGAGGTGGCATCGAAGTAGATTTACCAGACTGCTTCTGACGTTTAGGTGCAGAGTCCTTATCCTTATCATCGTCATCTCTTGGTCGTTTGGGTTGATCGGCTGACTCCTTGCATGATGATCTGAGTTGAAAATCAAGTAGATTTTCGAAAAATTTAGCTTCATCCGAAGTAAACGTTCCAGATCGCTTTGACATTTGCATCACTAGTTTAGCGATTAACTCAGATTCAGAGAGATCAGCTTCTTTGGCCATTGTATGTTTAACCACTGCGACGATGTTAGGGGTGAGTTGTCTGGAAAATACTTCTCTAGTCACACCGGGGACAGTGTCGAGAAGAAACTTGTGGGTATGATCTCTTGCTGTCTTCTCCAGTTCCTTTTGGACTTTAGGAACGATATCCTGAAGGTACTTGTTAGTGTAACCTTCGATCATTTCGTTCAGTTCCTCTTTTCGATGACTCTTCATGAACTTCTGAACAAATTCCCTTTCTTTCTCCATCTTGTCTTTCTCATCATTTAAGTACTGAATTTGGTCAGCAAACCAATTCAGTTTTCTGTAAAGTATGTCCTTCTTTCTGACTTGTTGGACAGCTTTCACAATCTTTTTATGAGTCTGAGAAATCCAAGATTTAGGTGGTTTCTTCACTGATTTGGATGATGATCTGGTTGACTTCGTTGATGGTGGTAGTGATGAGTGAGATGATGAGTCTGATGAGGAGGAGACATGAGGAGGCTTGGAGTCTGATGAGTGTGTAAATACTCATCATTTTTGGTTAAATCTGAACTGCAAAACGGTTAAAAATGCTCACAAATGCATCAAAATACTGAAAATATTCCAAATTTGCATTTTATATGTTTCAGATGCAAAATATTCAAAATCAGATGAAAAATGAGCAAAGTTTGCATAATTGGTAGTTTCAGTCCCCCAAGTTTCTAAAATTGTCAGAAATAGTCCCTGAGTTCTAATTTCAAAAGAAAAATCACCAAAGGTCCTTTTTAAATCATAACTTGTCATAATTAGTCCTTTGGTGAAAAATATAAAAAGTTTGAGAAATTACAAAATTGGTCCTTCAAGTTTGAAAATTGGCAAAAATGGTCCCTGGAAAATTGGAAAATGTCAAGTTTGGTCCTTGTACTTTTGGAGATTGTCACTTTTAGCCCTTGGAGCAACTTTGCCTAATTGACAGGATTAGTCCTTGTATATTTCAGAAATTACATATTAGTCCTTGTCATTAAAACCTACAAAACCTTGGACCCTATCATAATTGCATTTGGACCCCCTGTCATTAAGCCATTTGGACCCTGCCATTCAAGCTTGACCCCCCTTTTAATATTATACCCAGTCAAAGCCCTGGTCAAATCCCTTTACCCGCCAAAGTCTTCTCCTCCCAACTGCTATCACTGCAAACCCAAGCATATCCCATCCCCCCTCCTCACCTTATCCCTTCCATGTCCCCCCACCTCCACACAATCCAAGATATATTTAATGCATCTTCATCCCCTTTACTCAATCTCCCTAACTGCCAAATATCCATTTCCCGCCAAAATGGAATGAATGGCCAAGATTGCCTAAAGTGATCCAAGGGTCTCAAAAAGAAGGTGGGATCAAATCAGAAACAAGTGGGGAGTTGATTGGAGTATAAAAAGAAGAAAGAGGAGAAGAGAAAGACAAGTAGTTAGTTTTTATAATTCTTCTTAATGTTGTTTTTTTTAAATAAAAGTCTTAGTTTAATGCAAAATGTTGTAATTTCAAGTTCTATGTATTACATTTAAGTAAAAACACCTTTGTAATGTGCTTTTGATTATCTATCAAAGTTTTTATATAAGTTCCAATTTCCAAGTTTACTGTTAAAAATTTCAATTTCATTATCTTATGTACAAGCTTCTATTAGCTTCATTTTAAGCTCATACAAGTTCATTTAAGCTTATCATAGCTTTTTGCAAGCTTATAAGTTATTTTCAAGCAAAATTGTCTCATGGTCAACAAAAGTCAAAAATGGGCCAAGAATGGAAATGGTGATGGTATGTGGGTGATGCAGTGGTGATATTGGGTTGAATTAGATTAGCTTAGATTAGTTTTGGGTTTGGTTTTAGCCTGTATACCAGCTGGACACATGTGAGTAAGATTTCTCAGTTTCATTTTCACATCAGTTTCCATTTTTGCTTGTACTTGTGTTTGTAGTTATAACCTGTTCAAATGTGTTTATTTAGCTGTATTTAAGTCATTCAAGCTTAGTTTGATCATTGGCATAAGCCAGTTTAGCAGTTTGGGTAGTTTTAATTGCATATCAGTTATATATAGTGGTGTTTGGATCAAGCAGTAGACTGTGCTAGAGGATAGTTCAGTGGTTTAGACCTGTTTGTTCATGTTTGTTTAGCTCATTTGAGCCCATATCAGTCATCAAAGTGCAACCTAGAATCTTAAAGTCAAAATTTCCATCATTCTGTCCTTACAGCAAATCTGTTGTGATTTTGAAATATCAAAAGCTCATGTTGTGTTTAAAAATCCATAGAGTTAGATTGCATTAGCTTCATTTCATCATTATACATCTAGATCAATCCACAAATTGGCTTCAAAGTTCCATTTAGTCAAACTTTTAATTCTGTCAAAAAAGTCAAATGTGCAAAAGGTCAGTTTATGCTCAACTAGGGAGATTTTTCCTGGATTTATTTCTGAGCCTCATCATGTGAAACTTGGCATTTTAAAAACTTCAGTTGGTCCCCTTTCTTATTGTCATTTTTGTTGAATTTTATCAAATTTTTAGAAGTCTCAAAAAGGCTTGTGAATGAGGGCTTATGTGCCCTGTGCAGGGTACTGAGACTGCACAGGACTTGTGCAGTTTTTGCAGCTCTTGCACAAAGCTCATCAGAGCTCACTTTAGTCTCATCTTTGGTTCATATGTAGTTAGCCAGGTCTAGATTAGGTTCCAATCATTGGTTTGTAGTTTCCAGCTTATCTAGTAGCTTATTAATAAGCTGCAAAGTAGACCCTCATAACTGTTTTTGCTCTTGTACTCATCTCATCAAATCTGTGTAATATGTAAATCAGTGGTTTAGGCTTGTTGAGACTTGTTGCATTTTGGCTCTTTTAGCTTATCCAAGCTTCTGTTTCAGTTTGGTGGCCCTTGGTGCTCACTAGCTTATTCCAAGTGCTTATTTCTTAGCACTTTGCACATCAGTTTCATATTCCTCCACATAACCCCTGTTTTTTATATTTTTCCTAGATTCATTGTATTATTTTAAGCTTAACTTGAATTTTTCAGATTTTTCCAATACTGTTTAGTATTTTTCTTGATTTAATTCAGTTTTTAAGCATTTTTAATTAGCATTTAATACAAATAATTAAGAAAAGGTACAAAAAAATAATTTTTCAATTTTCTTAAGTTTAGATAAATATAAAAAGACAAAAAAATATTTTTCTAGATTTTTCTTAGTTAAATTTGTATTTTTAAATAATTTAATTAGTTTTTAATAGTTTTTAATTCCTAAAAAATAGAAAAATAATCAGAAAAATACAAAAATAGTTTTGAAAATTCCCTTTTGTTATTCTAGATTTTTCTAAGTCATAATTTTATTTTTCTAGCTTTATTTCCTATTTTCTTGTATTTTAGGCTAATATTAAATAGTTAAAAATAGTTTTTAATTAATAATAATTAATTAAATAGTTGTAAAAATAATTTTCTTTTTCTATAAATTTTCTTTTATCATTAGGTTTGTAAAAATGTCATTTTCATATTTTTAGGACTTTTATTTCTTAGATCTCACTTTTTATTTTGTACGTTTACGTAATTTTATTTAAACGTAAGTTTTTAGTTTTAAACGTTCATCCATTTTAAAAATAGTGATAGCGTTTATTTAATATTTCTTATCTTTTTAATTTCCTTTAATTTGCATTTAAGCCCTTGTAGTTTATGTCCTTTTTCTGTAGTTATAATAATTCAGATCCCTTTTTCCGTTCAAATCCCTCGATCACTATACGTTTGGTGATCCATTGCACAGCTCGCTGGGACATAACGACCCGGGGAAACACTATACTCCCCAGATCTTCATTGCATTTGTGCTTAAGCTGTTTTAAGTTTCTTACAGTTGGCCATTCACAAGTGGTCGGCTTGCGTGAGAAAACTTGACGGTTCAGCACGAATCAAATTTTTGGTGCCGCTGCCGGGGAGCTGTGCTGATTATCTTCCGTCTAGCAGATTAGTGATTTGGATATTCACTCATTGTTTATACCATCTGTATGTGTTTATATTTTCTTTTAAAAATCAAAAATCCAAAAAGATTTTCAGTCTTTGTTTTTACAAATGTTTTTCAAAAATGCCAAAAATATTCCTCTTTACCCTCTTACCATTTTTGATTCTTTATCCCTTTACCCTCTATCCATTTGATTCTAACTTCTTCTATTCTCATGGAATCTCTCGAGGACGAATTCTGGGACGAAGTTGAAAAACTTCAGACTTTATCGCAAATGTCAAGAATTCGTGTTGTTCGTGATGATCCATTAATTCTGCGTAGGGATATGGAACGAGAAACCGGGGTGACAAAGGACCAGGTACTTCCTTTTGATAATGGAAGTGCTAAATACGTCCAACCTACGGTTATCCAAAGCTCTAAACCCTCAATTGCTCCTAAGCCGTCTAGAATTGATCCTAAACTTTCACGATTTACGGTTAAAAGCAAACATGCAGAATTCAGACCGGTGACTAGCAAGAATGACTTGCCTAATCTTCACGTTTCTCAAGAACCAGAACCGGAGACCATAACGGAAGTGGTGGAAACTGCTAGCTCTCAGAGCACACCACTTGTCCCACCTCCTGATTTTTCAAAATGTTCTTCGAGACTTGATAGTCATTCAGATCACCATGTTGGTTTTGTTGATTCTTTGAATAAACCGATTCCTTTTCATAACTCTCAAATGCAATCGTTTATTCCTTGTGTCGGTTGTGGTGAGCCTCTTTTTGGTTCACCCTGTCGTTGGTGTACGTGTGTGCAATGTGGTAATTATATTCATAACGGGAGTTGTTTATTTTGTGGTTCGAGGAATTCATTTGATTATGATCCTAATCAGAACTCATTTAAGGACCCCTCAAACTTTTCAAATTACCCACCACAGCCCGACCTATCTTCATATAATCAACATATCTGTTGTGAATTTTGTGGAGGTCCTCACCAAGGATTTGAGTGTCAATCCGGAAACACGTTTGTCTATGAACAGTTTTCCAGTGATGCTCAGAACTTTGGTTATGACCAATATCCATATGATTCACCAGTCCAGACTCAACAGTTTTACTGTTGTGAGTACTGTGGAGGTCCCCATTTCAGCTCTGATTGTCAAATAGGGAATCCATTTCCTTGTAACAATCATGACTCTCACATGTTTGACAATTTCCAACCTCCACAGCACTATACGGTTCAAACTCCACCTGAGCCGTTGTCTCAAGAAATCTCCCAAGATTTTGAAACCGCAATGAAAACACTTGATGATATGATTAGTAACTTTAAGAATCAAGTGAGTGGTGAAAAGACCATGGGAGAATTGCTTGCCGAAGAGCGAGAGGCCCGTAAATCTAGGGAAGAATTATTAGTCCTAGAGCAAGCAGCTCTAAGACGTTCCCAATTTCTTAAGGCAGCTCTATATGATGATGACGAGGAGAGTTTTTATCCTTTTAAAGATAATATTTCTCAACTCCCTCAGTCAGTTGATATCCCAGCAGTTGAGATTCCATCTCAAACAACTGCTATCACACCCGAAGCTCCCACTCACTCTCTGAACATGGGGGACGAGCATCTTGACACTGTTCCTAAAAAGGAATCGGACGAATTCATAAAGTCTAGTGTTGAGAACCTTGTCCCAATCCCGAGAGAGTCACAGGGAAATTTTGACCATATGTGTGATATCCTTTCCCCTCTTGAGTGTTCAAATGATCATTTTGAAACTTTCTCCAATTGTAGCGAAGATTGTGCTTCCTATGGAAACATCGAGTATGTTGAGGCATCACTTCCACAATCTGATGCTGATCATCTTCTTGAGGAGTTCTCCGATGAACTCACTCACATCAATCCACTCTTTGATTTCGAAGCCGATCTGAGAGAGACTGAAAGTCTCCTTGATAATGATCGTTCACTCACTTTTCACCCTAACAGTCCAATAGAGAATGTTGATCACTTTGTTCCCGAAACATTCAAAGCTACTTTCACCAATCCTCTATTTGAATTCACTTTAATTTCTGAGAATCCACTCTTTGATACTCAGATTGAGGATAGTGATGAGCCCACAATGGAACAAGAGTTCACAACTTCACTTCATGTGAATGATTCTCTTCATAAAGAGTTCTCCGGTGAACTCTCTCATGACATATCTCCTCCGGAACATGATCATTTCTATTTTGATCTTGAGGATGATATTAGCTCGGAGGAAGGTGTACTCTATCATATGAGTATGCTTATTAATGATACTACCCTCACCCTTCCTCCCGATATGTCTACATTTGAGGATGAAGAATGGATCTTGATTGTTATCAAAATCTTTCTTCCTTTCCTCAAATATCTTGTGATTTCTCTTCATCTTCACTCCTTCGGGAATGAAGACACTATCTTTGACCCCGGCATTTTCATTTATCATTTCTGAGCCGGTTCTCTCTATATCTCATCGGTGTGGATCTTTCACGTGCTTCAAATGTTTGTCCAAACATCTTGAATGAAAGTCCGATGGAGATTGTTTCTTCCACTTTGCTTCCCCATGAACCAATTAATTCGGGGTCGAGTCAAGCTAGCGACTCGGTAATCAAAAACAGTAGCTAAAAATGGGTTTTCACCCATGTGTTCCACCCTAGTGTGGGGGAGTTGCCCCACATGTTGTGTATATAAGTTTTCTAAAAAAAATAAAAAAAAAAAAAAAAAAAAAAAAATCTTTCTAAATAATGGCCGTAGTATTTCCCTTTTACGTTCTCAGTTTCGGCATAACCGCCGGTACTTTGAATATTGAGGGCAATATTCATTTCTAAGTGTGGGGGGGATTCTCACGAATTTTATTATATAATTATACCACCCAATTCCCCCGTTTTTGGCCAAAATTTTTTTTGGAGTAAGTGTTCTGCACTTACTCAATTGGTTATCAGTCCGCCTTGTCTAATAAACAAAAGGATTGGCTAATACAGGAGCAAACGGCTCTTGGTGTAGATATCTCAAATCCGTTTATGGCTTGTAATTTGCCCAAAATTGTATGGTATTCAGCTCACCATATCCTTAAAAGTGAAGAGTTGGCTAGCCCGCAAGTTTATGGCTTGTGGTAAAGGCAGTGGAAAAACCATAATTGGTAATCAGCTCACCAAAGATAATATTGATAATTTATCTAAGAGTTGGCTAGTCCAGAGCAAACGGCTTCTAGTAAAGACAAATCAAATCCGTTGAAAGCTGGTGGTTTGCTCAAAATCACATGGTTATCGGTGTACCATGGTTCTTACTTGAACTGAAACATTTGGCTACTCCAGAAGTAATGGCTTTTGGTAAAGAGATTCAAATCCATTAAGTTTTCTCAAAAGATTGCTAGGGACTAGCAATAGTTTAGTGTGGGGGATTGATGAGTGTGTAAATACTCATCATTTTTGGTTAAATCTGAACTGCAAACGGTTAAAAATGCTCACAAATGCATCAAAATACTGAAAATATTCCAAATTTGCATTTTATATGTTTCAGATGCAAAATATTCAAAATCAGATGAAAAATGAGCAAAGTTTGCATAATTGGCAGTTTCAGTCCCTCAAGTTTCTAAAATTGTCAGAAATAGTCCCTGAGTTCTAATTTCAAAAGAAAAATCACCAAAGGTCCTTTTTAAATCATAACTTGTCATAATTAGTCCTTTGGTGAAAAATATAAAAAGTTTGAGAAATTACAAAATTGGTCCTTCAAGTTTGAAAATTGGCAAAAATAGTCCCTGGAAAATTGGAAAATGTCAAGTTTGGTCCTTGTACTTTTGGAGATTGTCACTTTTAGCCCTTGGAGCAACTTTGCATTATTGACAGGATTGGTCCTTGTATATTTCAGAAATTACATATTAGTCCTTGTCATTAAAACCTACAAAACCTTGGACCCTATCATAATTGCATTTGGACCCCCTGTCATTAAGCCATTTGGACCCTGCCATTCAAGCTTGACCCCCTTTTAATATTATACCCAGTCAAAGCCCTGGTCAAATCCCTTTACCCGCCAAAGTCTTCTCCTCCCAACTGCTATCACTGCAAACCCAGGCATATCCCATCCCCCCTCCTCACCTTATCCCTTCCATGTCCCCCCCACCTCCACACAATCCAAGATACATTTAATGCATCTTCATCCCCTTTACTCAATCTCCCTAACTGCCAAATATCCATTTCCCGCCAAAATGGAATGAATGGCCAAGATTGCCTAAAGTGATCCAAGGGTCTCAAAAAGAAGGTGGGATCAAATCAGAAACAAGTGGGGAGTTGATTGGAGTATAAAAAGAAGAAAGAGGAGAAGAGAAAGACAAGTAGTTAGTTTTTATAATTCTTCTTAATGTTGTTTTTTTTAAATAAAAGTCTTAGTTTAATGCAAAATGTTGTAATTTCAAGTTCTATGTATTACATTTAAGTAAAAACACCTTTGTAATGTGCTTTTGATTATCTATCAAAGTTTTTATATAAGTTCCAATTTCCAAGTTTACTGTTAAAAATTTCAATTTCATTATCTTATGTACAAGCTTCTATTAGCTTCATTTTAAGCTCATACAAGTTCATTTAAGCTTATCATAGCTTTTTGCAAGCTTATAAGTTATTTTCAAGCAAAATTGTCTCATGGTCAACAAAAGTCAAAACTGGGCCAAGAATGGAAATGGTGATGGTATGTGGGTGATGCAGTGGTGATATTGGGTTGAATTAGATTAGCTTAGATTAGTTTTGGGTTTGGTTTTAGCCTGTATACCAGCTGGACACATGTGAGTAAGATTTCTCAGTTTCATTTTCACATCAGTTTCCATTTTTGCTTGTACTTGTGTTTGTAGTTATAACCTGTTCAAATGTGTTTATTTAGCTGTATTTAAGTCATTCAAGCTTAGTTTGATTATTGGCATAAGCCAGTTTAGCAGTTTGGGTAGTTTTAATTGCATATCAGTTATATATAGTGGTGTTTGGATCAAGCAGTAGACTGTGCTAGAGGATAGTTCAGTGGTTTAGACCTGTTTGTTCATGTTTGTTTAGCTCATTTGAGCCCATATCAGTCATCAAAGTGCAACCTAGAATCTTAAAGTCAAAATTTCCATCATTCTGTCCTTACAGCAAATCTGTTGTGATTTTGAAATATCAAAAGCTCATGTTGTGTTTAAAAATCCATAGAGTTAGATTGCATTAGCTTCATTTCATCATTATACATCTAGATCAATCCACAAATTGGCTTCAAAGTTCCATTTAGTCAAACTTTTAATTCTGTCAAAAAAGTCAAATGTGCAAAAGGTCAGTTTATGCTCAACTAGGGAGATTTTTCCTGGATTCGTTTCTGAGCCTCATCATGTGAAACTTGGCATTTTAAAAACTTCAGTTGGTCCCCTTTCTTATTGTCATTTTTGTTGAATTTTATCAAATTTTTAGAAGTCTCAAAAAGGCTTGTGAATGAGGGCTTATGTGCCCTGTGCAGGGTACTGAGACTGCACATGACTTGTGCAGTTTTTGCAGCTCTTGCACAAAGCTCATCAGAGCTCACTTTAGTCTCATCTTTGGTTCATATGTAGTTAGCCAGGTCTAGATTAGGTTCCAATCATTGGTTTGTAGTTTCCAGCTTATCTAGTAGCTTATTAATAAGCTGCAAAGTAGACCCTCATAACTGTTTTTGCTCTTGTACTCATCTCATCAAATCTGTGTAATATGTAAATCAGTGGTTTAGGCTTGTTGAGACTTGTTGCATTTTGGCTCTTTTAGCTTATCCAAGCTTCTGTTTCAGTTTGGTGGCCCTTGGTGCTCACTAGCTTATTCCAAGTGCTTATTTCTTAGCACTTTGCACATCAGTTTCATATTCCTCCACATAACCCCTGTTTTTTATATTTTTCCTAGATTCCTTGTATTATTTTAAGCTTAACTTGAATTTTTCAGATTTTTCCAGTACTGTTTAGTATTTTTCTTGATTTAATTCAGTTTTTAAGCATTTTTAATTAGCATTTAATACAAATAATTAAGAAAAGGTTCAAAAAAATAATTTTTCAATTTTCTTAAGTTTAGATAAATATAAAAAGACAAAAAAATATTTTTCTAGATTTTTCTTAGTTAAATTTGTATTTTTAAATAATTTAATTAGTTTTTAATTCCTAGAAAATAGAAAAATAATCAGAAAAATACAAAAATAGTTTTGAAAATTCTCTTTTGTTATTCTAGATTTTTCTAAGTCATAATTTTACTTTTCTAGCTTTATTTCCTATTTTCTTGTATTTTAGGCTAATATTAAATAGTTAAAAATAGTTTTTAATTAATAATAATTAATTAAATAGTTGTAAAAATAATTTTCTTTTTCTATTAATTTTCTTTTATCATTAGGTTTGTAAAAATGTCATTTTCATATTTTTAGGACTTTTATTTCTTAGATCTCACTTTTTATTTTGTACGTTTACGTAATTTTATTTAAACGTAAGTTTTTAGTTTTAAATGTTCATCAATTTTAAAAATAGTGATAGCGTTTATTTAATATTTCTTATCTTTTTAATTTCCTTTAATTTGCATTTAAGCCCTTGTAGTTTATGTCCTTTTTCTGTAGTTATAATAATTCAGATCCCTTTTTCCGTTCAAATCCCTCGATCACTATACGTTTGGTGATCCATTGCACAGCTCGCTGGGACATAACGACCCGGGGAAACACTATACTCCCCAGATCTTCATTGCATTTGTGCTTAAGCTGTTTTAAGTTTCTTACAGTTGGCCATTCACAAGTGGTCGGCTTGCGTGAGAAAACTTGACGGTTCAGCACGAATCAGAGTCCTTAGGCGGTTCAGAAGTTTCCTTCTGAGACTGTGTGGGACTACCCAGAAGCAACTTGTCATAATCATCATCTTTATCTTCCTCAGTCATCTTAGTTTCAGGGTTCTCAAACTCATATACGATAGTATCCTCCACAGGCTGTTGTTGTTGCAGAAGAGTGGTGGCACCAGATCCCTTACCGGGTTGATTAACCGTATCAGGAGCTGGTGAGGAGTGGGCAGCACCACTTGATCCTCCGGGGCCACCCATTTGATCTTTAGCAAATTCTTCAGCCTTTTGAAGGTGTCTGACGTTGTGAAACTTCTTCCTGTATGATTGATCCAGTTGCTCTTCTTCATCTTCAGAGCTATCATCATGTGGCATAAGTGCAGGAGTCTTCCCTTTTCCTTTAATAGTTTGAGGACTTGGAGGTTTTGGTACTGAGGGATTTTCATCCTTTGCAGTTTCAGAGTATGTGATCTCTTCATCTGTGTCAGTAGCATCAGAGTCCTCGTCCCTGAGCTGTCTTTGCGGTTCAGGTGAAAGGATCGGAGTGGCTTCCTGAGAAGGAACTTTCTTCTTAGGGGTAGGTTTCCTCTTTGGAATAGGTTTCTTCTTTGGAACATTCCTTTGACTATCTGTACTTGTGACACTTCCAGCACTTCCTTTTCTGGTTCTCCTTACAGGTGTTCCAGAAGATTTTTCGTCGAGATGACCAACTTTGCCTTGTCTGACTGCTTCCAGATACCTTTTGTACGTTTCGAGCTTTCTGACATCTTCAGTTAGAAGGAAATCTGGCAGCACAGCACCTTGTTTCTTTGTGGACGTTTCCTTGATTCTGACAGATAGAATAGGTTCCGTCAACATATCGTGATTGTCGGGGTCATTGAGCCTCTTGGGAATATCAGGATGAAGTCCAAGTGCTCTCTGGATCAACATTTTAGTGTATCTGATGTAGGGAATCTTTGAGCCAAGTTTGTTGAGAAATGACATCATGTCATCCCAAATCAGAGCTTCGATAGCGATGTGTTTCCTGTTGACCAATGCCCAGAATATTTGCAGTTCCATGAGCTTAGGGTGCTCATAGCCGCTGTCACGACCAGAAACAGACTTGGTGATGATCATGTAGAGAGTTCTCCAGGGTTGAGGAATACTCTTAAGCTCTACGTGAGAATGCTTGGTGATTACTCCTGTAGCCTCTTCATAACCGATATCGGTTAAGAATTGGAGAGTGAGCTCTTCAACAGGTGTGGCATATAGTTTGGTTGGATCGACATCAGGAATTAGGAGAACAGCCCTTAAGTCTGCAGGTGTAATGGTGACTTGTTTGTGATTCAGAGTCACTGTCACAGCAGTTTGTCCTTTGACCCTTTCCATAGTGTTCCAGAACTGTTGGATGTAGATCTCAGGAACAGTTGCAGAGTGAGTAAGCATGTTCTGATACGGATGAGTCCTCAGAATGTCAATAGCAATTAAACACGAAGATTCAGAGCAAGTGAGGGTGTGATGAGTGTCCAAATACTCATCATTTTTATACTGTAAGAATGCCAAAAACATCTGAAAACACTCAGAAATGCTTCAAAATGATAAAAATATCACAAACAAGTGTTTTATATGTTTTAAATGCAAAAACATCAAAATCTGGTGAAAAACGTATCAAGTTTGCATAATTGGCAGTTTTAGTCCCCCAAGTTACAAAAATTGTCAAATCTGGTCCCTGGTCATTCCAAAACTTGTAAAAAGTCATTTAAGGTCCATGAGATTCAAAAGTTGTTCAAAATAATCCTTTGAAGTTTAAAATCGCAAATTTACAACTTTGGTCCCTCAACTTTGCAAAAGTGTCAAAATTAGTCCCTAAGGTTTTAAAATTGGAAATTAATCAAAATAAACCTTGTACTATTCATATTTGACAATATTGGTCCTTATGAGAAAAGTTTTAAGAAATTTCAAGTTTGGTCCCTGGAGTTTCTAAATTGACAGATTTGGTCCTTAAGGTTTAAAATAATGAAATTTATACTTGTGGTCCTTGTACTAATGGTTAATTGCAGGTTCAGTCCTTGAAAACACTTTGGGGGAATCACAATTCCAGCCCCTTAACTTTGCTCAATTTACAACCATGGTCCTTGTGATTATTAGCTAAAACCAAACGGATCCTATATTAACTCAAGCCCAAAACCAACTCAGGCCCAAAACCAACCCAAACCCAAAAATTTAAAACAGATAGAACCCGCGTGCACTGTTCATCTCCTACCTCCCTCCACCTGTTCCACTCCTGCAACCACACCTGCCCTTCCACCTCACCCCTTCCACCTTTACAGATCCCTACCCACTCCCCTCCACCTCCACAGCCAACCCATATCTCATTTAATGCATAAACCCACTCTAAGACTTTTCCCGCCAAAAGTGCCAAGTGCACGAATGTGATGAAATCTAATGATCCAATGGTTCAAATATGCTGGGAAAGTCTCAAGGATGTCGACAGAGCTCAAAAATATGATTATAAAGCAAGAGAGAAGCAGGAATGAGGAGAGTTAGTTAGTTTAGTCTAGTTTTAATTCATAGGTAGTATAGTTTTAGTTTCAGTTATAATTTCCCTCAAAATATTGTTGTATTCAGTTTCCTTAGTGTATTGTGACTTTTATTTACCTTAAATTACAAGTACTTTTCACAGATTTTATATTTAGCATTTATTTAGTGAAATTGACAACTTCACTAATAAGTGTTAAATGTTGTTGTTAATTGTTCATTTCATTTCAATACAGTTCACTTATGAGTTTTTAATGCTTTTGGATCATTAAAATCAGTTTAATTCAAGTTTAGCATAAAATCACAAAAATACTCAAAAATAGATATAAAATCAAAAATCAATTAATATGGTGAAGGAAGCTGAAGTAGGGTAATCTGTTGATTGCTCTTGGTTTAGAAGCTTAGTGGTAAGCTATTAGGTGGATACTTGGTCCTTGTTCTATGGTTTTTAGCAGTATACACTTTGTAAGATCTTTTTACCATTTTATACATTTTACTGCTTAAATCTTTATTCTGCTTTGATCTTTATGATTTCATGTTTCCTTGTTGTTTGTTAGTCATACTGTAGCTTAATCTTAGTTAATTATGTTTTAGATTGGATTGTTGTTTTGAATATCATTTTGACTGTCAATTTGCATATTATTGATCATCATAGGTTTAAACTGTGTGACTACATGTTTAGGCTTAAAAAGGTTTGAATTGACAAATTATAACCTCTGGATTGGATATGATATGTTTATACAGTCTTATGATGTGAGAATCTCAATTTGGTTCTATTAACAGTGGTGTTTGGATTTACTGATAGATTGGAATTCTAGTTTATGCTTGATGATATTTGTTGTTGTTTCATGTCATACTAGTTCATTATAACTCAGTCAAGACATTAAAACTAGTGTTTATTAGTAAAAAGTCAAATTCAACTTTAAAATCTCTTTAACTCATAACTGTTAAGAATTTAGAGTGCGAATTTCATCATAGTAGCTTAAAACTAGGTACTATAGCTTAATCTCACCTTAGTATAGCTTAATATAACATATTCAGTAGCCTAGGATCATTCAAATCTCATTAAAGTCAACTTAGCTTATTTTTATAAAAAGTCAATATTTCAGTATTAGCAGTTTTGAATAAACTAGAATAATTAATATAGGACTTAATATTAGTATTCAGTACTTGAGCTTCTAGAATAGTAAAAAAGAACTGCTTATCTTTACAATAGTATTTTTCTTATTTTCTATATAGCTTATTTAGTAGCTTAACTTTTAGCTTCTTTTTAGACCCTGTTCAAAACTGTGCCCTGTGCACAGTTCAACTAGTCATTTTTATAAGCTCTCAAAAAGCTTATTAGTTAGCATTAGCTTTTGAATTTTGGTTCTCTGGATAGCCAACCAAGCCATCTTGAATATCCAAGCTTAAGATTTCACTTTGTAGTTTGTTTGATTAGGCTGCACCTAGCTTAAACTTTGTCCCATTTTTCTGTCTTAACTGTGTACCCAGTGAACTGGTCCCATTTTCTTAATCCCCTCATAAGCTCCTCAGTGCACCACAGTGCATGAGCTTGGACTTTTTGAGAAGCTCACATAGCTCTCTCAAAGTTTCAAGTTTAGCTTTTCAATTCCTAGCTTATTAGATAAGCCTGCAATTTTTTTTAGTTCTGTCCATTTCATGTAGTATAAACCAATCAGTGTTTTTTTTAGTTTCTTCATAAGCTTCTCACAAGCTTGTTAGTATAAGTCAATCTTTGCAAATTAGTTTTTTAGAGAGTTTAACTGGTATACTTGTTAGTCCAAGTGTTTGTTTTCATTTACAAGCTCATTTAAGTGCTTAAATTTAAGCTAGAAGTTGCCTATTAATCACAACAGTTCACTGTGTAATCAGTTTTAGTCTAATGCTTATTTGAAGCTTGTTAAGTGCTTATTTTTAAATAATTATGCTTTTTCAGTTTTCAATTTAGCTTATTACAAGTTATTTAGCTTATTCCCAGTTTCATCTTTCTTATTTCTAGCTTATTAGCTTATTTAGCCAAACCTTTTGCTTATTTCTTTTTTCTTGTTAACTGTTACCAAACAATAAGCTCAAACAGAGCTTATTTGTGGTTTTTGTAAAAAGTTTTAGTTTTAGAAAATGCTTATTTTCATGTGTTTAATAAGTTTGTAAAAAGAAAAATTAAAAAAATAAAAAGTTAACAAAAAGGCACTGCTGGGACTCGAACCCACGCCACTTAGCTCACACACACACACTCTACCGTTTGCCCTTGGGACTTGTCTCAGTTTTCTCTTGCACAATTAAATACATAACCCCACTTTATCCAAATAAGCTTATACGAGCTTATTCGCTTATTACCAGCTTATTTAATCAAGTTTTTTTAGTTTTTGTATTTTTTATAAATTTGTATTAGTAATAAGTATTTTATAAAAAAGTTTCAGATTTTTCTAATTAGTTTTAGTATTTTTAAACATTTAATTAGTGTAAAAACTTATTTAAATCATAATAAAAAATATAAAAGTCAAAAAAATATAAATCTTTTTTCTAAAATTTTCTTTTATCATATAGTATGTAAGAAAATTGATTTTACACTTGTAGGCCTTTTATTTCATAAATTTTACGTTTTTGCTTGCGCTCCAGCGCCATTTTCGTAAATAACGCTCGTTTCCGTTTTAAATAACGTTTTTAGATAATTTGAGTTTACGTTTTAGTTAAAATAGTTTATTTAAGTTATTTTGTTTTATAAAATAAACGTTCATCGATCTGTAAAAATAGTGATAGCGTTTATTTAATAGATTTTAACTTTTTAATTTCTCTTAATTTGCATTTAAGTCGCTTTAATTTGTAGATTTTTTCTTTAGGTATAATTTTCCATCCAAAACCCTTACTGATCACTATCCTTAGTGATCATTCTATCATCTGATCAAGTGTTTATACACCAATTCATCCTCCGTGGGACTTAACGACCCAGGAATTCCCTATATTCCTCTGATCTTAATTGCATTTGTGCTTAAGCTGTTTTAAGTCTGTTAGACTTGACTGTTTAGCACCGATCAAATTTTGGCGCCGCTGCCGGGGAGGCTGAAAGCGTGTTTTAAGCATTTCCAGACCCGTACTTGCACATATACCACCTTTTGTAAACAGTTTTTTGTAAAGTTATCAAAAATTCAAAAAGTTCATTAACACTTTTCCTAAAGTGTTAACAAACCCAAAAATATTTTCATTCTTTGTTTTTACAAAATGTTTATTCAAAAATCCAAAAATATCCATCTTTACCCTCTCACATCTTTGATTCTTCATTTCTTACCCTCTGTAAACCTTTGATTCTTTCTATGTCTTATCCTCACCCTCTTGATTGTCAATGGTGTGGTGGTCCTTATAATGGTGGCAATTGCCCTAGTTGTAGCATGGTGGAATCAGGAAACGGGTCTGTATATAACCAGGATCCCTATTCCTACCATAACACAACTGATTTATTCCATCAGCTACCACACTGTGAGAATCAGCAGTTTTACTGTTGTGAGTACTGTGGTGGTTCACACTACAGTTCTGATTGTCAATCGGGAAACGTGTTTGTCTATGAGCAAGTTCCTGATAACAATTATGACTACAACACTAACTCACAGCCACATCAGTTTTACTGTTGTGAGTATTGTGGAGGTCCACACTCTAGCTCGGATTGTCAAACAGGGAATTCATTTCCTTGTAACAATTACGACTCTTCGTCTCAAGACCAACCTCCACAGTACCAAATGATTCAAGCAACTCCTCATGAAACTACGACAGACCTTCTACTGAAGAGTCTTGAGTTATTAAAAGAACTTAAGGAGGAGTCGGCTATGTCACATGAGAAATCCATGGAAGAATTGTTAGCCGAGGAACGGGATGCTAAATTAGATTCCCAGATTGCCATTGAAAACACTGTTAGGGAATCAATTGCACTACAAAAAGCATTCAAATCTAGCTCTCAATTCCATTTCATTCCTGATGACGATGATGATGAAGATACCCTTGATATTCTACAATTTTATTCATCAAGTTCATCAGTTGAGATTCCATCCGTGGAAATACAGGGAGAAAAGAATATGACTGAATCACTAGCAGTAGAAATAATGGAACTTGTAGAATCCATAACTGCTAGTCCTTCTCAACTCCCTCAGTCTACTTCTATCACACCCGAGGTTCACACTCACTCTCTAAACATGGGGGATGAGCTTCTTGACACTGTTCCTGAAAAGGAATCGGACGAATTCATAAAGTCTAGTGTTGAGGACCTTGTCCCAATCCAGAGAGAGTCACAGGGAACTTTTGATCATGTGTGTGATATCCCTCCTCCTCTTGTCTTCCAAAAAGATCATGTTGAGATGTTCTCCGATTCTAATGATGATGATTCGTTATCTTGTGGAGACATCAGTTATATGGAAGAATTTCCTTCTGAGCTTGTCAGCTTAGGAGAAGAGAATGATGAAGAAATAATCCAAGACGAAGCTCTTCGTCTTACATTATTGAATGTTAATCTTCTCATTTCTAGAATCGAGGCTTTTAATGAAGAGCCTACTTCATATCCTATCCCCTTTGAGGATAGTGAACTTTTGTTCAATGATTCTATTCCCGAATTGCAAACGTTCCATTTTGATCATATGGGAGAGAAGATTAGTGGTATTACCACTTCTCATTCTCATAATTCTCTCCCCGATTATGAATCATTCACTTTTGAGGAGTTCCCCAGTGAACTCACTCAAATCAATCCCGAATATGAATCATTCTCCTTTGAGGAGTTCTCCTGTGAACTCACTCATATCATATCTCCACCGGAGTATGATAACTTCTACTTTGATCTAGACACACCCGGGATATGTCTAGACCAAATGAGCTTAAATGATGAAATTCATGATCCAGAAATCATGAATTCTCCTATAGATGAAGATGAGTTAGTCATGATTTTCATCATGATTTTCTTTCTTTTCTTCACCTATCCCGTGGCTTCTCCTGTTCTTCACTCCTTCGGGAATGAAGACATTATCTTTGACCTCGGCATTTTCATTAATCATTTTTGAGCCAGTTCTATGTATATCTCAGCGGTGTGGAACTTTCACGTACTTCAATATTTATACAAACATCTTGAATGAAAGTCCGATGGAGATTGTCTCTTCCACTTACTTCCCCATGAACAAATTAATTCGGGGTCGAGTCAAGCTAGCGACTCGGTAATCAAAAACAGTAGTTAAACATGGGTTTTCACCCGTGTGTACCACCCTAGTGTGGGGGAGATGCCCCACATGTTGTATATAGACCTTGAAAAATGAATGAAAATTGTAAATATTAAAAAAGAAAATAACTGTTGTGTTTCTACACTTGGCTAGTAATGTTATCTTTTTATGTTCTAAGTTTCGGTATAACAGCCGGTACTTTGAATATTGAGGACAATATTCATTTCTAAGTGTGGGGGGGAAATTCTGGCGAATTTTGATCGTAAATGTACCCTTTTAGTCCCTTTTTCCCCCAAAATGTCCAAATTTAAATTTTTTTTTAGTGGAAGTACTATGTACTAAACACAACAAATGGTAATCAGTCCACCATGTCTAACCCACATAAGGATTGGCTAATCCAGGAGCAAACGGCTCTTGGTAAAGATATCTCAAATCCGTTTATGGCTTGCAATTTGCCTAAAATTGTATGGTGTTCAACTCACCATATCTTTAAACTAGTGAAAAGTTGGCTAGCCCGCAAGGTTATGGCTTGTGGTAAAGGCAGTGGAAAATCCATAATTGGTAATCGACTCACCAAAGATAATATTGATAATTTATCTAAGAGTTGGCTAGTCCAGAAGGGTACGGCTTCTGGTAAAGACAAATCAAATCCGTTGACAGCTTATGATTTGCTCAAAATCATTTGGTTATCATTGTACCAAAGTTCTTACTTGAACTGAAACAATTGGCTACTCCAGAAGTAATGGCTTTTGGTAAAGAGATAAAATCCATTAAATTTTCTCAAATCATTGCTAGGGACTAGCAATATCTTAGTGTGGGGGATTGATGAGTGTCCAAATACTCATCATTTTTATACTGTAAGAATGCCAAAAACATCTGAAAACACTCAGAAATGCTTCAAAATGATAAAAATATCACAAACAAGTGTTTTATATGTTTTAAATGCAAAAACATCAAAATCTGGTGAAAAACGTATCAAGTTTGCATAATTGGCAGTTTTAGTCCCCCAAGTTACAAAAATTGTCAAATCTGGTCCCTGGTCATTCCAAAACTTGTAAAAGGTCATTTAAGGTCCATGAGATTCAAAAGTTGTTCAAAATAATCCTTTGAAGTTTAAAATCGCAAA
This sequence comes from Chrysanthemum seticuspe, assembly GCA_019973895.1. Lineage (NCBI taxonomy): Eukaryota > Viridiplantae > Streptophyta > Magnoliopsida > Asterales > Asteraceae > Chrysanthemum > Chrysanthemum seticuspe. The sequence continues at coordinate 278,845,899 of BPTQ01000001.1, read as the reverse complement.
TTTACAACTTTGGTCCCTCAACTTTGCAAAAGTGTCAAAATTAGTCCCTAAGGTTTTAAAATTGGAAATTAATCAAAATAAACCTTGTACTATTCATATTTGACAATATTGGTCCTTATGAGAAAAGTTTTAAGAAATTTCAAGTTTGGTCCCTGGAGTTTCTAAATTGACAGATTTGGTCCTTAAGGTTTAAAATAATGAAATTTATACTTGTGGTCCTTGTACTAATGGTTAATTGCAGGTTCAGTCCTTGAAAACACTTTGGGGGAATCACAATTCCAGCCCCTTAACTTTGCTCAATTTACAACCATGGTCCTTGTGATTATTAGCTAAAACCAAACGGATCCTATATTAACTCAAGCCCAAAACCAACTCAGGCCCAAAACCAACCCAAACCCAAAAATTTAAAACAGATAGAACCCGCGTGCACTGTTCATCTCCTACCTCCCTCCACCTGTTCCACTCCTGCAACCACACCTGCCCTTCCACCTCACCCCTTCCACCTTTACAGATCCCTACCCACTCCCCTCCACCTCCACAGCCAACCCATATCTCATTTAATGCATAAACCCACTCTAAGACTTTTCCCGCCAAAAGTGCCAAGTGCACGAATGTGATGAAATCTAATGATCCAATGGTTCAAATATGCTGGGAAAGTCTCAAGGATGTCGACAGAGCTCAAAAATATGATTATAAAGCAAGAGAGAAGCAGGAATGAGGAGAGTTAGTTAGTTTAGTCTAGTTTTAATTCATAGGTAGTATAGTTTTAGTTTCAGTTATAATTTCCCTCAAAATATTGTTGTATTCAGTTTCCTTAGTGTATTGTGACTTTTATTTACCTTAAATTACAAGTACTTTTCACAGATTTTATATTTAGCATTTATTTAGTGAAATTGACAACTTCACTAATAAGTGTTAAATGTTGTTGTTAATTGTTCATTTCATTTCAATACAGTTCACTTATGAGTTTTTAATGCTTTTGGATCATTAAAATCAGTTTAATTCAAGTTTAGCATAAAATCACAAAAATACTCAAAAATAGATATAAAATCAAAAATCAATTAATATGGTGAAGGAAGCTGAAGTAGGGTAATCTGTTGATTGCTCTTGGTTTAGAAGCTTAGTGGTAAGCTATTAGGTGGATACTTGGTCCTTGTTCTATGGTTTTTAGCAGTATACACTTTGTAAGATCTTTTTACCATTTTATACATTTTACTGCTTAAATCTTTATTCTGCTTTGATCTTTATGATTTCATGTTTCCTTGTTGTTTGTTAGTCATACTGTAGCTTAATCTTAGTTAATTATGTTTTAGATTGGATTGTTGTTTTGAATATCATTTTGACTGTCAATTTGCATATTATTGATCATCATAGGTTTAAACTGTGTGACTACATGTTTAGGCTTAAAAAGGTTTGAATTGACAAATTATAACCTCTGGATTGGATATGATATGTTTATACAGTCTTATGATGTGAGAATCTCAATTTGGTTCTATTAACAGTGGTGTTTGGATTTACTGATAGATTGGAATTCTAGTTTATGCTTGATGATATTTGTTGTTGTTTCATGTCATACTAGTTCATTATAACTCAGTCAAGACATTAAAACTAGTGTTTATTAGTAAAAAGTCAAATTCAACTTTAAAATCTCTTTAACTCATAACTGTTAAGAATTTAGAGTGCGAATTTCATCATAGTAGCTTAAAACTAGGTACTATAGCTTAATCTCACCTTAGTATAGCTTAATATAACATATTCAGTAGCCTAGGATCATTCAAATCTCATTAAAGTCAACTTAGCTTATTTTTATAAAAAGTCAATATTTCAGTATTAGCAGTTTTGAATAAACTAGAATAATTAATATAGGACTTAATATTAGTATTCAGTACTTGAGCTTCTAGAATAGTAAAAAAGAACTGCTTATCTTTACAATAGTATTTTTCTTATTTTCTATATAGCTTATTTAGTAGCTTAACTTTTAGCTTCTTTTTAGACCCTGTTCAAAACTGTGCCCTGTGCACAGTTCAACTAGTCATTTTTATAAGCTCTCAAAAAGCTTATTAGTTAGCATTAGCTTTTGAATTTTGGTTCTCTGGATAGCCAACCAAGCCATCTTGAATATCCAAGCTTAAGATTTCACTTTGTAGTTTGTTTGATTAGGCTGCACCTAGCTTAAACTTTGTCCCATTTTTCTGTCTTAACTGTGTACCCAGTGAACTGGTCCCATTTTCTTAATCCCCTCATAAGCTCCTCAGTGCACCACAGTGCATGAGCTTGGACTTTTTGAGAAGCTCACATAGCTCTCTCAAAGTTTCAAGTTTAGCTTTTCAATTCCTAGCTTATTAGATAAGCCTGCAATTTTTTTTAGTTCTGTCCATTTCATGTAGTATAAACCAATCAGTGTTTTTTTTAGTTTCTTCATAAGCTTCTCACAAGCTTGTTAGTATAAGTCAATCTTTGCAAATTAGTTTTTTAGAGAGTTTAACTGGTATACTTGTTAGTCCAAGTGTTTGTTTTCATTTACAAGCTCATTTAAGTGCTTAAATTTAAGCTAGAAGTTGCCTATTAATCACAACAGTTCACTGTGTAATCAGTTTTAGTCTAATGCTTATTTGAAGCTTGTTAAGTGCTTATTTTTAAATAATTATGCTTTTTCAGTTTTCAATTTAGCTTATTACAAGTTATTTAGCTTATTCCCAGTTTCATCTTTCTTATTTCTAGCTTATTAGCTTATTTAGCCAAACCTTTTGCTTATTTCTTTTTTCTTGTTAACTGTTACCAAACAATAAGCTCAAACAGAGCTTATTTGTGGTTTTTGTAAAAAGTTTTAGTTTTAGAAAATGCTTATTTTCATGTGTTTAATAAGTTTGTAAAAAGAAAAATTAAAAAAATAAAAAGTTAACAAAAAGGCACTGCTGGGACTCGAACCCACGCCACTTAGCTCACACACACACACTCTACCGTTTGCCCTTGGGACTTGTCTCAGTTTTCTCTTGCACAATTAAATACATAACCCCACTTTATCCAAATAAGCTTATACGAGCTTATTCGCTTATTACCAGCTTATTTAATCAAGTTTTTTTAGTTTTTGTATTTTTTATAAATTTGTATTAGTAATAAGTATTTTATAAAAAAGTTTCAGATTTTTCTAATTAGTTTTAGTATTTTTAAACATTTAATTAGTGTAAAAACTTATTTAAATCATAATAAAAAATATAAAAGTCAAAAAAATATAAATCTTTTTTCTAAAATTTTCTTTTATCATATAGTATGTAAGAAAATTGATTTTACACTTGTAGGCCTTTTATTTCATAAATTTTACGTTTTTGCTTGCGCTCCAGCGCCATTTTCGTAAATAACGCTCGTTTCCGTTTTAAATAACGTTTTTAGATAATTTGAGTTTACGTTTTAGTTAAAATAGTTTATTTAAGTTATTTTTTTTTATAAAATAAACGTTCATCGATCTGTAAAAATAGTGATAGCGTTTATTTAATAGATTTTAACTTTTTAATTTCTCTTAATTTGCATTTAAGTCGCTTTAATTTGTAGATTTTTTCTTTAGGTATAATTTTCCATCCAAAACCCTTACTGATCACTATCCTTAGTGATCATTCTATCATCTGATCAAGTGTTTATACACCAATTCATCCTCCGTGGGACTTAACGACCCAGGAATTCCCTATATTCCTCTGATCTTAATTGCATTTGTGCTTAAGCTGTTTTAAGTCTGTTAGACTTGACTGTTTAGCACCGATCAAATTTTGGCGCCGCTGCCGGGGAGGCTGAAAGCGTGTTTTAAGCATTTCCAGACCCGTACTTGCACATATACCACCTTTTGTAAACAGTTTTTTGTAAAGTTATCAAAAATTCAAAAAGTTCATTAACACTTTTCCTAAAGTGTTAACAAACCCAAAAATATTTTCATTCTTTGTTTTTACAAAATGTTTATTCAAAAATCCAAAAATATCCATCTTTACCCTCTCACATCTTTGATTCTTCATTTCTTACCCTCTGTAAACCTTTGATTCTTTCTATGTCTTATCCTCACCCTCTTGATTGTCAATGGTGTGGTGGTCCTTATAATGGTGGCAATTGCCCTAGTTGTAGCATGGTGGAATCAGGAAACGGGTCTGTATATAACCAGGATCCCTATTCCTACCATAACACAACTGATTTATTCCATCAGCTACCACACTGTGAGAATCAGCAGTTTTACTGTTGTGAGTACTGTGGTGGTTCACACTACAGTTCTGATTGTCAATCGGGAAACGTGTTTGTCTATGAGCAAGTTCCTGATAACAATTATGACTACAACACTAACTCACAGCCACATCAGTTTTACTGTTGTGAGTATTGTGGAGGTCCACACTCTAGCTCGGATTGTCAAACAGGGAATTCATTTCCTTGTAACAATTACGACTCTTCGTCTCAAGACCAACCTCCACAGTACCAAATGATTCAAGCAACTCCTCATGAAACTACGACAGACCTTCTACTGAAGAGTCTTGAGTTATTAAAAGAACTTAAGGAGGAGTCGGCTATGTCACATGAGAAATCCATGGAAGAATTGTTAGCCGAGGAACGGGATGCTAAATTAGATTCCCAGATTGCCATTGAAAACACTGTTAGGGAATCAATTGCACTACAAAAAGCATTCAAATCTAGCTCTCAATTCCATTTCATTCCTGATGACGATGATGATGAAGATACCCTTGATATTCTACAATTTTATTCATCAAGTTCATCAGTTGAGATTCCATCCGTGGAAATACAGGGAGAAAAGAATATGACTGAATCACTAGCAGTAGAAATAATGGAACTTGTAGAATCCATAACTGCTAGTCCTTCTCAACTCCCTCAGTCTACTTCTATCACACCCGAGGTTCACACTCACTCTCTAAACATGGGGGATGAGCTTCTTGACACTGTTCCTGAAAAGGAATCGGACGAATTCATAAAGTCTAGTGTTGAGGACCTTGTCCCAATCCAGAGAGAGTCACAGGGAACTTTTGATCATGTGTGTGATATCCCTCCTCCTCTTGTCTTCCAAAAAGATCATGTTGAGATGTTCTCCGATTCTAATGATGATGATTCGTTATCTTGTGGAGACATCAGTTATATGGAAGAATTTCCTTCTGAGCTTGTCAGCTTAGGAGAAGAGAATGATGAAGAAATAATCCAAGACGAAGCTCTTCGTCTTACATTATTGAATGTTAATCTTCTCATTTCTAGAATCGAGGCTTTTAATGAAGAGCCTACTTCATATCCTATCCCCTTTGAGGATAGTGAACTTTTGTTCAATGATTCTATTCCCGAATTGCAAACGTTCCATTTTGATCATATGGGAGAGAAGATTAGTGGTATTACCACTTCTCATTCTCATAATTCTCTCCCCGATTATGAATCATTCACTTTTGAGGAGTTCCCCAGTGAACTCACTCAAATCAATCCCGAATATGAATCATTCTCCTTTGAGGAGTTCTCCTGTGAACTCACTCATATCATATCTCCACCGGAGTATGATAACTTCTACTTTGATCTAGACACACCCGGGATATGTCTAGACCAAATGAGCTTAAATGATGAAATTCATGATCCAGAAATCATGAATTCTCCTATAGATGAAGATGAGTTAGTCATGATTTTCATCATGATTTTCTTTCTTTTCTTCACCTATCCCGTGGCTTCTCCTGTTCTTCACTCCTTCGGGAATGAAGACATTATCTTTGACCTCGGCATTTTCATTAATCATTTTTGAGCCGGTTCTATGTATATCTCAGCGGTGTGGAACTTTCACGTACTTCAATATTTATACAAACATCTTGAATGAAAGTCCGATGGAGATTGTCTCTTCCACTTACTTCCCCATGAACAAATTAATTCGGGGTCGAGTCAAGCTAGCGACTCGGTAATCAAAAACAGTAGTTAAACATGGGTTTTCACCCGTGTGTACCACCCTAGTGTGGGGGAGATGCCCCACATGTTGTATATAGACCTTGAAAAATGAATGAAAATTGTAAATATTAAAAAAGAAAATAACTGTTGTGTTTCTACACTTGGCTAGTAATGTTATCTTTTTATGTTCTAAGTTTCGGTATAACAGCCGGTACTTTGAATATTGAGGACAATATTCATTTCTAAGTGTGGGGGGGAAATTCTGGCGAATTTTGATCGTAAATGTACCCTTTTAGTCCCTTTTTCCCCCAAAATGTCCAAATTTAAAATTTTTTTTTAGTGGAAGTACTATGTACTAAACACAACAAATGGTAATCAGTCCACCATGTCTAACCCACATAAGGATTGGCTAATCCAGGAGCAAACGGCTCTTGGTAAAGATATCTCAAATCCGTTTATGGCTTGCAATTTGCCTAAAATTGTATGGTGTTCAACTCACCATATCTTTAAACTAGTGAAAAGTTGGCTAGCCCGCAAGGTTATGGCTTGTGGTAAAGGCAGTGGAAAATCCATAATTGGTAATCGACTCACCAAAGATAATATTGATAATTTATCTAAGAGTTGGCTAGTCCAGAAGGGTACGGCTTCTGGTAAAGACAAATCAAATCCGTTGACAGCTTATGATTTGCTCAAAATCATTTGGTTATCATTGTACCAAAGTTCTTACTTGAACTGAAACAATTGGCTACTCCAGAAGTAATGGCTTTTGGTAAAGAGATAAAATCCATTAAATTTTCTCAAATCATTGCTAGGGACTAGCAATATCTTAGTGTGGGGGATTGATGAGTGTCCAAATACTCATCATTTTTATACTGTAAGAATGCCAAAAACATCTGAAAACACTCAGAAATGCTTCAAAATGATAAAAATATCACAAACAAGTGTTTTATATGTTTTAAATGCAAAAACATCAAAATCTGGTGAAAAACGTATCAAGTTTGCATAATTGGCAGTTTTAGTCCCCCAAGTTACAAAAATTGTCAAATCTGGTCCCTGGTCATTCCAAAACTTGTAAAAAGTCATTTAAGGTCCATGAGATTCAAAAGTTGTTCAAAATAATCCTTTGAAGTTTAAAATCGCAAATTTACAACTTTGGTCCCTCAACTTTGCAAAAGTGTCAAAATTAGTCCCTAAGGTTTTAAAATTGGAAATTAATCAAAATAAACCTTGTACTATTCATATTTGACAATATTGGTCCTTATGAGAAAAGTTTTAAGAAATTTCAAGTTTGGTCCCTGGAGTTTCTAAATTGACAGATTTGGTCCTTAAGGTTTAAAATAATGAAATTTATACTTGTGGTCCTTGTACTAATGGTTAATTGCAGGTTCAGTCCTTGAAAACACTTTGGGGGAATCACAATTCCAGCCCCTTAACTTTGCTCAATTTACAACCATGGTCCTTGTGATTATTAGCTAAAACCAAACGGATCCTATATTAACTCAAGCCCAAAACCAACTCAGGCCCAAAACCAACCCAAACCCAAAAATTTAAAACAGATAGAACCCGCGTGCACTGTTCATCTCCTACCTCCCTCCACCTGTTCCACTCCTGCAACCACACCTGCCCTTCCACCTCACCCCTTCCACCTTTACAAATCCCTACCCACTCCCCTCCACCTCCACAGCCAACCCATATCTCATTTAATGCATAAACCCACTCTAAGACTTTTCCCGCCAAAAGTGCCAAGTGCACGAATGTGATGAAATCTAATGATCCAATGGTTCAAATATGCTGGGAAAGTCTCAAGGATGTCAACAGAGCTCAAAAATATGATTATAAAGCAAGAGAGAAGCAGGAATGAGGAGAGTTAGTTAGTTTAGTCTAGTTTTAATTCATAGGTAGTATAGTTTTAGTTTCAGTTATAATTTCCCTCAAAATATTGTTGTATTCAGTTTCCTTAGTGTATTGTGACTTTTATTTACCTTAAATTACAAGTACTTTTCACAGATTTTATATTTAGCATTTATTTAGTGAAATTGACAACTTCACTAATAAGTGTTAAATGTTGTTGTTAATTGTTCATTTCATTTCAATACAGTTCACTTATGAGTTTTTAATGCTTTTGGATCATTAAAATCAGTTTAATTCAAGTTTAGCATAAAATCACAAAAATACTCAAAAATAGATATAAAATCAAAAATCAATTAATATGGTGAAGGAAGCTGAAGTAGGGTAATCTGTTTATTGCTCTTGGTTTAGAAGCTTAGTGGTAAGCTATTAGGTGGATACTTGGTCCTTGTTCTATGGTTTTTAGCAGTATACACTTTGTAAGATCTTTTTACCATTTTATACATTTTACTGCTTAAATCTTTATTCTGCTTTGATCTTTATGATTTCATGTTTCCTTGTTGTTTGTTAGTCATACTGTAGCTTAATCTTAGTTAATTATGTTTTAGATTGGATTGTTGTTTTGAATATCATTTTGACTGTCAATTTGCATATTATTGATCATCATAGGTTTAAACTGTGTGACTACATGTTTAGGCTTAAAAAGGTTTGAATTGACAAATTATAACCTCTGGATTGGATATGATATGTTTATACAGTCTTATGATGTGAGAATCTCAATTTGGTTCTATTAACAGTGGTGTTTGGATTTACTGATAGATTGGAATTCTAGTTTATGCTTGATGATATTTGTTGTTGTTTCATGTCATACTAGTTCATTATAACTCAGTCAAGACATTAAAACTAGTGTTTATTAGTAAAAAGTCAAATTCAACTTTAAAATCTCTTTAACTCATAACTGTTAAGAATTTAGAGTGCGAATTTCATCATAGTAGCTTAAAACTAGGTACTATAGCTTAATCTCACCTTAGTATAGCTTAATATAACATATTCAGTAGCCTAGGATCATTCAAATCTCATTAAAGTCAACTTAGCTTATTTTTATAAAAAGTCAATATTTCAGTATTAGCAGTTTTGAATAAACTAGAATAATTAATATAGGACTTAATATTAGTATTCAGTACTTGAGCTTCTAGAATAGTAAAAAAGAACTGCTTATCTTTACAATAGTATTTTTCTTATTTTCTATATAGCTTATTTAGTAGCTTAACTTTTAGCTTCTTTTTAGACCCTGTTCAAAACTGTGCCCCGTGCACAGTTCAACTAGTCATTTTTATAAGCTCTCAAAAAGCTTATTAGTTAGCATTAGCTTTTGAATTTTGGTTCTCTGGATAGCCAACCAAGCCATCTTGAATATCCAAGCTTAAGATTTCACTTTGTAGTTTGTTTGATTAGGCTGCACCTAGCTTAAACTTTGTCCCATTTTTCTGTCTTAACTGTGTACCCAGTGAACTGGTCCCATTTTCTTAATCCCCTCATAAGCTCCTCAGTGCACCACAGTGCATGAGCTTGGACTTTTTGAGAAGCTCACATAGCTCTCTCAAAGTTTCAAGTTTAGCTTTTCAATTCCTAGCTTATTAGATAAGCCTGCAATTTTTTTTTAGTTCTGTCCATTTCATGTAGTATAAACCAATCAGTGTTTTTTTTAGTTTCTTCATAAGCTTCTCACAAGCTGTTGGGTTTTAGGTTCCTCGGATTTGATGAGACAAAATAAATACAAGAATGAAACATCAAGGGCTTAAAGAGAAAAAGAAGAAATCTACAAAAAGATGGAAGGACTTACTTGCAATAGAAGATTTATTATTTAGTCCTTCGTAGTATTTTGTAAACCCTAATCCTCTAGTATATAAAGAGGACATGGGGTGTAGGTTTTATATACAAGTCTTCCAATGTAGACGTCTAGTAAAGGTGTGTGTGTAACCTAGACGTGTTTCTATAAACGTCTAGGGTTAGTGTTTGTTTTGTATATCCCTAAGATCTGAGATGGCTTAGATCCCTGTTACAGTTAGGTAACACGTTATATTCTGATCAATATATAATTGGGGAGATAATGATGAAAACCTTGTGTCAATAACATAGTTGTTTGTTTTATTCCGCTGCGTATCATGTTTATTGTCATTGTTATTGTTAACCCTAGAGGCTCAAAACGATCTCAAGGAGTCTAACAAACTCCACAATTGGTATCAGAGCTTGGGGAGCTCGTTACCTAGGGATTCACAAGGTTTTATTGTTTGAAGAATGGCGAAAGATTGAAAAAATTCGAGTCTGAAAATTTTCGTATATGTTTCTGCAGCACTGTTTTGTAACGATCATAACTTTTTCGTTAACCGTTGGATCGGGCTGAAATTTTTGGTGGAGCTTCTCTATATACCTATTTAACTTTCCACCGAAGGAATTTTCGATCTGAGCTTCCAGTAAAAAGTTATACTATGTCGAAGTTGGCTGCAGAGGAGGTATTTAATATTCGAATTTTAGGGTTTCTTCTTCATTATTTTTGTTGTGCTTTGTTGCTGCTATTAATGATCATCATATTCGTTATTCCCTATGTTTTGTCTTCATGGGATGATCATTATATATTCCTAAACGAAGTGATATCTGGGTTTAACAAGGTATTTTTAAGTTGTTGTTATGAAGATGTTGAGAAGCTGCTACATTGTGTTGATCTAATAAGAGAAGTCAAAGTTGTTTACATGGTTACTGTGATATTGAAGTTTTGGATCTCGTTGTTTGAAGATTGGTGTGGTGCTGTAACTTAATTCCAATATGTTAGGGTTTCGTTCTTCTGTTATAGCAATATTATTCTTTGTTTTGGTACTTCTGTTTTAAAACCCTAACTGAAACTGTTGGTCACTACTACACGTCATGTTGCTTGCTCAGATTGGTGCTCGACTGATTTGTTAACTGCTGCTACTTTTTGTGATAACCGCTGCTCGCACTTGATACTACTGGTGTAAATACGTTACTGCTATCACAAGTCGTTACCACTGACAAGCTTCTCAAAACCACTTCTAGTTATATCGAAACCACGGATAGCTTTACTTGTAACCACTGATGGGCTTCTCAAAAGGTTGTTGTTTTTAAGCATGCGTGAATGAAGACCCAAGGAAGCAAACGACATGGATATGACGACTACACACGTGGGACAATAATCTTCTCCTCGTACTAATTGATTGGTGGGTCGGTGAAATATTAGTGATTTGATTTGCATGACCACCGACTATAGAGTAGCATGAAGCAGTTGTCACGTGAAGATATTGTTAATGTAGGTACTTATTCGTTTAATGTTGCTATGATGGTTAATGTTGCTACATGATTGTTCCAATATTATATCGTGAGGTACATAAGCTGGGATTCAAAAGCTGTTGTGAAGGTGAACAGGTGATGGTTGGTTAATAATTAATATATCATGACCTAGGATCATTGGTACTTTTTGGTTCTCGGATAAAGTTTGAAGTTTGGATGGTTGACACACACATGGGATTTTTTGTTCACACACACAAGATTGGAATTTGTTCTTAAAAGTGTTAAAAAGCTTGGATTTGGATTTATTGCATAATTGATTACGAAGAGGGTCAAATATCCTTAATTTGATGTTGTAGTTGAATTTCTTGGATGCGTGTTCTTCTTATATTTTTAAACGGCGGAATCGTTTAAAAGTAACTTGTTCGTGCTTCAATGATTGTGACGAAGAATTGACAAACACTTAAAGGAGTGACGTTATTGTGCTCAGTGATTATTGTCAAGAGATTGTGGTCTACTTATATGGTGTTAGTATAAGTTTGGAGTCACGTGGATAAACAAGACATAAGATACAAGTTTGGGTTATTTTACTTCTTCATCAAATTCGTTATACTTGGTTTTCTTCACAAGTGATCATTACATGGAGCTTACAGATTTGAAGAATCATTTTCATGCACCACTCAAGGGGAAGTTTCTACTGCTTAAATTCTCTATTTGTTGATAACAAAAAGGGGAAGATATATTGGAGTGGCGTGGCATGGATTAAGGGGAAGACAAGATTTGTTTCATTTAGGGAGATGTTTACATCTCAACTTCTGCTACTTCGTCTAGGGAAGTTCGTACACGACTTTGTTTGTTTTGTCATCATCAAATAGGGGAAGATTGTTGGGTTTTAGGTTCCTCGGATTTGATGAGACAAAATAAATACAAGAATGAAACATCAAGGGCTTAAAGAGAAAAAGAAGAAATCTACAAAAAGATGGAAGGACTTACTTGCAATAGAAGATTTATTATTTAGTCCTTCGTAGTATTTTGTAAACCCTAATCCTCTAGTATATAAAGAGGACATGGGGTGTAGGTTTTATATACAAGTCTTCCAATGTAGACGTCTAGTAAAGGTGTGTGTGTAACCTAGACGTGTTTCTATAAACGTCTAGGGTTAGTGTTTGTTTTGTATATCCCTAAGATCTGAGATGGCTTAGATCCCTGTTACAGTTAGGTAACACGTTATATTCTGATCAATATATAATTGGGGAGATAATGATGAAAACCTTGTGTCAATAACATAGTTGTTTGTTTTATTCCGCTGCGTATCATGTTTATTGTCATTGTTATTGTTAACCCTAGAGGCTCAAAACGATCTCAAGGAGTCTAACAAACTCCACATAATTTTAGAGAAGAAGTGTTAAAACAAGAGTTAAACTCCTTACAAGAAAAGCTTTCTAAAACTGTTAAGTAAAAGCAAGAGCTGCAAGATAATGTTAAAATGCTTAAACAAGAATTCAGTGCTAAGGAATCAAAACTTTTGAATGATTTTTCTAATCTAAAAACGTTGAAAAACAAGCTTGAAAATAAGTTGTACTTACAAGGGAACACCATTCAGACTGCTCACATGATCACTAAGAATAAAGTCTTAATCGATAAGCACAATATTCCCCTTGTAGAGGAACCAAATCTCGAATATTGCAAAAGAGCTAAAGCTTTCCATAAGATTGTATATGATGCCAATGAGATTCTTAAGCCTAGGCAAACACCATCATGTATTGGAAGCACGAAAGAGGATAGAAAATTAGATGATGCATCTAGGGAGAAAATGGATAAGAAGCTTAACGATACTGCGTGTAAAAAGAATAACATAACGATCAAACCCCATGATTACACTAAGGAAAATTGGATCTCCCTGAACATGTTTAAGCCTCAAACTCAATTAACTCCACAACAAATTTTTTGGAAGAAAGATATGGAGAAACAAAAAGTTAATGTAGTTGTTGAAACAAACACTCCCTTTAAGAAAATGCCTGCAGCTACTGTGTATCCTCCAAATACACCAATGCACTTAGTTCCTAGAACTATTGCAACTAATAGCAAGACCTTAATCAGTCAGTATGTCATTTATCAATTATTTGTTAATTTTGAGAAGACATGTAAGAAAAGGATCACATCTAATGGGATAACTGAAAGGGAGAGGGGTTTTGATCAAACTAAAGAATGCTATTTAACTGAGGTCATGCCATTCTTTAAACAATTAAAAGGTCAATTTGAGAATCTTAAAAAGGGGATGGATTCTGATATTAAAGAAATGGAAAAGGAATTTGATGCAATGATAGTTGAGGTCAATGACTATGAGCTAGAATTAAAATATAATGAGATTGAGAGGAAGAACTTGCATACCTTAAATGAGAATCTGATTTCTGAATGTATCACTCAATATGTGTTTTACACTGCCACGAATTGTTCAATTAATGCATCTCAATTTCATGAATTATCTGTTGCTCTGAAAGTCTCCCATGATCGTGTCATTGAGCTTGAAAAAACTAACTCTAAATTGCATGAGAAATTTGAACGGGATGATCATGATAGCGTGGTGAAACAGTTTTCTAAATTGGAAGTTGAGCATCTTGCTTTGCAATTAAAATATCAACATCTAAAAGAAAATGTTGAAACCTCAAATATCAAGACATCCTTGGATGCTCCTGAATTTGATGCAGTTTTTGAAATCAACAAACGTGATGAACATATTCGAGCTCATTGTAACACGATCAGAAAAATGAGAACCCAAATCTCACAATTAAAGGGTGAAAAGAACAATGTGACTGGCTCCCAAATGCCTCCTTCTTTAGATTCTCAGAGTTCTCAAATTTTTCATCTTCAAAACTTGGTTAATGTTCTACAAAAGGAAAATGAGAGTTTTCTAGAAGAAAATGAAAAGGTGAAACAACACTTTAAAGAGTTATATGATTCAATGAAAGTCACTCGTGACAAGAACAACGAAATAATAACGTCTTTACAAAAGGAAATTAAGAATCTGAGGAGTCATGTAAAAGGGAAAATGCCACTTGTTAAATACATTCCTCATCATCTTAGAAATAACGAACTTGTGTTTCATAAATATTTTGCTTACCTTAAGAATAGTCTAGAATGTCTCCGAGAGATTGTAGAAGAGGATTTCATAAATAAGCCACTTGATAGAGAAATTAGGTTTGCTTGCATTCAGGCCAAACGATCTCAAGAGTTGTTAGAATGTTTAAGAGCAACCTGTCCTAAATCTTTTTGTAAGAAAGGTAAAGCTGTGATGCCTTGCTCTATGCCTAGCATTAAGAAAGTGAATTTTAATATGTCATCGAGCAGCTCAGATCCCAACACTTCTATGCCCAATGTTAAGAAAGTGAACTCTAGAGTGCCTTCAATTAGTTCAGATCCCTGCACGTCTAGTTCAGGAATGCAAAAGGTAGCTCAACCAACTAATGTTCCCATAATTCCCTCTACAGGAGTAATCAGTGAAACAAAGGCAAGCGGGCCAAAGCCTTCAGGCAATACAAAGCAAGATAGGACCTCGCAAGTTAAGAATGTGCAATAGAAGAAAGTAGAAGACCACCCTAGGAACATTAAGTTTGAGTTGAATAAAACGAATCGTGTTGATTCTAGTATTAGTTATAAGCGTACCGTAATTAATTCGAATTCTGCTACTTCTGGCATAACATGTAATGATGATTGTTTGGTTTCTGTTACTAATCATGAATGTGGTGTGAATGAGTTGATTAATGATGTTAAATGCCCTGTTAAGATAGTGAATACAAAAATTCAAGCTAAGAAGGCTAGAAAGCAATGGCGAAAGAAGGTTAGAAAACATTGGAAACCCACAGGAAGGAAATTTAGTAACATAGGTTATCAGTGGATACCCACTGGCCGAAAATTCAATCTTAATGAGATGTGACCTAAATTATCTAGATCAATGCCCATTAGGAAATGGATGCCTACTGGTAGAACTATTCTTTTAAGAAGTGAACATACTTTGAGTAGGTCAAATACGGACACTAGCATTGCATCTATCCCTGATGATTCCATTGTTTCCACTTCTGATGTGGGTGCTCCAATCACTGTTACTAACCAAATAGAACCCATTCTTGCATGGGGATCCCAATTATCCAGTTATCCATTCTTGTCTGTGTTCAATTGCAGATCGTTCAAATCGTTCTGTGCTACCTGGACTCAGGCTGTTCCAAGCACATGACTAGAGACCGGTCACGGCTTGTGAACTTTGTGAGTAAATTCATCGGGACTGTTAGATTCGGGAATGATCATTTCGGTGCAATTATGGGTTTTGGAGACTATGTTGTCGGTGATAGTGTCATCTCCAGGGTATATTACATTGAAGGTCTTGGTCATAACTTATTCTCTGTCGGTCAATTCTGTGATTCTGATCTAGAAGTGGCATTCAGAAAACATACTTGCTTCGTTAGAGAACTTGATGGTAGAGAACTTTTAAGAGGAACACGTGGTTCAAATTTTTACACCATCTCTATCGAAGATATGATGAAGTCTTCTCCAATCTGCTTGTTGTCAAAGGCTTCTAAAACAAAGTCATGGTTATGGCATCGTCGTCTAAATCACTTGAACTTCGGCACCATAAATGATCTCTCTAGAAAGGACTTAGTAATAGGCTTACCTAGAATAAAGTATGAAAAGGATCATCTTTGTTCAACATGCCAATTGGGAAAAAGCAAGAAGTATGCCCACAAACCCAAACCTACAAACTCAGTTACGGAAGTTCTTCATACCATTCACATGGATTTATGTGGACCCATGAGAGTACAGAACATTTACGGGAAGAAATATGTGCTAGTTGTGGTTGATGATTACTCTCGATTCACTTGGGTTAAGTTCTTAAGGACAAAGGATGAAACTCCAGATATCATCATCAAACTTATCAAACAGCTGCTTGTTCGACTTAACAAAACTGTCAGAATCATCCGAACAGACAATGAAACTGAGTTTGTTAATAAACAACTTAGTGAGTTTTATGAAAGTGTTGGAATCAGTCATCAAAGAAGTGTTCCACGAACTCCTCAACAGAACGGTGTAGTTGAAAGACGAAATCGAACTCTTGTGGAAGCCGCTAGAACAATGCTGATTTACTCAAAGGTTCCAATGTTTCTCTGGGCTGAAGCCATTGCCACTGCATGCTATACTCAAAATCGATCCCTTATTCACACTTCTCATGGAAAAACTCCATATGAACTTGTCCACAATCGAAAACCTAATCTTTCATTCCTTCGTGTGTTTGGTGCATTGTGTTATCCAACTAATGAGGGCCAAGACTTAGGGAAACTTAAAGCTAAAGCGAACATTGGAGTATTTGTAGGATATGCACCAAGCAGAAAAGGATACCGAATCTACAACAAAAGAACCCGAAATATCATGGAAACAATTCACGTTATGTTCGATGAGCTGAACGACCCAATGGCTCCAGGACAACCCAGTTCTGGACCCGCATTATCAAGTAGTCCCATCA
Source organism: Chrysanthemum seticuspe (assembly GCA_019973895.1). Taxonomy (NCBI): domain Eukaryota; kingdom Viridiplantae; phylum Streptophyta; class Magnoliopsida; order Asterales; family Asteraceae; genus Chrysanthemum; species Chrysanthemum seticuspe. The sequence goes on along the minus strand of BPTQ01000001.1, from coordinate 278,829,344 downwards.
GTTCTACTCTTGTATACGATTCTTCGCCAGCAACTCCTTATGTACCTCCTTCAGAAGATGACTTGAAGAAACTGTTTGATCCAATGTTTGATGAACACTATGAGCCAATTGCTAATGATCTGTCAATTCCATCAACAGAGGCTGCTCCTATCCCTGTAAATGAAGTTAACCCTTCAGCTTCTATGTCGTTAAGTCAAGAAGCGCCTGCTGCTGATCACTCTGTCTCATCAACAAATCATCAATCATCGAGCGTACATCATGGAATTGTTTCTGGCACCCTTGATGGAGAGAATCCTTTGCTACTCCTGAAGATGCCCCATTTGAAAACGTATTTGCCCCTGAATCATCATCAGAACCATCTTCATCAGGAGAAATCGACTCTGCTACTTCAGTTCCTCAACAACAACCACACGAACACCTTATAAAATGGACACATGGTCACCCATTGGACAACATCATTGGAAATCCCTCTCGTCCAGTATCCACTCGTAAACAACTTGTAACTGATGCCTTATGGTGCTTCTTCAACTCCGTACTATCCAAGGTCGAACCAAAAGATGTTAAAACTGCCATGAATGAAGACAGCTGGTTCAATGCCATGCAAGAAGAAATTCATGAGTTCGATCGACTAGATGTATGGGAATTAGTACTTGCTCCTGACTGTGCTATGATCATTGCACTAAAGTGGATCTTCAAAGTAAAATTTGATGAGCATGGTGATGTTTTAAAGAACAAGGCTCGATTGGTTGCAAAAGGATACCGTCAAGAGGAGGGTATTGACTTTGAAGAATCATTTGCTCCTGTTGCTCGTATCGAGGCAATCAGAATCTTCTTGGCTAATGCTGCAAGTAAGAACATGGTAATCTATCAGATGGATGTTAAGACATATTTCCTTAACGGAGATCTTAAAGAAGTTGTATACGTCAGCCAACCTGAAGGTTTTGTGAATCCAGAGCATCCTACTCATGTCTACCGCTTGAAGAAGGCTCTTTACGGTTTGAAGCAAGCTCCAAGGGCATGGTATGATACGCTATCAAATTTTCTTCTATCTACTAGATTCAGCAAAGGAGCAGTTGATCCGACATTGTTCACCAGAAAGTCAGGCAAACATTTAATTCACGTTCAAATCTATGTTGATGATATTATCTTTACCTCAACTGACCCCAATGAATGTGACCGTTTTTCTAGGGAGATGGGCTCCAAATTTCAAATGTCAATGATGGGACAAATGTCATTTTTCTTGGGATTGCAAATTTCACAAATTCCCGGAGGCATTTTTATTAATCAATCTAAATATGCAAATGAAATTTTAAAGAAATTTGGATTTGATTCTTGTGACCCTGTTGACACTCCCATGATAGAGCGTACTAAAATGGATGAGGACCACTCAGGGATCATGGTAGACCAAACGAAATATCGTAGTATGATTGGATCCCTGATGTACCTCACAGCCGGTAGACCAGACATTTTGTTCGCTGTTTGCATGTGTGCTAGACACCAGGCTAAGCCTACCAAAAAGCACTTTGAAGCGGTTAAACGGGTCTTTCGGTATCTCCAAGGAACCATCAATATAGGACTTTAGTACCCGAAGGACACCGGTATGTCACTAACAGCCTATGCAGATGCTGATCATGCAGGATGTCAAGATACACGACGAAGTACGTCGGGAGGTGCTCAGTTTTTGGGTGATAAGCTTGTGAGTTGGTCTTCAAAGAAACAAATGAGCACTTCTATATTCTCTACAGAGGCTGAATACATAGCCATGCCATCTTGTTGTGCTCAAATCCTATGGATGAGATCCCAATTATCTGACTATGGCTTTGAATTCAACAAAATCCCTCTGTATTGTGATAACAAAAGTGCCATTGCTCTCTCTTGTAACAACGTTCAACATTCAAGAGCAAAGCACATTGACATTCGACATCATTTCATTCGAGAACAAGTGGAAAAAGGTGTGGTGGAACTCTATTTTGCGAGGACTGAATACTAGTTAGCAGACATCTTCACCAAAGCTCTTCCTAGAGAACGTTTTGAGTTTATCCTTCCACGACTTGGTCTAAAGAGCCTACAACCGAAAACACTAAAACGTCTTGAAGAGGAAGACGAGGAGTAAATGGTTTTCTCTTCTTCATCTATCTCTTGTATATATTTCCACAAAAGAATATATAAAAATATAAAATTTTCAAAAATCCATAAAAATTAGAAAATCTTGAAAATTTCCAAAAAATATTGTTATTTTGTCATGTTGTTTATTCGATATCATCTACGGACTTTGTGTTGACATTCAAAGAATGTCACGGGTTTTTAGATGTTCTTCGAATGTACATAAATTGCTTTTAAAAAAAAAGCGGAGAAAAATGGTGGTTTATTGTCATTTCAGGCAATAACCCGTTTTAAAAAGTAAAGAACAGAGCCATGCTTAATCTTATTTTTCAAATCTCATGCTCTGATTCCTAAAACAAATATTTGTCACCAAAAAGACAAATGTTTTCTTTCCAAAATATTTTTCCGTCTAATGATTCTTCTGAAAAATAATTTTCATCTAATGAAAACAAAGTTGCTTTGAAAATACCTCGTACTCTATTTTTGAAAATCATCCGGGCTTATCTGTGTCAAACTCTCTAACGCTCAATCAACAACTCTTGTCATTGATTGAGGGGGAGAATGATTTCAACTCAATAAAAAAAAGTTATTTTTCAAACAATTGACACGTAAACGAGCAAGGTTTATTTTTGGAAAATCAAAATGAACAATGTCTTATACAATTGATTCAAAACCTTTGCTAATGTTATATTTTCAAAAGATACTAATGCATGTTTAAACAATGGAGTTTAAAGTCTGAAGATTTGATCCTTATCGGTTAAATGTTTTCATAAGCAAGTCACAATTCTTCTCAAAAGCTTTCAAAAATAATTTAAATCTATAAAGATCACAAACTTCAAATGTTAAAAATTGTGATCGGGGGAGAATTTGTGATTTAAATTGGATTTAAATTGGATTTAAACTGATAACTCGATAATTGGTTTTATAAGTGTTTAGCAAACTCTCCTCCATTCATGTGCCAAACGATTTCAAATTTTCCATGCACATGTTAAGGGGGAGCATCTATTTTAAACCAAAAAGGATTGAAACGTGATTAATTTGTTCCAAAGTGCAGGTTGTCCCTAATATGTGCAAAACTATTTCAAAACTCGATGCACATATTGAGGGGGAGCAATTTTTATTGAAAACCTCATTCTTTCCCGAAAATATCTTTAACTGTATGTGAATCACTGATTTTAATCGGGAAAGTGATGTCGATATTTTTAGAAAATATTTATCAAAAGAAGTGAATTCTTCCTCTTGCCTCCATGTGCCAAAATGATTTCAAACATATGATGCACATGTTGAGGGGGAGCCGTTTTTCAAAAATATCAAAAACAATTCAGGTACAAAATGCTTTGATAATATATCACAAGTACTTGGATTGATTTTCAAATGGTTTTTCAATTGGTTCAAATGGCTGATGAACAATACCAAGAGACCGACCAATTTAATTTTATGCATGGTGTTATAAGGATGGTTAGGTTAGGTATTCGTTTCCACGATCCCGCCAGAGCCGGAGGGATCTACCCAGGGACAATCCACTATATAGTATAGAGGTCTTAGGTATGATTAAAAAAGGAGAAAAGTGAGATATGGGAAGAGTGCGGACTGAGATAGAGCTAGAACTTGAATAAACCCAACAAGGTTCTAGTAATGAAGTCTCGGTAAGCACTGAAGGGGTTGAAGAATGAAAAAGAATTGAATGTGAAAAGGGTGAAAATAAATAGCCCTCCAATAATTCGACCTTAGGGCAGAAACCGGGTTCAATACATATGCTACTGATGGTTACTAAGGTAACACTAGTATTGAAGACAAGATGTCATGGACCCAGTGATGCACTGCACTAAATCTTCCCAAACTACTCAAGTTCCTCTTTAAAGGACTTGTTTCATTCTCACAGGGGAACCGACATTATCTATCGACTTTCCCTTAGAGATGGTTAATATTGAAGAAGGAGACCTCTCCCTAGTCTCCGGCATAGGAACCAAATGTGCACAATTGACTCTCTGTTTCACACAATGTGGAAAGAGAGATTATATATTATGAGTCCTACGCATTATCCTTGTGGTATTGCCAGAACATCTGAGTGATATGCAAACATATTCACAATGAAGATGGAAAGCCTTCTAGAGCCAACATCAAACAAGCTCTTGGTAGGTGGCATGTGAGATCTATCAAATAGATCAACCATGTGACAACTAAACAGAAACAATGGGGCGATTCAAATCTATGAATCAATCCTGGTTCAGGTTATGGATTGACGGATACCTTTGAAAAACCGGTCGTTGTGCTTAAAAATCTTTTCTCTAGCACATCTGATTGTACAATAGATTGCACTACCAGGCTTCGATGATGATCAAAGGTATGAGGGGTGCATGTTCCAGCCAAGACTTGCCTTTCACCTGAGAATAAGAAATACGAAACACTACGTTAAGTGATTACGCAGGGGTATGACCCTGCGAACCACCTCTGGCGTGAGATTAAGTATGAGTTATGGTTGTATAAGTGTGTATAAGTAAAGAGATGAGTGTGAAATGAGCATACTATAATCCATATCCCGTCCAACCTATTTATAGTGGATGAAATAGAGTTGAGAGCACTTCTGCATGAATGTCGGAGATCATGGGGGCATCCCATGATTGTGGGTAACCGCTAGGGTTTAGTGACCCACGTTCTCAGACTTGACGGGGAAGCCAAGAAAGAGAGGGAGATCGTGGATTTGACCAAGTCAGGAGGTTGTCCTATCCAGTGCTTCTTCGTCAGCCATACCTCGAAGGGCTTAGGGCTTCGAATGGCGAATTCCCCTAAGGTAACCTTTGTGATAACGAATGGTTTGACGCCTATGGATATTCTGGAATCCTAACTTCGACCTTCGGATAGAAGGGTTTTGACACGTCTCGGAGGAGTGTCCTTCGAGGTACTCGGAGGGTACATCATCAAGCCCCCAGTCGAAAGTGATGTATATGAGCGAGGAGACATTGCTTTCGACTTCATGCTTCGAAAAAATACCATCCTGCTGCGAATTGCATTAGTTAGAAGATAACAATGCACCTAACTTAGCGCATTTAATGCTAATTAATCTTTTCGGCTGCCCGCTACAGGAATCACATTTTCCCAACTTACCCGGAGACCAAAAGTCTTCTTTTTTCAAAATTTAAAAAATTTACATCGGATAAGAGTAATTTTTGGGACACGTGTGCGGTGTTTAAAAGATGCAAAAGAGAGTATAAGAAGGGGGTAGTTGAAACCCTAACTCATTTTACTCTCTCCGTCTATTTCTACACGCAGTAAAACTTCATCGCCATCACTCTGAAACAAAAGGTAATCCTTCTTTCTCACTGATAGCTTGTTTTTTTTTAAATGGATTCCAAGTTTATCATAAAGCAGCAAAAGTGTATATTGTCTGCAAAAGATTTACAGGATCATTTAGCTGATTACCCCATCCTACTAGAACACAAAGTAATGTTACCCAAACCTAATCAGGGTATTTTTTATGCTCCCCAATGTTTCGTAGGGCTATATACACATGCATTTAGCCATTCTAACCTTAGGGATAACTCTGCACCCACTGATATTAGAGTTCATGCAATACTACAAAGTCCATATCTCTAGGTTCAACCCCTTTGGTTTAGCCAAACTGACCACATTCATAGTGATGTGTAAAGCATACGGCTATGAACCAACATTAAAGGTTTTAAGAGGATTTTTGAACTTGTATCCTGGGGGCAATTGGTTAACTTTAGCAAAAAGGCCTGAATCGGATGTTCCAAACCTGTTTGGGAGGGTATATACAAATATAACAGGTTGGAAAGGTAGCTTTTTCTACGTGCAAGACACTATTGTTCCCCCTAAGTATTCAGAGTTTCTGAAAAAGGAAAATATGTTTGATGCAAAACAGTATAATGACCCCTTGCCATATGAGGTGCGAAGGGATCCCTGTTATCAGCGTTTGGCCAAATATCCTGTGGATGTGCTGTTCCCCGAAGCCATCTTATACATGGCTGGGATTGCCCAGAGCTGGGAGGGGTCTCCCAAGAATCCTGTGATCATATACCAAGGACAAAGTATGTTTATTTACTTCTATTTAAGTAGGACCAATGTAGCACTGATATTTATTTCTTCTTGTTTCTATTTTGCAGAGATGTCATTCAGAAACTTCATGTACCAAGATTTGGATAAAGATTTAAGCTTTATGCCTGCTGAGAAGGCCGAAGAGTCTTATGGTGTTGGCTCTCCTTTGACATCTGAGAACAACAATGAGGTAGACACTCCGAATCCGGAGCCCGTTGCATCGGCACCCCCTCAAGCTACGTTGGAGGGTCCGTCCCAACTTGTTGAAAATGTTTCTGACTCGGACGATCCTGCGGATGAGGATGTCCCAATTATAGGCTCAACAGGGATAGCTGACAGATTGAAAAGTAGAAAGGGAACAGCAGCCAAAGCTGTTAAGTCTACCAACAAAAGGAAGAATCCTCCCCCTGCCTCCGGATCAAGGGTTGTGAAGCAAAAGAGTGCTGAAGGCAGAAAGTTTGTGAAGTCAGCTTTCGAGTTACTAGATGAATCCGTGGAGGTTCATGTTAAGTAGTTTTTCCTTATGAAACATGTGAAATGACAAGTGTCGAAATTAATTTAACCTTTATACTTTGTATTGGTTGTAGGCCTTCCAGAGACGAAGGAGCTCCCCAATGCTTTGGCCTGTCACCGAATTGTCGATCATGTTACCCTCCTCAATGGAAAGGTTTGCTGGATAATATGTCCATTGAGAAGGTTTGTGATATGCATGACAATGGTGTAGCGAGGCAAGCAGTGTTGGATAATCACTTGAATACCAGGACCAGGGAGTTGCTCAGGGTTGTGACCAAGGCTAGGAAGGAGATAGATGTGATGTTGGAAAGGGAAAAACATAGGGATCGGGAGTATGCTGAATTGGAGGCCAAGTGTGATGAGATTGAGAAGGACCTGGAGAAGAATCCCCTCGTTCAAGACCTCCGTCAAAAAATTGAAGAGTTGACAACCGAAATTGTTAGACTCAAGGTGGAGGAGGGTAAGGTAGCAACTCTCATTGGTCAAAATGTTGTGCTTGACATTAAGTGTGCTAGTCTAGAGGGCGAGAAGGCTAGGCTCAGAGAGGTAGAAGTAAAGTTGAGGGAGGAAGTCGATGGCTTGCAGATGAGATATAAAATGCTGCAAAAGGATCGTGCGGAGGTCGTTTCAAAGGTGGTACCTTACATAGCCATGGAGCTCTACCACAGTGATGAATTGGGAGCTCAGATGTGGAAGGTCATCAAATCAGCCATTTTTCATGGACGGTGCTTGGCGTTGGAGGAGGCTGCCAAAACAGGTAAGCCCGTGGACCTTTCCAAGATTGAATGCTACCGTCCCACTTCGAAGGCTGAGTATGATGAGGCAGGAAATGCGTTCGCAACCACAGAGTACTCCTTCCTTGCTGAGGCTACCAAAGATCCTATGGCACCCCTCGAAGACCTCCTTTCCAAGAAAACTCAAAAGCTGAAGCCTACCACTCCCACCAAGAAGACTATGTCTACCAAGCCTATCTCAGTTCAACCATCCCCCACTCCATCTCTAAAAAAGCAGGAATGAAGGCTGCCATGTCGGTAGTAATTTGGTTTCAAGGGTGGCGTGTACCCTTTAAGACAATTTATCTTATTTGACAATGCTTGTCTTGTTCCTTAAACAATTTGAATGCTTGTGATGTATGGCCATGGGCCAAAAACAATTTAACTGTGGCTTAGGCTCCTCGTGCAGGTACAAGGGCACTAGCCCTCATTTTGAATGGTATGGTGTAGGGGGAATACCTCTACACACTTAGTTTTTATTTGTGTTTGTTTTGTTAACTTCTCGTACGCCATTTTTCCAGCGCTTAAGTTTTACAACCTAAGGTTAAACGACATCATTGTGTGTAAATTGCAACACCAAGAATATAATGAGCAAATTTGATCATTGACAGAGGGTCGCGACCCACTCTATCTCAAATCCTTTAAGTAGTATAACTTTGTATATATTTTTACAAGCGCCAAAAACTACTAGGAGAGTTAATGTGAATGTTAAAGTTGGCTTAAATGATAAGGCATGTATTACACCTTGAGCCATTTTATTCAACATTGAAACTCATTAACGACTTGGCTGAACAAATCTTTGTGTTTAAGAAATGAAGCAAGAGATTTGTGGAAATGTCTTATTTTTCATTGAATTGGTAGGGAGGATTACATCATTCTTGAAATGAAAACTAAGACAACTACCAATAATGTTTGCTTTCCCTTGAGAAGCTTCTAATTACAAGAAAAAAGTAAAAGTACTTCTTAAACATAGAACTTTCGAAGGTTCGTACCATTCCATGTCCTGTCGATGGGTTCTCCGAGAAGAGTGGCCAGTTTATTGGCTCCGTTGCTGTAGGCCTCAGCTACCATGCAGGGTTGATCTGGTCCGAACCGTCAAGTCTAATCACACAAGCTGGCCACTTGTGAATGGCCAACCGTAACAGACTTAAAACAGTTCAGACACAAATGCAATGAAGATCAGAGAATACAATGAATTCCCGGGTCGTTAAGTCCCACGGAGACTCAATGGTGTGTAAACACTTGATCAGACGATAGAATGATCACTAATGATAGTGATCAGTAAGGAATTGGATGGATAATTACGCTACAGAAAAAGTTTATAAAATAAAGCGACTTAAATACAAATTAAAGGAAATTAAAAAGATAAAAAATATTAAATAAACGCTATCACTATTTTTGCAATGATGTTTTTATGATTTTATAAAATAAAATAACTTAAATAAACTATATTAACTAAAACGTAAACTCAAATTATCTAAAAACTAGATTTAAAATGAAAACGTACGTTATTTACAAAAATTACGCTGGAGCGCAAGACAAAACGTAAAATTTATGAAATAAAAGTCCTACAAGTGTAAAAACAATTTTATTACGTACTATATGACAAAAGAAAATTTTAGGAAAAAGCCGGGTATTTTTTCGACTCTTAAATTATTTATTACGAATTAAATACTATTTTACACTAATTAATTAATTAAAAATACTAAACATTTTGAGAAAAATCTGAAAAAATCACAAAAAATACTTTAAACAATGCTGGTCTTAAGAAAAATAAAAAACTTGGAGGTTGCTTTAGAAAATAAGCACTAAATAAGCTAAAATGGGCTTATGGTTAAAACTGCCAAAGAGTCCTTAAGGGATTAATTTTGCAAATTAAAACCAATAAAGACCCAAGGGCGAGTTGGGTTTGGTGTTGTGTGTTGGAGCGTGGACTGTTGGTGCTGAAGGTCCTGAGTTCGAATCTCAGCAGCCCCTTTTTTGAACTTTATTTTTTTTTCTTGATTTTTCTTTTTCAAACTTATTAAGTACACTAAAATAAGCACTTTTTATAATTAGAACTTTTTATGAAAACCTCTAATAAGCACAGAAAAAACTGAAAAACTCAACAGTTAACAGAAATATATGGAAATAAGCACTAGATTACGCTAAATAACTAATAAGCTAATGAATAAGCACAAGGTGAATTGGAAATAAGCTAGATACTGATTATCAGCTAATATTATAACTGAATAAGCAATATAACTTGAAAATAAGCACAAAATAAGCCAAAATAAACACTGTTGCACAGGGCATTTTTCAGAAAAGGGCAGTCAAAAGAAGCTAAAGAATAAGCACTCTATAAGCTGATTAAAACTAAACTAGTATTTTTCTAATTTATTTTAGCAGCTATATTTTAATTTCCCAAAAGCATTTAAGCTAAATCTTAATAATGAGCACACAATAAAATTCCAAAGTTTATTTAAAAACGGGTATTTAGAAATTTTGACTTTTTTATTACACTAGAAATTTGACTTTTATGAACTTTTGATGATCCTAAATGATCTAATTTAATATATTAAGCTACTTTAAGACTTATTTAGGCTAGAGAAACAACTTTTAAACTAATTTGCATGATTATGAAACATGAATTCTTAACAGTGGACAAATGATATGAATTTAAAGCTAGTTTTGACTTTTTGCTAAACTAGGACTAAATTTTATTCTTTGACTGAGCTATTAGTAGCTAAAGTAACATGAAACAAGTACAAACACTGTCTTGAACTCCTTCTATCTCAATTAAACAAGCTGATCCAAACAGCCCTTAAAGAAGCCGTTTTGAAGCTTTTCACACTTAAACAAGTCTTTAAAACAAACAAGCTACTAATTAACTTATATTAACTATATTAAAACAGATTTCAACTAGAATTAACAGGATTAAAACACATAAACTAAAAATGCAATTTTTTTAGAACTTTCTTACAAAATGAGTTTATGCACGAAATGGAGAACCAAGGTCTGAGAACCTACCCTATTGCTTCCCAAGAAGCTCTAGACCAATGAGCAATCCATATCTTACACTGCTTCAGCTTCCATCTTCATAGTCATTGATTTTTGATTTTACACTAAATTTTTGGTATTTTTCTGAAATTTTAAATTCTATTACTAAAACTGATTTTAAGAGTTCTAATAGTTCCCAGAAGCTAAACAAAGAACTTTTATGAGCTTTTGAGTCCTAGATAACAACAGTTAACAACTTTTAAATATTTTGAGGATTCGAGCTTGAAAATGGCATTTACTGAATTAGTACATGAAACTTAAAATTGAGACTGAAAGTAGATTATTGATACACTGAAATAAGATTACAAATGCTTGAAAGTTTTTAACATAAACTGGAAAACATAAAAACTTAAAAACGACATTAAGAAAAATTAAAACTAAATTCTACTGCCCTCCATCTCTCCTCTTGCATCCTTTTATATTCCAAACACCTTTTCCACTTGTTCTGATCAATTCCCACTTCTATTTTTGACCTTTGGATGAGTTAAGGTGATCATGACCATTCATTCCATTTTTGGCGGGAAAAAGATATTAAGCAGTTGAGGGCTTGAGTGAGGGGGAGTAGATACATTAAATGTATTTTGTTGTTTAGGTGAGGTGGAGGGGACAAGAAAATGTGAAGGAGAGGAGGGGGGATGGTTTTGTGGAGTGTATGCAGAGAGCAGGTTATCAAGTGGGGGAGAAGACTATTGGCGGGTGTTTATGTTTGACTGGGGAGAGTTGACCAGGGCAGTTAATAAGCAAGGGGGCCAAAATGCTTAAAGACAGGGGGTCCAAATTGGGTTGGCAAGGTCACTTGGCTTGTGACAAGGGTCACAATGGTATTAAAGGGTTTTAAAATACAAGGACTAATGTTGCCCATTCTGAAAATTGAGGGACCAGATCTGCCAATTTCACAAAGTTGCTCCAAGGACTAAAAGTGACAAGTTTCCATAGTACAAGGACCAAGCTTGCCATTTTCAATTTTCCAGGGGCCATTTATGACATTTTTCAAACTTGAGGGACCAAAGTTGTAATTTTGCAAATTTTAAACTTTGAAAGGTTTGTTTTAACAACTTTTGAATCCCATGGACCTTAAATGACATTTTTCTTTATTTTGATATACCAGGGACTGTTTTTGACAAATTTTGAAACTTGGGGGACTAAAACTGCCAATTTTGCAAACTTGATACGTTTTTCATCTGATTGATCTTTTTGCATTTAAAACACATAAAACACTGATTTGTGATATTTTCATCATTTTGATGCATTTTTGAGTGTTTTCAGATGTTTTTGCAGTCTAGATTGTACAAAAATGATGAGTATTTAGACACTCATCAATCCCCCACACTAAGATATTGCTAGTCCCTAGCAATGATTTGAAGCTTTAATGGATTTTGAAAACTCTTTACCAAAAGCCATCACTTCTGGAGTAGCCAAATGTTTCAGTTCAAGTAAGAACCTTGGTACACTGATAACCAAATGATTTTGAGCAAATCATAAGCTGTAAACGGATTTGATTAGTCTTTACCAGAAGCCGTTTGCTCTGGACTAGCCAACTCTTAGATAAATTATCAATATTATCTTTGGTGAGCTGATTACCAATTATGGTTTTTCCACTGCCTTTACCACAAGCCATAACCTTGCGGGCTAGCCAACTCTTCACTTTTTAGGATATGGTGAGTTGAATACCATACAATTTTGGGCAAATTGCAAGCCGTAAACGGATTTGATATATCTTTACCAAGAGCCGTTTGCTCCTGGATTAGCCAATCCTTTAGTCTTACAGACAAGGCGGACTGATAACCAAGCTGAGTAAGTGTAGAACACTTACTCCAAAAAAAAAAAAAAAAAATTTGGCCAAAAACGGGGGAATTGGGTAGATAATATATGAAATTCGTGAGAATTCCCCCCCACACTTAGAAATGAATATTGCCCTCAATATTCAAAGTACCGGCGGTTATGCCGAAACTGAGAACGTAAAAGGGAAATATTACGGCCATTATTTTAAAAGATTTTTTTTTTTTTTTTTTTTTTTTTTTTTTTTTAGAGATGTATATATATATAACATGTGGGGCATCACCCCCACACTTAGGTGGTAGAAAGGGGTAAGAAGACAGAAATATGAGTGAAAACCCATATGGTGCGTGCTACTGTTTTTGGTTACCGAGTCGCTAACTTGACTCGACCCCGAATTCATTGGTTCATGGGGAAGCAAAGTGGAAGAAACAATCTCACTCGGACTTTCGTTCAAGATGTTTGGACAAACATTTGAAGCACGTGAAAGTTCCACCCCGATGAGATATAGAGAGAAAGACCCGGCTCACAGATGATAAATGAAAATGCCGGGGTCAAAGATAGTGTCCTCATTCCCGAAGGAGAAAAGGGAACGAGAAGTCACACCATATGTGAAGAAAAGAAGGAAAATCATGATACAAATCATGACTAACTCCTCATTATCAGAAGAGGAATTCATGATTTTTGGATCATGAATCTCATCAGTGAGGATAGAATCATCATCACATGATGGAAGAGATAAGATAGAATACAGAGGTGGGACAAGTGGTGTGCTCTGAGAGCTAGCAATTTCCACCACTTCCGTGATGGTCTCTGTATCGGCCTCAGACATTTCATCGAAAAGAGGATTTACTTTCCCAAAAGTGTAGTCATTATTAAATTCAAAAAGAGGATTTGAGAAAATTCCGGAAGTAACCTCAGAAATGTCAAGAGAATCACAAAAAGGCAAATCACAATCACTATCGGATATATCCTCAGACTCACTTGGGATTAGGACAAGATCCTCAACACTTGATGATTCCGTTTCCGAAATAGTGCTGAGATGATCATCCTCCATTATGAGAGAGTCTTTGGAAGCAATAATAGGTAAGATAGGTGTGATAGCAATAGACTGAGGGAGTTGAGAAATGATATCGTTCAATTGAATAACACTCTCCTCGTCGTCCTCATAATATTCCCTCATTTGAATATTATCCTCATCATCATCGTCATCATATCGGATTCTTATATTCATCTGCTGAAGCTTACACACCATTCTTTTCATTTGTAGTTTCTTTCGAATGCGTATTTCTTCAGAACTTTGTGGAAGATTACACTCCTCGTAATCATTGAGATGCTGTGAAGGCTCGGAAGTCTGATGACTGATGGAATACTGTGGGGGTTGGAAATTGTCAAAACCGGGAGAATTGGAATTTTGAAAATTTTGATTCATCAGTTGACATTCAAAAGTCGCATGAGGACCCTCGCAATTCTCACAACAGAGATAATTGGGAAAACAACTTTCACCAAAGTTCTGATTGTAACATGGTTCTGGCTCATAGACAAGCGGGACCCGTGGTGGACAATCAAAACTGTAATGAGAATCATTCCCACAAAACTCGCATGAGTAGGATTCGTATTGGGGCTGTGGAGGTAGGTAGGAAAAATCGGGTGTTTCATTGTTTGAAATGGGATCGGGATTACCGACAAACTTGTCTCCGAAACTCACATTGGTACATCGCCGACAATTTCCACCGTTAAATGGACCTCCACACCAGGAACATGTCGAAAACCATGACATGAAGAATTAAACGGATAAGAGGATAAGGAATGGAGAATTAAACGGTTAAAGAAGATAAGGAATGAAGAATTAAACAGATTTGAGGATAAATAAATGTAGAATTAAACAGATTGGAGGATAAAGGATGGATATTTTTGGATTTTTGAAAAACATGCTATAAAAACAAAGAATGAAAATATTTTTGGTGTTGTTAACACTTCAGAAAAAGTGTTAATGAACTTTTTGGATTTTTGAAAACTTTACAAAAAAAACTTTTTACAAAAGATGGGGTATGTGCAAGAATGGATCTGAAAAAGGTTTAACACATGCTAAAGCCTCCCCGGCAGCGGCGCCAAAATTTGATCTGGTCCGAACCGTCAAGTCTAATCACACAAGCTGGCCACTTGTGAATGGCCAACCGTAACAGACTTAAAACAGTTCAGACACAAATGCAATGAAGATCAGAGAATACAATGAATTCCCGGGTCGTTAAGTCCCACGGAGACTCAATGGTGTGTAAACACTTGATCAGACGATAGAATGATCACTAATGATAGTGATCAGTAAGGAATTGGATGGATAATTACGCTACTGAAAAAGTTTATAAAATAAAGCGACTTAAATACAAATTAAAGGAAATTAAAAAGATAAAAAATATTAAATAAACGCTATCACTATTTTTGCAATGATGTTTTTATGATTTTATAAAATAAAATAACTTAAATAAACTATATTAACTAAAACGTAAACTCAAATTATCTAAAAACTAGATTTAAAATGAAAACGTACGTTATTTACAAAAATTACGCTGGAGCGCAAGACAAAACGTAAAATTTATGAAATAAAAGTCCTACAAGTGTAAAAACAATTTTATTACGTACTATATGACAAAAGAAAATTTTAGGAAAAAGCCGGGTATTTTTTCGACTCTTAAATTATTTATTACGAATTAAATACTATTTTACACTAATTAATTAATTAAAAATACTAAACATTTTGAGAAAAATCTGAAAAAATCACAAAAAATACTTTAAACAATGCTGGTCTTAAGAAAAATAAAAAACTTGGAGGTTGCTTTAGAAAATAAGCACTAAATAAGCTAAAATGGGCTTATGGTTAAAACTGCCAAAGAGTCCTTAAGGGATTAATTTTGCAAATTAAAACCAATAAAGACCCAAGGGCGAGTTGGGTTTGGTGTTGTGTGTTGGAGCGTGGACTGTTGGTGCTGAAGGTCCTGAGTTCGAATCTCAGCAGCCCCTTTTTTGAACTTTATTTTTTTTTTCTTGATTTTTCTTTTTCAAACTTATTAAGTACACTAAAATAAGCACTTTTTATAATTAGAACTTTTTATGAAAACCTCTAATAAGCACAGAAAAAACTGAAAAACTCAACAGTTAACAGAAATATATGGAAATAAGCACTAGATTACGCTAAATAACTAATAAGCTAATGAATAAGCACAAGGTGAATTGGAAATAAGCTAGATACTGATTATAAGCTAATATTATAACTGAATAAGCAATATAACTTGAAAATAAGCACAAAATAAGCCAAAATAAACACTGTTGCACAGGGCATTTTTCAGAAAAGGGCAGTCAAAAGAAGCTAAAGAATAAGCACTCTATAAGCTGATTAAAACTAAACTAGTATTTTTCTAATTTATTTTAGCAGCTATATTTTAATTTCCCAAAAGCATTTAAGCTAAATCTTAATAATGAGCACACAATAAAATTCCAAAGTTTATTCAAAAACGGGTATTTAGAAATTTTGACTTTTTTATTACACTAGAAATTTGACTTTTATGAACTTTTGATGATCCTAAATGATCTAATTTAATATATTAAGCTACTTTAAGACTTATTTAGGCTAGAGAAACAACTTTTAAACTAATTTGCATGATTATGAAACATGAATTCTTAACAGTGGACAAATGATATGAATTTAAAGCTAGTTTTGACTTTTTGCTAAACTAGGACTAAATTTTATTCTTTGACTGAGCTATTAGTAGCTAAAGTAACATGAAACAAGTACAAACACTGTCTTGAACTCCTTCTATCTCAATTAAACAAGCTGATCCAAACAGCCCTTAAAGAAGCCGTTTTGAAGCTTTTCACACTTAAACAAGTCTTTAAAACAAACAAGCTACTAATTAACTTATATTAACTATATTAAAACAGATTTCAACTAGAATTAACAGGATTAAAACACATAAACTAAAAATGCAATTTTTTTTAGAACTTTCTTACAAAATGAGTTTATGCACGAAATGGAGAACCAAGGTCTGAGAACCTACCCTATTGCTTCCCAAGAAGCTCTAGACCAATGAGCAATCCATATCTTACACTGCTTCAGCTTCCATCTTCATAGTCATTGATTTTTGATTTTACACTAAATTTTTGGTATTTTTCTGAAATTTTAAATTCTATTACTAAAACTGATTTTAAGAGTTCTAATAGTTCCCAGAAGCTAAACAAAGAACTTTTATGAGCTTTTGAGTCCTAGATAACAACAGTTAACAACTTTTAAATATTTTGAGGATTCGAGCTTGAAAATGGCATTTACTGAATTAGTACATGAAACTTAAAATTGAGACTGAAAGTAGATTATTGATACACTGAAATAAGATTACAAATGCTTGAAAGTTTTTAACATAAACTGGAAAACATAAAAACTTAAAAACGACATTAAGAAAAATTAAAACTAAATTCTACTGCCCTCCATCTCTCCTCTTGCATCCTTTTATATTCCAAACACCTTTTCCACTTGTTCTGATCAATTCCCACTTCTATTTTTGACCTTTGGATGAGTTAAGGTGATCATGACCATTCATTCCATTTTTGGCGGGAAAAAGATATTAAGCAGTTGAGGGCTTGAGTGAGGGGGAGTAGATACATTAAATGTATTTTGTTGTTTAGGTGAGGTGGAGGGGACAAGAAAATGTGAAGGAGAGGAGGGGGGATGGTTTTGTGGAGTGTATGCAGAGAGCAGGTTATCAAGTGGGGGAGAAGACTATTGGCGGGTGTTTATGTTTGACTGGGGAGAGTTGACCAGGGCAGTTAATAAGCAAGGGGGCCAAAATGCTTAAAGACAGGGGGTCCAAATTGGGTTGGCAAGGTCACTTGGCTTGTGACAAGGGTCACAATGGTATTAAAGGGTTTTAAAATACAAGGACTAATGTTGCCCATTCTGAAAATTGAGGGACCAGATCTGCCAATTTCACAAAGTTGCTCCAAGGACTAAAAGTGACAAGTTTCCATAGTACAAGGACCAAGCTTGCCATTTTCAATTTTCCAGGGGCCATTTATGACATTTTTCAAACTTGAGGGACCAAAGTTGTAATTTTGCAAATTTTAAACTTTGAAAGGTTTGTTTTAACAACTTTTGAATCCCATGGACCTTAAATGACATTTTTCTTTATTTTGATATACCAGGGACTGTTTTTGACAAATTTTGAAACTTGGGGGACTAAAACTGCCAATTTTGCAAACTTGATACGTTTTTCATCTGATTGATCTTTTTGCATTTAAAACACATAAAACACTGATTTGTGATATTTTCATCATTTTGATGCATTTTTGAGTGTTTTCAGATGTTTTTGCAGTCTAGATTGTACAAAAATGATGAGTATTTAGACACTCATCAAGGGTCCTTCCCAAGTTGGTCCCAGCTTTCCCTGGTATTCTTCTTTGCTTGCACTATTGAGGCATAGCACATATTCTCCAAGCTTGAAAGTGGAAGGTCTGACCCTTTTGTTATAGTAGCCTTCGATCTTATGTTTGTGTATTGCTTCTCGGATGGAGGCTATTTCTCGTCTTTCTTCTAGTAGATCAAGGTTTTCCCTGATCCTTTCGTCATTTTGGGAGGCATCATACGTTGCCACACGCTCCATGTGTACACTTAGCTCCGAAGGGATGACCGCTTCTGTTCCGTATGTTAGGCTGAAGGGGGTTTCACCATTGCTTGACTTAGGGTGCGTCATGTGAGCCCATAATACTTGAGGGAGCTCATCCACCCATCCATGATGAGTTCGTCCCAGCCTTTTCTCGATCCCTTTGATGATGTCTCTATTTGTAACCTCCACCTGTCTGTTACCTTGTGGATGGTAGACGGATGTCCAAGACTGCTTTATGTTGAGCCCTTGACAGAAGTCGTAGAAGATTCCTTCGGCGAATTGCTTCCCATTGTCAGATATGATTATATGGGGCACTCCGAATCTGCACACAATGTGCTCCCATACAAACTTCTCGATCTGTCTCCCTGTTACAGAGGCTAAGGGTTTAGCTTCCACCCACTTAGTAAAGTAATCGATTGCTACCAGCAAGAATTTGACTCCTCCGGGAGCTATAGGCATAGGTCCTACGATATCGATGCCCCACTGAGAGAAGGGCCATGCGGATGTCACACTTGTCATGTCCTGCTTCGGCATCTTTGGAATGTTTGAGTGTATCTGACAAGCTTCACATTTGAGAATGATTTCTGTCGCATCCCTGTGCATCAAAGGCCAATAATAGCCCAATTTCATTATCTTCGAGACAACTGAGCGGGGTCCTGCATGGAGGCCGCATGATCCTTCGTGAGCCTGCTTGGTCTCACACATCTTAACCAAGGTGATAAAAATGACCTTCTATATAGGGTTTCCCCTATTAGCCGGTACTGCGGGGACTTAACCCGAACCTTCCTTGCTAGCTTGGGATCTTCAGGGAGAAGACCCCTTATCAAGTATTCCCTGATGGGAGTCATCCATGTCTCTCCTTCTTCGTGAACCACATCTGCAACTTCCTTGCGAACGATGGATCTTTCAGGAAGGACTTCGACAAGTACTTCTTTAGTGAGATGAGCGAAGGCCATAGAAGCTAGTTTGCTTAGTGCATCTGCCTTCTTGTTCTGATTCCTACGAACATGCTGGATGGTGTAGGAGTCGAAGCTCTCCAACATCTCCTTTGTTTTTTCCAAGTACTGTTTGATGACGGGCTGCCTTGCTTCATAGGAGCCTGTCACTTGGTTTGCTACCAATTGGGAGTCTACGAAAATAGTGAGAGCTTTGACCTCCATATCTTTAGCCAGTCGGAGGCCTGCTAGCAGCGCTTCATACTCCGCTTCATTGTTGGTGGCTTCGAACTCAAAATGAAGAGCATATGTATGCTCCTTCCCGTCAGGGCTGACCAGCATTAGGCCTGCTCCAGAACCATCGGAGCTGGATGATCCGTCTGTATAAAGCTTCCAGTCAACCTGTACTTGAGTGAGGTTGATTTTGGGCTCTTCTTTTTCTACGTCAGGCTCGGAAGGTGTTTCTGCCAAGAAGTCTGCGAGAATTTGTCCTTTAATAGAGTTTCGTCCCTTGAACTCTATTTCGTGCTCTCCCAATTCAATAGCCCATTTAGCCACCCTCCCAGAATTTTTGGGTTTCGACAAGATCTGTTTGAGTGGCTTGTCGGTTAAGACTGTGGTTGGATGGGCCTGGAAAGAGCGTCGGAGCCTTCTTGCTGCGTAGATTAGGGCTAGTATTAACTTCTCCAATGTTGGATAGTTGATCTCTGCCCCCTGTAGGACCCTGCTGACAAAGTAAATGGGGATCTGTCGCTTGTCTCGTTCTGCCATAAGGACTGTGCTAATTCTCCATTGAGGATGCTAAGTACATGAACAACATTTCGCCTTTGATTGGGGCTGTGAGTGTTGGAAGGATTTCGATGAACTCCTTCATCTTCTGAAAGGCAGCTTTAGCATCCTGACTCCATTGAAAAGTTTTCTTATCCACGCATCCCTTGAGTGTTTTGAAGAATGGTAGGGACCTGTCAGCCCCCTTCGACAAAAACCGGCTTAAAGCTGCCAGCTTCCCATTCAGGCTCTGCACATCTTTTAGACACTTAGGGGCTTGGAGATCTGAAATCGCCTTGACCTTGGAGGGATTAGCCTTTATCCCCTGCTTAGTGATCAGGTGCCCTAGGAATTGTCCCTCTTCGACATCGAAGGAACATTTCTTAGGGGTTCAGCTTCATGTTAATCGCCCGAAGTTGGTCAAAGGTTTCCTGTACATCGAGGAGTAGGTCCTCCTCCATCTTGCTTTTGATAACCATATCGTCAACGTATGCTTCGAGATTTCTGCCTATTTGTTTGTTGAAGGCTTTATCTACAAGACGTTGGTAAGTGGCCCCTGTGTTTTTTTATCCGAAAGGCATCTTTCTGTAACAGTAGACACCTTTGCTCATGTAGAAGGCTGTTTTTTCTTTGTTCTCCTTTGCCATCTGGATCTGATGATACCCTTTGTAGGCATCTAAGAAGCATTTTAACCGGAAGCCTGCCAAGGATTCTACCTTCCAGTCAATTTCTGGTAGGGGTAGCAATCCTTCGGGCATGCTTTGTTGATGTCAGTGAAGTCAACGCACATGCGCCACCATCCGTCGCTCTTTTTGACCATTACTGGGTTGGCTACCCAAGTTTGGTACTTAACTTCCCTTAGGATGCCTGCTTGTGTGAGTTCGTCCACTTCTTTGCAAGCTGCAGCGTTTCTTTCGGGGGCGAGGCTCCTTTTTTTCTGTTTTATCGGCTCAATGTGTTTGTACTCATTGAGTTTATGCTCCGTTCCAAAGGATTGTCCGTCTATCAGCAATGTTCTTGGTACCCCTGTAATGTCAGAATATTTCCAAGCAAAAACATCAAGGTTAGTCCGCAATAGTTCCATGAGCTTCGCCTTGAAATTCGCCGGGAGTTGCTTTCCTACTACCACCGTTTGTTCAGGGTAGCTAGGGTTAACAACAACTCGCTCCTCTGCATCTGTGCAGCTTAGAATTGCTATCGGAGGCTCCTTCGATTCTTCTTTGATCTTTTTGACACCATGTACACCCTTATCCACCCCATAATTAGAATGAACAGTTCCTACTCCGAAGGGGGTTTGGAACTTAATAGCAGCATGTATGGTGGAAACAACAATGCCCATCTTTTGCATAGCTATTCTCCCTATTAACAAATTATAAGGAGAGTCTGACCTGACTATAACGAAGGTGAGTGTTTCCGTGCGGGATAAGGGGCCTTCGCCTATGGTGATTTCCAACGGTACTTCTCCCAGGGGCCATGAGTGTTCGCCGGAGAACCCTACCAGTGGTGTTTTCGAGTCCACCCTTCGTGAGCGTATGGATGACTTGAGCTTTAGGAAACAATGCTCATAAATGATCTCGCAGGAGCTTCCACAATCCATGTATGCTCGATTTACCTCCCTGTTTGAGATTCGTATCTTGATGACCACGGGGTCAGTCGAAGGTGTCTGCCCTAAGATGTAAGGGAAGGTTATTTCCCCTACGCTTCCCAGCTCCCCGTCTGCTTCCTTCCTTTTCAAGGTTGGATCGTGCCTGTGCACCATTAGTATCGGAGCCTCTGTGGGCGTAGTCTCCTTCTTGTTCCCCATCCATTCACCCAGTTGGGTGTCGGAGAACTTGTCCTTTCCCTTTTTGATGCCTTTAACCAGATGTGCTAACTGTCCGAATCGCACTGCCTCTTCGATCTGCTTCTTTAGTTCTCTACAGTTGTTCGTGTCGTATCCATGGTCTTTATGGAAATGGCAGTACTTGGACATGTCTCTGGATTTGCTTCGTGCTGTCATCCGAGGTGGTGGATCGAAGGACTTTGCGGCTTTCTCGGTAGCCAGAATCTCCCTGGGAGATTTGACTAAATTCGCCAAGAGTCCGTGGTTTGAACCTTTGTTGTATGGAGTGAAGGGGTCTCTGTTCTTCTTCTTGTTCTTGGATCCTTCCCATGAGGACCCTCGAGATAATTTTTCAGAAGCTTCCTTTTGCTCTATCGGAGCCCCGTTTGCTGCTACCTCTTTGGACTCAATCCAAGTGTAAGTCTTCTCCATCAGCGCCTTATAAGTAGTGGGAAGATCGGTGGATAGGAATTCCACCAAGCTTCGCGTCCGAAGGCTATGTACAAAACCTGAGATCCTCTGATCTTCGTGCAAACCTAGAATTTGCAAAGTTTCATCGGTGTACCTCGTAACGAAGGCCCTAGTGCTTTCGTTGTCCCTTTGCTTGATGGTGTGCACGGCTAGATGAGTCTTGGTGTACTTCTTATGTTGGCTAAAGTGTGATCGGAACTTATCCTTGAGGTCGTCTAGACTTACAATGCTTCCCAACTTCTGTCCATTCCACCATATTCTCGCGGAGTCTCGGAGTGTGTAAGTGAACATGTGGCATGCTACGGGCATGACCCACTTTTGCATCTTGATAGCGCCTTCGAATAAGTGGAGGAAGTTATCAGGATCGCCTTTCCCATCGTAGGTGCCTATATGAGTAGGCATCTTTACACCGTCAGGTAGGGGGTAGTCTTTGATCCACTTCACGAAAGGTGTGCAAGCTCCAGAGGCTTCGGCATAGTATGGGTTGTATGGAGGTGGATAAACAGGTGTATGATTATACGGGTTAGGAAATGGTTATGGGTAGGTAGGGTAAACAGTATAAGGTTGATACGAAGGGTTTACACACATCGATTGCGTAGGAACATGTCCATAGGGCATTTGCTGGTAATTCTGGTTGGGGAGTGAACCATTCGGAGGGTAAGTGTTGTAGGTTTGAGCAGGTAGGTAGGGGTTCATTCCCGGAGGGGGTAACTGATTCATGCCTGAGTATGGAGGAGGGCCTCCGACACTCGAAACATATGAGGGGGGTACTGGAGCCCCCATCCCCTCTCTTCCTAAATGGGCAGCTAAGTGAGGGGGTATGTTTATCCTTCCGTTCCCTACCGGGTTGCTTCCTCTGTTAGAGTTCTCGCTTCTTCTCTCACCTTGCATTCTTTCCCTTCTTCCCGGATCTCCTCCGGGTCCTTCTTCAAAGCCTACAGTCCTTCCGTTTGACCTTCTGATGGAAGGAGAACCATTTTGCAGGGCCGAGCACCCCCTGCTAACAGGTCGAGGCCTCTCCTCTATTTCAATCTCTTCATCATACTCCTCACTGGAGTATTCCAACTCTCTTCGCATTTCAGTGTTGCGAACCTGTTTTTTATGAGCCCTTAGTAAAGAATCCAAGGCTTCAAAGTTTGCCTCAACGAAGGTGGGGCTAATATCTGGAATAGGGTTAGCGGATGTTGAGGCGTGATGTACGGGAGTAGTTTCCAAACGAGATTGTGTGGTAAAGGTTGAGGCCATTATGGGGGCAAGATTGTTGGTGTTAGTTGTGTTGAGAGGGACTAGGGTAGAGAAACCTGGTGGAGGTGTATCTTCTCTTCCTAGTTCCATGCTGGAAATGTAGTGTACTCGGTTAGGGTTTTAGGACTGGGTGATTACGGGACTAATAGTAGTGGTCCCACGGATGGCGCCACTGATTGTACAATAGATTGGGGTATATGTTCCAGCCAAGACTTGCCTTTCACCTGAGAATAAGAAATACGAAACACTACGTTAAGTGATTACGCATGGGTATGACCCTGCGAACCACCTCTGGCGTGAGAGTAAGTATGAGTTATGGTTGTATAAGTGTGTGTAAGTAAAGAGATGAGTGTGAAATGAGCATACCATAATCCATTTCCCGTCCAACCTATTTATAGTGGATGAAATAGGGTTGAGAGCACTTCTGCATGAATGTCGGAGATCATGGGGGCGTCCCATGATTGTGGGTAACCGCTAGGGTTTAGTGACCCACGTTCTCAGACTTGACGGGAAAGCCAAGAGAGAGAGGGAGATCGTGGGTTTGACCAAGTCAGGAGGTTGTCCTATCCAATGCTTCTTCGTCAGCCATACCCCGAAGGGCTTAGGGCTTCGAATGGCGAATTCCCCTGAGGTAACCTTCGTGATAACGAATGGTTTGACGCCTATGGATATTCTGGAATCCTAACTTGGACCTTCGAATAGAAGGGTTTCGACACGTCTCGGAGGAGTGTCCTTCGAGGTACTCGGAAGGTACATCATCAACATCGACTGTGTATTAATATTTCAAAATTAAAAGGTGTTTATGATTGATAATTGATTTTCGTTAAAACCTTCGTTGTATTGCAAAAACACTTTATTTTGAGCAGTACACGATTGTTTTTCAAATCATTTTCCATCAATTAGTGAATCTCTATTCACTGGTTCACTCACTCAGTGTTGTCTTCTTTGAGACGTTCAGGTTTGAGAACAGCTAGAACAGCTGCGAAACCCTGTCAAGGAGATTCTTCGGAATTATACCTGATCACAGGCAGTACTTGTACTGATCAACGGGGAATCGTGGGCCGTGTACCTCAATTCAACGAAAGTGATCAAAGACACTTTCGTGCGCTTTATTACTAATTGTTGAATGCAGGTACACCCGACGCTTGCAGCTGATCAGAATGGAGAGGTCAAAGCCGCATGCTCACACAACACATTCATTTCAAAAGAAATCATGATTAGTGCGTCAATGACTCTGATATTCTCACTCCATGCTTCTGCTACGCTGCTGCAAATATCATTAATCATCTAAAGCTTTCGCTACTCTGATAAGAAGAAATCATGATCCAGAATGTGAGCATGTCGGTCCACTGTCACAACGTCATATAATGTCAACACCACAATGGAAAAGTCAGAAATTTATGCAAGCTGATGATCTCAAAGCTAGCTCAAAACTCATCATCACGTGGATCATTGAAAGACCTCCACTTGAATTATTCATACATGGATAACATGAAGAATCAAAGACTACGAGCTACTGAGCAAAGAACTTAAACAAGAATTCAAGAACAATCTCAATGTAATATCTGTTTGTATTCTGTGTAAATTGAGGTGACCTCCCTTAGGGGGAGATTGTTAGGAATTAGAAAATTCAGTCATTAAAGTGTCGGTCACCTCAAGTATATATAATCATTAGAAAGCTCGTAGTCGTAGTAATTTAATGTTAGTAAGAAGTTTGTTAAGTAAAACCATGGAGGACGGACGGGTCTTTACCCACTGTATGCCTAATCCACAGCCCGTAGGAGGCGTTTATTGTAAAACACTATAAATACCCTCTACCTCCCAAGGTAGAGGGTTAGAGCTTCAATACCATTTTTCTTTGTTTCACATAGTTCCCAACTCTCTTCCCTTTCTCTCTCTAAAACCTTATATACGCCTCTTATGTATTTGGTATGATGTGTTTGTGAAATCAAATATGTTAAAAGTTAGCCAGAAAAACTCAACCTGGAAACACGGAGCCCCGTTGCCTGGAACAGGACTAAGGGGACTCAGTCAATTTAAAAGTCCAGCATCATCTCACTTGTGTATGACATAATGCTATACTTGGGGAACTTGATTGTGCATCATTATTAATGGCCAAAGCCCACTAATCAAAATCATTTCAAATGTGATAATTTTTACGTTTCCCACGCAAGCATTAAATGCAGGACTTACACTAAACACCCGACACGTCACTTTTGGGAGTCCAGCCTAAGGTCTCGGTCATCCTCACAAGGTAACTAATGAGTCAGCTTGAAAAACTCAACCTGGAAACACGAAGCCCAGTTTCCTGGCACAGGACTGAGGGGACTCAGTCAATTCAAAAGTCCAGCATCATCTCACTTGTACGTGACATAATGCTATACTTGGGGGACTTGATTGCGTATCATTATTAATGGCTAAAGGCCCACTAATTTGGCCATTAATCACACGCTCGGATCAAGCACAAAATAGTTTGCGAAGTCAACACTGACTAGAACAACATTAGTCTATGCCAAACTAGGCCTAACAACTCCTCTCATGTAGCACAATACATGCACAAAGAGACAACTGTTACAACTGCCATTAACGGTTAAGATGTACGAGTCTGACATAGCACAGTGGGAAACACACGATCAGCAAAACAGGAGAGCAGAGAACTCTCTTGTACGAGCCCAGGGACGCATGCCATTTATCCTCCTTGTCTGCTCTCGGGTGATCAACACTTGGCTCCCTGTCAGCCATTGATTACCCAATAAGGGATTATATCTAAACCCTACAAGCCTCTCTATAATTGGTGCGTTTGTTTTAGCTTAGTTTTAGGCTGAGATGTGAGATTCACACATATTCTTTGTACTTAATTATTTTTTTAAGTAAATAACTTACCGAGGAACCCCTTTACACACCCCCCCCCCTCCCTCCAAAAAAAAAAAAAAAAAAAAAAAAAAAACCACGAAATGACCTTATTACCCTCACGTGACATGCACGTGATTTGTCTAACTAGCATTCACTAACAGCTGGGTTAGTCAAAAGGACCAGTAGAGAATTGAAGCAAAATGGAGACGTTGGGCAAGGCCGGTGATGAGGGAGTGCAACAAGTGCAATGGCATAGGGCCACACTTTTTGAAGAGCCTCACTTTTGTCAAATGTGTTATATACAAGGTTTCAATAATCTTTTTTAATTTTTATTACTATACCAAAGGCCAATGACATATTGATATTATCCGACAATTCTTATCCTTTACATAGTAGCTGTGTTTTAAATTTTCAGAATATGAGGTTCCATTAATTTTTTCTTTTGGAAAAAGGCAATTTGCATGAAACGAAAAACAAGGAGTATGTACAGCATAAAATTCCTACTGCATTTTAAATTGTCAATTTAAATCGTAAATAGTCTCGTAACAAATGCTAGGCGAATGACGGTATTAATAAAGATTATGGCATAATTAAACATTTATTAACGTATGATCAAACTGAGATTGTCATACTTGTACTAATCTCTTTCATGTTACTAATTAATGAATTGTTTACGTATAATTAGGCTTCTCGTCTTCGCTAGGGCCTTCTTTATAGTTGTGGCACATGGTCACCTAAATCAACGAGACGACCCTGACGTTGGAAGCGTACTGTGTATTTATTTCGAAATTGGGACGAAACATGTGTTTCGGGTACAGCCTTAGGGACGAACTATGTATTTACTCAAAATATAAATACTTCTAGAGATGACGATGTCACTGCTGAAAGTGGCAATTGAAAAGGGAGGCTGTAAAATATTTAAACACGACATTATTATTCAGTTGTCATAATAAGACCAGCATAATATTAACAAATTGAAGATTTGACTATTAAGGACGCGTTAGTAGCCAACTTCAAAGCTTTTTGCTTTTTCATATTGACTAACAAGGGAGTTTGATATTGAAAATCGGACATGTCATGATGGAAGTCTACGTATTTTGTACTAGTTATAAAACCCGGTTGTTTTATGAAAATTTCATTAGGTATACTATATATGGACTAATCATCTTCTTATGACGACTATATAATTCATCCTAATTTGGAGCTGTATATACAACCCCCAGTAGCCCATTCCAATTGATGAATAGCAACCTTTAACGTACTCTCTTTGTTTCACAAGTAAACCATGGTGCAAAGGCATATATGAAAACATTATAATCGCTCCCTAACAGCCTAACAGTTAGCTTGAGCCAACCCCAATACTTATAGCATGCAAAGCAAGTCATCAATCGAGTCCCCAATGTAGATGGTTAGGTTCTTTGGGTCACACTGGTCATGGAACTCAAAATTTTTATCATTTCGCCTCTTGATGTTCATCTGAAAAAAGCGTAGCAAAGAACATTAAATAAAGAGAAACATAAAACCCAATTCAGGAGATAGATACAAAAATTATAAAATTGTACTGTAATCCTAAATTCAACCATCTAGTAGCTCTTAATGTCAAAGAAAAAAAATAAATGAATAATTGCTTCACTTTGGACAACTCAAACAACAATGGTATACGAAACCAATGTAGCAATACATATTTCCTGCCAGCAGACACAACGAACTTTCCATTTATAAAAAATGAGAGACTTGACCAGTGCTACTCCACACCTTTGATTTCACATTCCTTTTTTAAACCTTTACCCCACACAGAATTGTTAGGAACTACCATTCAAAGACATGAATATTTACTTTGTCCCTGTATTCACATAGACAACATCACCAAGTTGCTTATCCTGAAAATATCAAATTTAGTGAACACATTACTAAACGGCTTTTGTTTGAAATACTAACTTGAATGGAAATGAATTAACAAATTATTATATTGTTTTAATTAAATTGTTGAAGGAAGTATTTTTATATACTTTGAAAGAGCAATAAATATGTGTTTAACATCCGAAAGAGGCTAAAATTCAACCCACATGACATTGCTATACAAAATTGGATAATATTAAGGTGACCAAGTAGTGTTTTTGTATACCAAACCAAAATTAACTTTCCACTTTTCTCATAAATTGTTGAGGGTTGTTTGGGAAAGCTTTTTTTAAACAGCTTATGCCCATAGATAGTGTTTAACTCGTCCGGTACGGTACCGTCAGTCCCGGATTAGGGCATGTGCGACATAGGCAACCGCACAGGGGCCTCTGATTCTTAAAACATCAGTAAGGTATAAATTCATTTTTAGAGGATATTATCTTGTTAATAGATTATTTTGAAGAGATTGGATGAACAATATTGTGTACAGGTTTGTTGCCAAAAGTTCTTGGTTTCAAAAGGTTCTTTATAGTTTTGAGAATGGATTTGTAAAATGGACAAGTGCAATGAAACAGTAAAGGGTAAAAGGTAAATAATAATAACAGATATAACATAGATAAAGTTGATTGATTTCTGTTTACAGAAATCTACACTTATATAGGTTCCTAAAAGGCACCAAATGACAGTTATGGTTTCCCTCCAAACGTTGTGTCTATAGGGTGTAACTGCCAAGTCTTAACTGCCACAATATGGGCTGCATATACCCATTTGTGCAGGCCTAATTCGTCCAATACATTAATACACAAATATGTCCATAAACCATAAGTACTAAATACTAATAATACTAAGTATACTTGACTAAATACAATTAAAAAGGGCCAACAATCTCCCCCTTAATTGATTTAGGGTCAAGTCCTTCAGTGCTGAACCTTCCTTGCTTTTTCTTCAGGCAATGATCTGAAAATCATTGATGTCCTTGCTGCTTTCATATCCTTCTTCTTCTGCATTGCCTAACCTGACTCCAAACTTGTTTGCTCCATCTCCACTTGTACCATCCATCACTGCATCTTCCCTCTGGCAAGATAGGTCCTTGGCCATCTTCTTTTTACTGGTTTCACCTATTTCTTTGTGCATTTCACCCCAAGTACTACTTGCAGTTTCATGATAAATAACTAAGAGATCAATGAAATTTATGTAGCAAACTCTAACTGTGTTACCATCTTCTTTATCCAAGCCTTGCAATTGTGCAATTGTACCCCACTTGTCACCCATGGTGACAGTGAAATATCCCCCCATACTCTCAACAGCTTTGTGTAAACATAGGAAGTTTATCTCAACATCTTTAACCCCTGGTGGTATTGCATCTACTGTATCATAGTTAAGATGCACCAAATAAAACCACTTAACCAAATCAATGAATCTCTTATTGAATATTTCCCAGTTTCTATACAGAAGATCATCTTTTTCCAACAGTTTCATGAATGATATGTACCTTGAAAAAGAATTAACTTTGAGTGCATAAAGAGTACCATTATAACTGATGTAATCTTCATCAATATAATCATGTGTATCATTCTTGTTCCAATCTAGATCTTCTATGCCCTTAATGAGAGAGCATTCATCAGTGGGATCCATTTGTTTGAATTGATCCTCCAAAAACTGGTTGTGTTCATTGATAACCTCCTTCATATCAACCTTTTCTTTTCCTTTTCCTAACAGTGGTGTCTGAACGTTGTTCCCATCATGGTACATGTAAAATATGCTACATACACCATCATCAATTTCTGTCCTATACCCTTGAGTCTTAAGTAGATCTAAACTAATCATGTTTGAAGATACCTCAGGAGTATATTGTACAGACTTAACCACTACTTCCCCTACATCAGTTCTAATTGTGACATCTCCCACCCCATATGAGAAAATAAATTTTCCCTCATGCTCTTCTTTGCCTATCATCTTGAACTTATATTCTATGTCATTAAACAAGGCTCTTGTGGGGCACATATGAAACTGATAGGAATCACTAGCATACCATATATCATTCCAATTGTATAAATCAGTACCTTTCACCACATAGTTTCCAGTTAGATAGACCTTTTCTGTGTATTTTGCCTCTTCTGCTATAACCTTCTTAGTCATCTCTCTTTCTTGTTCAAGTTCCAATGCTGCGAGTCTCTTTCTATCTTTGCATGCCCAGAAGGCATGCCCTTTTTCCCGCATATATGGCACTTGGCTTTCTTGTCTTTCTTCATCTTCATGATCTTTCTTTTCTGTTTCAACAGATCTGTACTTTCTCTTTCAGAGTTTAAGGCTTCATTCTCCATAACTGTTTGTGCCAAAATATTTTTCCCTTTTGGTGATATTGTTGTTTTCTTCCTTCTGGCACCCCATAGGTTTACCCTATTTGGAGTTTCTCGTAGGAGATACCTTCCTGTCATGAAACCAGAATTTGGTCTATCCCAAGGATGAGGGCCTAAGTTCTGATGCCATTTGTGTACAGGTTTGTTGCCAAAAGTTCTTGGTTTCAAAAGGTTCTTCATAGTTTTGAGAATGGATTTGTAAAATGGACAAGTGCAATGAAACAGTAAAGGGTAAAAGGTAAATATCAATAACAGATATAACATAGATAAAGTTGATTGATTTCTGTTTACAGAAATCTACACTAATATAGGTTCCTAAAAGGCACCAAATGACAGTTATGGTTTCCCTCCAAACGTTGTGTCTATAGGGTGTAACTGCCATGTAACTGCCAAGTCTTAACTGCCACAATATGGGCTGCATATACCCATTTGTGCAGGCCTAATTCGTCCAATACATTAATACACAAATATGTCCATAAACCATAAGTACTAAATACTAATAATACTAAGTATACTTGACTAAATACAATTAAAAAGGGCCAACAAATATAAGATTTTTTCAACCTAACAAAAAAACTACAACCTGCATCTTTTATGGCGCTTGAGTTTTGTTGGGGAAGATAACCCCAAAAGTGATGAGAGATGTTTGTGTGGGCCACTGGGCCTTAGCTTTCAATTTTGTCTTTTAGGACCAATAGTTTTTATGTGTTTTAAAACAACTCTTGTCTTTGCAATGTATAATTTTTGTTCCTTGTTTCAAATTTGTAAAAAGTTTAAACAATGAAAAAACACACTATTTTTGCGGTTAAAAAGTTGAAATACGTCAAAAAAGGTTTTAACTATGATATAGTTTCGGGGTAAAAAATACTACAAAGCATTTTACTATATACAAAACTTGAAACTATTGGACTTTATGGATTATTGTAAAGGGTTTTATAAATTACACATAGGAAAAAAAAAATTATATATATCTATATTACATATAAAGAAAAATACATTTGCTTTAAATTTAAAAACTTAAAAATTAGTAATATTGTTACAATAAAAAACCCTTACTTATAAAGGACAATGCAATCAATAAAATATTTGAATACTTAATTACAGTTTAAACCACTAACTTTTTTAACTGTCATCAAAAAAGCAATGCGTAATGAAATTATTGCTTGTTAATTTATGTGTGCTTCAATTTTCGAAGTTGAATTAAGAGCTTAATCCGAAGTATGGCACAGGGCCTCCAAATTTAACGAGACGGCCCTGGGTACCGTTATCCACTTTCATGCTTGGGAAAAAATTGATACCATCAATTCAGTACAGGTTCGGTACCATTCTGGTACCGTGCTAATCCCTAATCTAACGTATAGTTTACTATGCACCTTGCACTTTAAAGATTGAGGAAAATGTGTATATTAATTATAAAAAGTGATGCATTTAACGTATAGAGAGAAAAGGCATTTTAGACTCAATCAAATGATTGATAATCAAACAACCCAACATAAACCAACTAACCATGGTTATTATTATATTAAAATCTCCTGTGATGGCTGTCATAGCAGCTTGCATCCTCTGTTTTCTCTTTTGAGCCAACGCTGATCTTGTCATCTACACATATGATACATGATAATGAATGAGTAAAATGTTTGAGAAAAAATGAATGCAATCGATATTAATAAAAGTATAAAAAGTAGCGAATTTCATATTGAAAAACCATGAACGCTATCAAGTAATTCTAAATGTTAGGGAAAAAAAGAAAAAGAAAAAACAAATTCGAACTTGTCTTTCCTTTGATATTCTTTATGGTTGAATTATCATATGACTAAAAATTGCTCCACAATAATATTAAATCCACGACATTAAAATGAAGGAATTGCATATTCCAATGACTACTCCTAAATAAATTGGGCATGAATATTTAATGTAGCAACTAAAGTTTTAATAAGCAAAATTATGTATTTGACAATTATTTTTATATACAACAATCAAAGCCTTGAATGTATGAATCTAGCAAAATTGAACCATTGTTTCTTGCATTATATGTTGATGTAAAAAACGTGCCCTAGATATGAAAAGCGTATTAATTGGTTAAAACGTAATCAAACTACGGGTACACCTGAGAGGGAAGAATAACAAGGGGATGATATGTGTTACTCGTACAAGAAACGAGATCAACAATTCAACAGGGATGATGAAGATGTTGAGATCGAACCAAATCAACAACGGAAGTTGTGGCTAAGTTTTGAAAAAATGTGATTAAAATTGTGACTAGTTGCTTCTCTATTTATATTAATTTTTTGTGTAGCCCATCCAAATCCTCGACAAAAATGACGGAGATTTTCTGTGAACAAATTTTGTTTCCACTCCAAATGTAAGGAAATGTAAAGGAAATCAATATGCAAGGATGCCAAATCTCCAGATATCGAATGTCTCAACCATTTTTTTTTTTATTTTTTTTTAATTTTTTAATACAAAACATTGAAATTTGAGTCATTTTCATTTTTCTTCCTCCGAACTCTCTCTACCAAACACACTGATCTTTTAACGAAAAATAGGATTACAATAACACAAATTAATACTCTTTTCGTCTCCAAATAAATGTCCATTTTAACACTAGTTGTTGAGTTGTGAGTAGAAAAGGAGGAAAGTGATGAATGAAATGTTATTTTATAATTATATCTTTGATCATGTATTTCACATCAAATATTAAATAACAAAATAAAAAATAATTAAAGTAAAAGCTGAAAATTAAAAATTTTAAAAGTTAAACTGAACATTTATTTTAAGACGAAAATAGTATTAATATCCATTAGCGCTTAATAGAAAAAAATATTTATTATTTCCATCATGTGAGAATAGATAGTAATGTAATGAGAATTGATTGACACACTCTCAAATCTTATTTGCACACTCAAATGTACAACCTGATGAAGCAGCATATGATAAATGTACAACTGTTTATTACACAGTTTGGAGTGTGCAAATAAAAAATAAAAGTGTACAAATCATTAACCTAATGTAATAATTATCACATAAACAAGAAGAATGATTGATTCATTGATATATCACACAACACATGTGTCATCTATACATAGACGAAACTTGAACATTTTTTTTAGGGGGGCGAATTTATTTTGGGAGGGCCTAATCGGAGATTTGTTTGTAACCTCAACTAAATTACCCCTCAAACCTATAATATTTACACTAGGTGCCGCAAATTTTGCGGGGGCCGGGGCCCTCCCCGGTCTCCATTAAGGTCCGTCCTTGCATCTATACCATCTTATAAAAGAGCAATAAACACAACCTAAAACCGAACCTCACTCCCAACCCAATTTTAAGATTCAGCCACCCGACCCTCAAACCATATATAAATCGAACCTAGAAAAACAAAAATAACATACTACTCCCTCCGTCTCAAAATAATTGTCAGGAGACAAAAAACACACAATTTAATAAAAGTGGGATCACTTTAATTTTCAACCATTCAAAAGGAATATTCCCTCACAAAATTCTCTAGTTTTTACTATAAAGGGAAAGTGGACAATTAATTTGAGACATCCAAAAAAAGAAATGTGGACTATTATTTTGAGACGGAGGGAGTAAATCACAACACAAACAACAAACTCGATTGACACTCTCTGTCAACTAAAGGATACACACACTCAAGTACACTTCTCTCTAACCTAAATACACTATCTCTCTAAAAATCTGCTCTTGACCTTCTCTTCGCCACAACAACCATTTCGACACCACACACAGAAACCGGCACAAGCCACCACCACCGAAACCGACACCGTCACCACAGAAACCGGCGCTACCATAGAAATCTGCCCTCCACCGTGGTCTGCCAGTGCCGGAGCCACCAAGACTCAAAGGTTTTTTACAGTTGAGTTTTTATTATTATTATAAATTATTATTATTATTATTTTATTATAGATCTATGTATAATAATAAATTTTTGATGTTTTTTTTGTAGATCTATGTAGTTTATTCGTAGATCTAATAGATTGTATTGTAGATCTATAATGTTTTTTTAATAAATCTATGTATATTAAAAATTGACTTTGAAATTATGTTAATAAAAAGATTAACCCACAAATAAAACATGTTTTTATTTGCAGGCGTTAAAAGATAAGAAGTTGAAGGGAAAGCTTGCAGATAGGGAAGAGCTGTGTAAATAGTCTGCTAATGCAGCTGCTAAAGCTAAGAAAGTGAGTCTATTGTATATGCTAAATAGTCGTTTATTGGTAGTGCGTGTTTCTTTCATTAAGGCGGTTGAGCTTACAGTGAAGATGTTGCTTGTTAATGACTTTGGATGTGCTTTTAAAAGGATTTTTTTTATTATTTGGATGTGCTTACAGTGAGGTTTTAGTATACGGGTAAAAACGAGTTTGGTAATATGGTTATGATTTTTTGCTTATTTTGTGTCAAAATGAAAAAAGGTTTGCGTTTTGTTGGAATTTGCTATAAGAAATCTGATTTTCTATTGTAGTAATTACTTTCGAAGGGCACATCAAAGCACCCTTTAAATGCATTGCCTATTTGTTGTATTACTGGTCAACGAATTGCCTATCTAATATAATGTTGGGTTTTACTAATCATAACAATTAGTATTAAAAACAAGTAAACATCATCAAAGCATGCAGCGGAAGTAATAGGAATAATACTTGTAATTGAATTAACCGAATAAAGAATATGCGTACCTTTTAGCAATTCAAGAAGCACACGATAACGTGAACGAGGAACAAAAACCCAAACCCTAACTTAGGGTTTATAACCAATCGACCCAAAGAAGTCGACACCCACAAATCTCCACAAACACAATTGTATTCGTCCTTCGTTCTTGTATACACCTACTAATATCGATTTGATGTGAAAAGCTAGGTTCTTGAATCACAAATAAAACCAAACACTTGTATCTTGGAGTTGGAAAATCGAAACCCTTGGGGAAGGTGGTAACCGATCGGCCAAAACCAAGAGGGAGGAGAGGAGAAAAGAAATTAGGTTTCTTAGTGATCCAAGGTTAAGAGAATTATGAATACAAGAGATTGTATTTATAGTTAACTTAACTTGGTGTCCAAGTTTGTGTGAAATTGGGTTTGGAAACCCAAACCGATCGGCCAAGACCCCAAAGAGGGTTTCTAGATCTTTCCCATCTACTAATTTCATCTCTAGTCCTTTTAGTTTACATTTAACGACCGTTAGTCTAACCTCGTTAAATATTAACTATCGTTAAGTTTTATTTCGTGACAAATAATTAATAATAATAACGTTTATATATATTAATTATTTTAACATCAACTCTCATACGTAATGTGTGCAATCCCGAAGTCTCGAGTTCGAATCCGGTCATACGCATATTAAATTATATCCATAAACCTTTCAGCTCCCACTTGGATATTACTTAATATAGTAATGACATTGGTTTAGTCTAGCTTAACACGCCAATGCCCCCAGATCGAATCGAGTATGGTATCCTGGAAAATCATTTAATGATTCATCATTTTTACTTATCATTTTGCTACTAATACTACATTAACTATGAATATGGATCAGGTCATTTCATAAGTTAATTTTTGTTTCTCGTTATATCTAATTGAACAAGATTACCAAATCATCTGAACGTATTACAGATAGATCTTGGGTATAGCCATACAAACATCTTGTCAACCCTACGAGGGGCCCAAAATAGTATTATGCTTTGAAACAAATTCAAATGAACAAATTCTCTTGACTACAAACATAACTCATGAACTTTGCAACACTTCTGAAAATAACCCTTATAACTACCAGTTGCGGATAACGTTAGACTATCTTACACAAGTACACTACATTCATAACAGTTATTTGGTATCTCAAGTCTGAGGATAAACATTTTCATGATTTACTTAATGACAAAGATCCATAAGTATAATCATGTAAAGTTGGGATCTGTCATATATTCAATTCATTGAATATCATGTGAATCTGGTATGTCCTACGCATCAATATACCTTTTAAGTATATTCTACCAAAACTCAGATTTGTCTTAATTCAATGATATTCCCATATCATTGATCGACAACGGACTATTTAGAATAACATAAGTCATTCACGGATTAAACATGCAAATATAGGATATAATATTAAGAAAATGAAAAATAAGCATAAACAACTATTTTATTCCATTAAAAAATAATATTTGTTCATAACATCCTTTATCCAAATACTAATCACAGATCTGCATGAAACTACTAGCTAAACGAAGTTCTATCTCATCAGCATGGTCAGTAAGTTTTTCCTTTGGCAAAGGCTTCGTAAAGGGATCAGCTAGATTATCATCTGTATGAACTTTGAGTAGATTGATTTCACCTATTTTGACTTGTTCTCGAACATAGTGATATCGTCGAGGAAATGTCTTGCGCCCTTCATGATTCCAGGCTCATTGGCAAATGTTATTGCAGCAGAGTTGTCACAATACACATTTAAAGGTAATTCGATTGAGGGCATTACTCCGAGTCCCAAAATGAATTTCCTAATCTAAACATCTTCCATCGCAGCTTCCGAAGCAAATGCTCCTCCATCGCAGTCGTTGTCTGCTTCTTACTCTTCCAGTCAAATGCTCCTCCATTAATGACAAAGACATATCCCGTTTGAAACTTCTTATCATCTTTATCAGTTTGGAAAGACGCATCGCAAAAACCTATAACATCAAGTTCTGCATCTGGATTTCCACCATACAGTAGAAACATTTCTTTAGTAGCCCTTAGATACTTAAGAATGTTCTTAACAGCATGCCAGTGTTTCACACCTGGATTCTGTTGATATCGACTGGTGATATTTTGTGCAAACGCCACATCAGGCCTTGTACATCTCACAGCATACATAATAGATCCTACAGCCGAAGCATAAGGAATTTTTCTCATTTGTACCACCTCTTCAAGTGTTGACGCGCATATTTCACTACTTAAGCCATGTTCAACTTGCATCGGCAAATATCCCTTCTTGGAATTATGCATATTGAATCTCTTCAATATTTTATCGATGTAAGTACTTTGACTTAGTCCAATCAACCGCCTTGATCTATCTCGATAGATCTTGATTCCCAGAATATATGCTGCTTCCCCTAAATCCTTCATAGAAAAACACTTTCCAAGATAATACTTTACATCTTGCAAACTTGGAATGTCTTTTCCCATGATCAATATGTCATCAACATATAAGATAAGAAAAATAACATTACTCCCACTAGCTTTGTGATATACACATGGCTCATCAAGATTTTAAGTGAAACCAAATTTCTTGATTTCTACATCAAACTTCTTGTTCCATTGCCTTGATGCTTGCTTCAATCCATAAATGGATCTTTGAATTTTGCATACACGCTTTGGAAATTTTGGATTCACAAACCCTTCAGGCTGCGCCATATAGATGTCCTCATCTAGGCGACCGTTTAAGAAGGCAGTTTTGTCATAGTCATAGTACGCAGCTATGGCTATAAGAATCCTAATAGCTCTAATGTCTGCTACAGGAGAAAATGTCTCCTCGTAGTCTATCACAAAAGTTTGAGTAAACCCTTGAGCTACAAGACGAGCTTTATAGGTGTATACATTGCCATCCATGTCAGTATTTATCTTATAGAGCCACTTACTACCAACTACCTTAGCATTTGGAGGTAAGTCAACCTCTATCCAGACTTTGTTATCTCTCATGGATTGCATTTCCCCATTCATTGCGACTTGGCATTTATCCTTATCAGGACTCATCATAGCAGCCTTATAGTTACCAGGTTCACCAAGATCCCCTAACATATTTTCCTCAGCTTCTACGTTAAGACATAGAATCTCAGGTGCACGCGTAGCCCTTGAGGATCTACGCATGGGAACCACTTCAACTTCAGGTGGAACACTCAGACTTTCCTTTGGGTATCCTACGAAGATACACTTAACAGATCTTTGTTGTAGCTTACCAGCTGAGTCACGTTTAACAAACGCCTCACAACCCCAGACCTTTAAGTAAGACAAGTTGGGAGCTTTCCCATACCACACTTCATTAGGAGTCTTATCAACCTTCTTAGTTGGAACCATATTCAAAATGCGAACAACAGTTTCTAAAGCATAATCTCAAAAGGATAAGGGAAGAGTTGTAAGATTAAACATTGATCGCACCATGTCTAACAATGTACGATTTTTTCTCTCAGATACACCATTTTGTTGTGGAGTATATGGAGAAGTGAGCTGCTGGACAATCCCACACTCAGCAAGATAATCTTTAAACTCTTGGCTTAAATATTCACCACCTATATCGGATCAAAGAGCTTTAATCTTCTTTCCTAGTTGCAATTCTACTTCACTTTTGAAAACCTTAAATGTTTCAAAGACTTCATGTTTATGTTTAAGTAAATAAACATAACCATAACGACTCAAATCATCCGTAAAGGTTAAGAAGTAGCTAGCACCCTTCCTTGACACATGTCTTAGTGGTCCACATACGTCAGTATGTATCACACCAAGAAGATCAAAAGCCCTTTCTAAACTATTTGTAAAAGGTTTCTTGGTCATCTTCCCAGATATGCAAGATTCGCATTTATCAAATGATTCATCATTGATATTTTGCAAAAGCCCATCGTGTTGCAGCTTTTGCATGTGTTTCTTACCTATGTGAGCAAGTCTACAATGCCAAAGATATGAAGAATCCAAATCACTTTTGATTCTTTTATTATTGATGCTAAAACAGAATTATTTTTATCAATCATATTATCATGCAAATCAATTTCAAACACACCATTTACTGGAATAACATTAAAGTAAAAAACATCATTTAAAGAAACCGAAATTCCATAATCAGTAAATGTATGAATAAAACCAATATCTTTCAACAAGGAAACATAAACGACACCCCTAATTATAGAAAGCGCATAATGACAATCGTTCAAAGACAGTACTAAACCCGAAGGTAAAACTAAATCAAACGTTCCTATAGCTTTAACAACTGCATGTGCTCCATTACCCACGTGCATGTATTGTTGTCCATAGGCGAGCTTCCTTGCACCTCTAAGTCCATGTAGTGTATTACAAATGTGAATACCACATCCAGTATCATATACACAGGAATTTATTTTATGAGAAAAAGCAAATAATTCTATCATCAAAAGAGTACCTGAAGTGCTAGCAACAGTGCCAGTATTTTTATACCTCTTAGTACCAACTTATCTAGGTAGAGTGGACAGTTCCTCTTCCAGTGTCCTACCTCAGTGCAGTGATGACAAGCCTGATCCTTTTTCGGATTCTCACGCTTTTTGGGAGGGTACTTCTTGGGTTCTTGTTGATAAGCCATAACTTGTTTTCCCTTATCAACTTTACCCTTACCTTTCCTTTTCTTGTTCGCTAGCGGCTTATTAGGCTTAGAAATCCTATCCTTTTGAATAGCAAGTACCGTAGGTGTAGGAGCCTTCTTGGGAAAACCTTTCTCGTAGTCAATTTGCATGTACCTCACTAACTGTCTTCCTCGTGCAATACATATTGTAATTGCGCACGAAACCATCAAACTCCTTGTTAAGGGATATGTTGATAAGGCCAATTTGTATGTCATTGGGGTAGACGTAATTGAGTCTCCCGAGCTGGTCCATGTAACTCATCATTTTCAGACAGTGGGCGCTCACAGGTTTCCCATCCCCTTGCTTGCAACTATGTAGAGCATCTATCAAATCATACAACTCTACAGCAACAGCCTTTTCAAACAACCGAATAAGTTCGGCGAGCATGTTGTGAGGGAAGTAATTTTCAAACTGTTTTTGCAATTTTGGAGCCATACTTCC
This sequence comes from Chrysanthemum seticuspe, assembly GCA_019973895.1. Classification (NCBI taxonomy): domain Eukaryota; kingdom Viridiplantae; phylum Streptophyta; class Magnoliopsida; order Asterales; family Asteraceae; genus Chrysanthemum; species Chrysanthemum seticuspe. The sequence goes on along the minus strand of BPTQ01000001.1, from coordinate 278,789,296 downwards.
AAGCATAATGCAGGCAACCTCATTATGTTTATCATACTCTGTTTGCCATGCAGCTCGTGCTTCAGCAGTAGCATCAGCTGCAGGTTCTTGAGGACAAGGCGTAGTCAAATAATCTAGTCTTTTGGCAACCCTCAAGAAAATTCTGAGTTGCCGATACCAATCATTGAAATTAGCTCTGCCAGTCAATTTCTCTTGATCAAACATGGATTTGAACGACGAGGCTAGTGCAGTAGATTCAGCTTGAGCCATTTCTAAAAAAAATAAAAGTTCAAAAGTTAGTACTTTCGATAATTCAACCATTCAAGAAAATAAAATACCCTTTGGTCAATATTCATATTAACCATAGAATTTTCCTTGAAACTAGGACCCTCATTATCATAGTTTCACCACATCAGTTGATCTGCTAGTGGTGAAAGTATAGAATAGTTAATTGTTGAAAAAAAAAATTGACAAACAAGTTTTCAATTCCTAGAAAATATGGGATTTACAATTTTACCAAACAATTACGCAAAACGTAAGAATGTTTTATCTCATCTTATGCCTTAAGTTATAGGTCTCACTAAATAACTTAATTAAGTTGTCTAATTTAGAAACTGTAAATTATTTAAGCTCAGGTCTCACACAACATAAAGATTCACCTTGTTATCGTAATCTAGCTCAAGGTCTCACATAACTAAATTACAACTTCAAGTGTTTCATATCATTAGATGGCATAAACTTAAATTTAAAGGGTACAATTTTTGACGTGTAATCAAAACTTATGTATAAAGAAGCGCGCATACATCTTTATAACATAAAATTTTACAAAAACTTACTTATATTTTAATTGCTAAGATTAAATTCTACAAAGTTTTAATCGATGCGTTGAGAAACTTACAACTTTGCACTAAGATGCTTCGTACATAGAATAGCTATACTAGGTAGCTCCAATCGAACCCACATGGAGGCAGAGGACCAGGTGAGCGCTGAAGCATAACCTTATACATCCTTTCAGTGTGACTGTGCGCACTTCTTTGAACCCCCTTTTGAGTTTGTTCTAGTGGGTGAGCCGTTCTAACCATTTAGTACAATCGCATCAGTCGATTAAAAGTTCAAGATTTAATACTTAGAAAAACAAATCAATTTCGCCATTATTTAGTCCATTTAATTTTCTATTCATACAATATAAACAAAAAAGCACTTTAATAAAAATTAAACAAACTCAAATAATATAAACATATAACTTAACAATTTAACATATGTAAAACAATTAGCCACATGCATAATTATTTCGATAAAACCTAATAAACAATTCTAGGCGTAAAATAATGCATACATCAACTAGGGCTTTCACCTACAAGGTAAGTGAGCCACATGCATCGACAAGTCGATTGCGTAAGCCAAAGTCAATAATATACCAATTAGCACATAACGAATTTTTATTAGGTATATTGAGGTCTTCCCAAATTCAATAATTATCAAACTAATAAACATGTGTATATCACTTAACAATTAATACAACAATAATCAATGGCAAAACATGCATGTTCCACCATGGATTCCTCATAACAATTAAAATCCCAAGATACGCATAATACATGGCACATAACAATTATCCATTAAAACCACATAAAATATACATGCAATCCTAGGGTTTCTACAACTTTTACAAAAAAATAAAACCTAATAAAATCAATTAAGGGTAATCGAGCCAAATTAAAAAAAAATTAGGGTTTCAATTTTAAAACCCTAGAAACCAATACAAGCATGTAAAAATCATAAAGATTCAATTTTTATGTGTTTCGGTAATTAATTACAACATATTAACGGCTCGTGATGCCACTGTTGGGTTTTACTAATCATAACAATTATTAAAAACAAGTAAACATAATCAAAGCATGTAGCGGAAGTAATAGGAATAATACTTGTAATTGAATTAACTGAATAAAGAATATGCGTACCTTTTAGCAATTCAAGAAGCACACGATAACGTGAAAGAGGAACAAAAACCCAAACCCTAACTTAGGGTTTATAACCAATCGACCCAAAGAAGCCGACACCCACAAATCTCCACAAACACAATTGTATTCGTCCTTCGTTCTTGTACACACGTACTAATATCGATTGATGTGAAAAGCTAGGTTCTTGAATCACAAATAAAACCAAACACTTGTATCTTGGAGTTGGAAAATCGAAACCCTTGGGGAAGGTGGTAACCGATCGGCCAAAACCAAGAGGGAGGAGAGGAGAAAAGAAATTAGGTTTCTTAGTGATCCAAGGTTAAGAGAATTATGAAAACAAGGGATTGTATTTATAGTTAACTTAACTTGGTGTCCAAGTTTGTGTGGGATTGGGTTTGGAAACCCAAACCGATCGGCCAAGACCCCAAAGAGGGTTTCTAGATCCTTCCCATCTACTAATTTCATCTCTAATCATTTTAGTTTACATTTAACGACCGTTAGTCTAACCTCGTTAAATATTAACTATCGTTAAGTTTTATTTCGTGACAAATAATTAATAATAATAACGTTTATATATATTACAGTTAATTACATACTTGGTCCTTGTGGTTTGTCGGATCTTGCAGAAAATGTCCATGTGTTTTTTTTTACGGGTCATGTCCTCGTGGTATGCAAAAGTTACGGGTTTGGTTCTTTGACCAATAATTCTGTTAGTTGACCGTTAACTTGAAGGGTATTTTTGACTTTTCACATATTTTGGCAAACCACAAGGACGATTTATGTAACTAACAAAAAAAAATAAAAAAAAAAAAAAAAAAAAACTTTTTAAAAATCAAACGAAAATCTGATTTAAAAAAACTTAAAAAAAAACATTTAAAAAAAGATTTATTATACTTAAATTTGGGCTTATTTATAATGTGAGGGCTTAAAAAAATTATTAAAACTAAAAGTATTAAACAGTTTTTATACGCTTAAAAAAATTTATAGGCATTAAAAAAAAGTTTTTTTATACGCTTAAATTTTTTAATTAATATTTAAAAACCTATTTAATAAAAAAAACGAAAGGGTATAAAACGTATAAAAGCGTATAAAAGATGATAAAAACTTTTAAAACAGACGAAAACGTATAAAAATGGATGAAAATATACAAAAATCGTACAAAATACGCATTAAAAAAAGTTTTTTTTTTAAGTATAAATAAATTTTTTTAACCCTCACGTTGTACATTAGCCAAAAAAAAATTAAGCCCTCACGTTGTGAGGGCCTAATTTTTTTATTTTTCATTTTTTAAAAAGTTTATTATACTTAAATTTTTAAGCCAAAAATTTAAGTATAATAAACTTTTTTTAAAAGTTTTTTTTAAGTGTTAATAAAAAAAATTTTAGGCCCTCATGTTATACATAAGCCCAAAATTTAAGTATAATAATAATAATAATTAAAAAAAAAAGTTTTCTTAGGCCCTCGCATTATACATAAGCATAAATTTAAGTGTAATAAATATTTTTTTAAACGTTTTTTTTAAACAATTTTTTGTTTTTTTTTTAAGTTTTTTTTTTTTTTATTATTTTATTATTATTATTATTATTTTTAAATTAGTTTTACGATTTTTTTTTTTAAGTTTTTTTTAGTTAATTACATAATTGGTCCTTGTGGTTTGTCGGCTCTTGCCGAAAATGTCCCTGTGGTTTGCCAAAACATGTGAAAAGTCAAAAATAACCTTCAAGTAAACGGTCAACTAACAGAATTATTGGTCAAAGGACCAAACCCGTAACTTTTGCATACCACGAGGACATGACCCGTCAAAAAAAAAACACATGGACATTTTCTGCAAGATCCGACAAACCACAAGGACCAATTATGTAATTAACTCTATATATTAATTATTTTAACATCAACTCTTATACGTAATGTGTGAAATCCCGAAGTCTCGAGTTTGAATCTGGTCATACGCATATTAAATTATATCCATAAACCTTTTATATAAATCAAGTTAAATTACCCTTGAAGTTGATCACAAATAAATGCAACAATAGCCGTACTCTGTTGAGCTGCCAAAACTAATATGAACTTGTTAATATTTGTTATATATTTGCTATGAAATTTATTATGTAAATCTTTTTGTTAGGGCCGCCGATTGCCGCCATGTACCCGTTGTTTTCTCGCCGAAAATAGTGACCACCACCGCCGCTGACGCCGGAAAGCTTTTTGCCGCCTCCGGAAATCGTTGTACCCGTTGTTTTCTCAAAGGGTTTTTACAGTTTTGAGTCATTATGATTTATTTTTAAATTGTTGTTAATATTTGTTATAATTATGCTATAATATTTATTATGTAAATTTTGTAATAAGAAAGATTATGGTTTTTTTATATGCTTTTTATAAATTTGAAATATTATGAAACGTTTTATAAATACTTTTTATATAAATTTATATTTTTTCAAGCTTTGAAAGGTTTTTTAGCTAGATATTTTTTTATTAGATAAATTTTGTTGTAATTTATTTGTTTACTTTATTGTGTAATTTTATTTGCATACTTTGTTGTGTAATTTTTTTCATCAGATTTGTTGTAAGTTTATTTGTGATTTTTGTTATTTATTTGTAATTTTGCTCAAATTTGTTGCTTTAAAAAACAAAGAAAGCGAGAATTAATTGCGGTAAGTTCTTATCTTTGACATGGACTACCGTTCAACTATCATTGAACTACCGACAAATCAAAGAAAAATTGATAACTTGCTTGAGGGTTATCGTAATAGTTGTTCTTAAAAAAATATATATATAAAAAAAAAATAAAACATAGATGCACTTGAAGTTGTTGAATAACTATACACCGCTTCCGCTAGGCGCGGGTACCACGATATACATTACAACCGTTATTCAACCATGCAATCAGAAAAAAGTTCCTCAAAAAGGATTCACGAGTGCTACAAATAAAATTTTATGAAAGAAAATCATTTGCCGACGTAATTTTGTTAAAAACTAGACACCGCTGCCGCTAGGCGCGGGTACTCGGCTAGTCTTATTAATAATCTAAAATCACACGTACAACATCTTAAAGGTTCACACCAAAAGTGATACTACAACTTAAGCTTGAAAAAGCAAATCATCCTCGGGGCGAGGATGGATCAAACAAGCGACATACAATAAATCCGAAATCACACATACAATATCTTAAATCAAACACACAAAAAGCGAAATAGAGCAATACTGATCCATGCTCTCCGATGAACGAGTTTATCACTTTCAGGAGCTTCAACAGTCGAGGATGGATAAAACAAACGAGGAAGAATCATCCGAAATCACACATACAATATCTTAAAGCAAACACACAAAAAGTGAAATAGAGCAATAATGATCAGTGCTCTCCGATGAACGAGTTTATCACTTTCACGAGCTTCAACAGTAAACTGGGTTACAAAAGGCTGCTTGCTCTGTGCCAAAATGTTTAACGAAAGATCTTCCAAAGCATTCGTACTTGAAACCCTATAAATGTAACAATTGGAAGCCCTATACCAAAGGCTATCCCAACCAAAATGAATGTATCTTTGTCTCCAAGCATAAGAAGCAATGTTGCACCAAAGGCTACCAGCATCCCCACCAAGGAGACGATTAACGCCAAAAGGCCAATTGCTAATTTCCAAGGTAACTTATTGATAAAATCTTCTTCTGTGTAACGTGATGTGAGAATGGATAGAAACATCACCAAAGCACTGGTGGCACCGCAGAATGATGTCACATTGGAGAAAACAAATACCATAAAGAGATTGTTTTCTATAAAAACAGGTAAACCAACGTTGTTCCGATTTACGACTGGTGACCCTACTGGGGAACCAACCGGTGAATCCCCGCTATCCTGCTGACTTCCCCCTGGAACAGTAATGAGGGCTGCAAAAGTAATTGTAACGATGAGTGCAGCAACGATTATATATGAATTTGCAACAGTCTTCATCCATTCTTCCCCTCGTTTTTTTAGGTCCGCATGTTCTTTCCTGAATACCATCATTGGTGTCTCGTCCGTATTATTCTTTTCATTGTCGCATCCAGGAAGTGCGAATTTCTCCACTTTCTATAATGATTCAAGATACAATAGTTGTTAACGCAAGTTAATTGATACTGACCTACTAAAATACATATGCTTGATAAGAAAAGAGTTCCGACTATTTATAGAGAGATATACTAGTAACATATTTACCTTAAACCACTTGACCTCTTTTCGCATCTGTAAAGCTGCACCCGCATCCTTATCAAGTTTCTCTATAGCTGTTAATCCCCCAGCCAAGTGCAACAGATTGTTACCATGTGTTTTTCTAACTTTCAAGAAATAAGTGTTAACCTTCGTTTCATATGCCAAAAAGTTGAAAACCTTTTCAGAACGATATTTTATGGCCACTTGAAGAAGGTTATAACCACCGTCCTTCACCCACATTGCCTCTGGAAAATGTTCTACTATCTCTTTTAGTGCTTCATGTTGGTCTTTACGTGCTGCCATAATAGCAGCAAAGTAATAGTGCTCACGTTTTTCAAGAATTGTTGATCGACTTCTAAGTTGGTTGCATATACTCCTTAGGACCAGAAGAGTTTTATTGTGTCTCACTTCATTTTCAAGGAGAGTGTTTCTATCTGGTTCAGCGATGGCAGGCACTGGAGGCTCACGCTTCGAAAACCACGTCTTCGGAAACCACGAAAACGAAGAGTCACCTGTATCGACATTTATCGTTCCTCTTGGAATGGGAAGGGATGTTTCACCTAATAAAAATTACCCAAGTTGAATGAATGCTTAGATTAAAGCAAATAAAGATTTTTGGTGACAACAAGATATTTGTAGTCAACTTAGCTTTATAATTGAATTAATCAGGTTTTTATAATAATCTATTAATAGAAATAAAAAGAACAAGGTTGAAGTAGGGTGTGAGTACCCATTTGCGTTCCCTCGTTTCCCGGCATCGGCACAGTTACTTCAAATTTTTATTAAATAAGAGTTTTAAATGGAGACAAATATAAATACCATTGTCCGAATTCTGAGCAACTGGTTCAACATTTGGCATTTCTCCTTGATTGGGAGGGGATGCTTCACCTAATAAAAATTACCCAAGTTGAATGAATGCTTAGATAAATGCAAATGAAGATTTTTGGTAACAACAAAATATTTGTTGTCAACTCATATTTTTATTTGAATTAATTAGGCTTTTATAATAATCTGTTAACAGAAAAAAACAAGGTTGAAGTAGGGTGTGAGTACCCGTTTGCGGTCCCCCGTTTTCCGGCGTTGGCACCGCAACTACAAAGCAAAGATAAGTGTTACTTCGAATTTTTATTGAATAAGAGTTCTAAAAGGAGACAAATATAAATATCATTGTCTGAATTTTGAGCAACTGGTTCGACATTTGGCATTTCTCCTTGATTGGGAGGGGATGTTTCAACTAATAAAAATTACCCAAGTTGAATGAATGCTTAGATTAATGAAAATGAATATTTTTGGTGACAAAAAAATGTTCTATGTCAATTCATATTTAAAATTGAATTAATTAAGCTTTTAATAATAATCTGTTAATTGAAAAAAACGAGGTTAAAGTAAGGTGTGAGTACCCGTTTGCGTTACCTTGCTTTCCGGCGCTGTCACCACAACTTCAAAGCAAAGTAAGTGTTACTTACAAATTTTATTTAATAAGAGTTCTAATAGGAGACAAATATAAATACCATTGTTCGAATTCTGGGCAACTGGTTCGACATTTGGCATTTCTCCTTGATTAGGAGGGGGTGTCTCACCTAATAACAATTACCCAAGTTGAATGAATGCTCAAATTAATGCAAACGAATATTTTTAATGATATCAACTCATCTTTAAAATTGAATTAATTAGGTTTTATAATAATCTGTTAATAGAAATTAAAAAAACAATGTTGAAATATGGTGTGAGTGCCCATTTTCGTTCCCTCGTTTCCGGGCATCGACACCATAACTTCAAAGCAAAGATAAGTGTTACTTACAGATTTTTATTTAATACGGGTTCTAAAGGGAGACAAATATAAATACCATTGTCCGAATTCTGGGCAACTGGTTCGACATTTGGCATTTCTCCCTGATTGGGAGGGGATGCTTCACCTAATTAAAATTACCCAAATTGAATGAATGCTTAGATTAATGTAAATAAAGGTTTTTTGGCGAAAAAAAAATTCGTTGTCAACTCATATTTAAAATCGAACAAATTAAGCTTTTTTAATAATATGTTCATAGAAAATAACAAGGTTGAAGTAGGGCTGTAGGGTGTAAGACTATGTTTATCAATGGGTTGACAACCCAACCTCTTGAATAGATTGTACACAAATAATAATATTGTAATCAAAATTCTCAAATCCTCACACAATCAAGGTCACATGGCAACCTAAATTGCCAACCTCCAATCTGCCACATGGCGGCTAGTGAATGGCTATTTGTTTTATTTTTCTTTTTTCCTAAAGAATAGATTGGTTGTATGTATAGGTTGGGTTTGGTTGTTGGTAAAAAGGTATTGATTGGTTGTGTAGGTGAAGAAAAGAAAAAATAATATTTTAGTAGAGATTGGGTTATGATAGATTGTTGATAAACATAGTCTAAGTACCCGTTTGCGTTCCCTCGTTTTCCGGAGCTGGCACCGCAACTTCAAAGCAAAGATAAGTGTTATTTTCATATTTTATTTACATAAGTAGCCAAAAATAACATACAACCTATCAATATATATATATATATATATATATATATATATATATATATATATATATATATATATATATATATATATATATATAAAATAACTAACAATAAAATAAGCTCATTCATTCATTAAACATAAAGATCATAAGTATGATTACAACATGGAAATAAAAACTACAAGAAGCACATAATAATCTATAGTGACTTGAGAGAACGTAAGATTGGCTTCTATGCCAAAAGAGTTTCTAATTATTTATTCTTAAGAACTAAGCATACTAATGCTTAGATGGTTCAGCTACTAGTTGATGCGGGTGGAGTGATTGGCTCAGGATTGGGTGTCAAGAGTTGCTACATATGAGAACATGAAGTGGAGCTCATCTCTTAAGGAGAAGATGAGGTTCCGGTTATGGAGACAACATAGGCAACTTGCACTATGTAAATCAACCGGATGAAGTTGGATAGGATGACCCATGATTGGAGATGGAGGAGGTTGTGTAAGTGAAGGTGATGAAGGTGTAGGCAAGGCATAGCCCAAATGAGTGATTGGTGAAAGAGTTAGTGTCATATCCATGGGTTGATGAGGACTAAATGGAGATGAAGATGGCCTAGTGCAAATGAAGAAGATGGTGAAGAAGTAGCTCTAGTTGATGATGTCTTTGATGGAGCATATGGTGGTGGTGGTGAGAAGGAGTGCTTTGGGAAGGTGGTGTAGTAGCCTCATCTTTGGTTTACAATGAAGATGGTTGTTTTACTTGGTGGCTTGATGGTGATCCTAGGTTTCTTGGAGATGTGAGTTGTTGAGGCTTGTATTGTAGACATCCTTAAGAGTGTTCTAAGGTTGAGGATGAAGTGATAGTGCAAGTAAACTCTTGCAAAATGATGGCTTAAATAGCCAAAGATGATGAGAATTTGAATGTGACGAGTGTTATTATCTTATGGTTAAAGATATGCAATGTTTCATGTGATTTGGGTTGTAAGAGTTTGCAAAAGGTGGTAGGTTTTAAGGGGAAAGTAGTCAAAAATCTAAAGCAAATAGTGAAATTTTGTCAGAACAGGTGACGGTAGCATTAAATAACTTTACCGGTATCGTGTCCTATTTAACGGTACCGTGACTTGTAGGTCACGAATTTCCAAATCCTGCAGATTTTAGCAGCCTAAAAAGGAGGTTTTCTAGGGAACTATTTTCTGCAAATCCTAGTGCTTCAAATTACTAAAGAATAACCACAATAGTGTTCCTATGTTTAGCCAAAACTAGGAACCAACACAAACATGTGATTAGCTTAATCTAGGGTATAAGCATGCATGCAATAAGAAGCACTCATCCTATGATAAGCAATAAATATTCATGCAAGTTGACACAAATAAATAAGCATGCAAAATAGAAAAATAAACCAAGAATGAAGGTTATCCATACCAAGTAATTAAACATTAGATTATATTCAAGAGACTAATGACTTTCTAATAGTAATCTAAAATAAAGAGCACCGAGTTCTCATCCTAATTAAACTAGTACAATTAAGATCATTATACCACTAATTCCTTCATTCTTCATGATTGACTTGAGCTAACACCTGTTGCTTCACTTTTGTGGATGATGGTTCACACCTCGTCATCGCTTGTTGTATCATCAAAGGGTGCATAGCTGGATGGCGATTCGGGAATGAGAAAGGATGATATGTATGACTCATTTTATTTTATCACCCTTGAGATGTACAATTCGCTTTGTGAAGAAGTAAGCAAGATTGTACAGTTGTTGAGTTAGAATACAATAGATCATATGAGCACAACACGTTGGGAGTTGCTCACGACCTCCCACAAGGCTCAAGACATTTTCTCGTAGAATGACTGCCATTGGTTGTAGTACATAGCGAAGTTCAAGCATACAAATTTTGTTTGGATCAAGGTAGTTGACACGTTGAGGAGTACGAAGGAGACTAGTTATTTCTTTTGGAGAGGGTATGCAGGAACAGTATGGACTGTTTTCCTCTTGATAGTTAAAAAGAGATTCAAGAGACCAATCTTCCGTATAGGCATATTGTCCATGATTTGGATGTCTGAGGATTTGAGCAAATTGCTCAAGAGATAAGACAAACTTGTAGTTTTGTATCCAAAACCAGAGAGACAAAGATTGATTCTCGTTACATACTAGTTTAACTTGATGAAAGAATTCTAGCATAAAGCAAGGATAAATTTTCTCGTTGATGGTAAGTAAACACTCAAATCCTATGGTTCAAAATGATGTGTTTATTTCCTCTTAGAAGAGCAAAGACGAGTCAACGATTCGACCTTCATGAAAGTGACGAGACTCAAGATTATCGAATCCACGAATATGGTTTCCGCTGGGTGTGTTGGGCTCAAGTGAAATGTTGGGAATGTAGATGTTGGTTAGTTGGTGATCAAAGTCATACTCATGCGATATATCGAGACTTATAATGAAAACAATAATTTGTATTATGACGTAATCAAAATATAAAGAACACGTGCCTAGTGTGTGCCTATATGCAAACAATGTAGAGGTGCGGTAGACTCGACTCAAAAATAAAAATAATGAGTTTACCCAAGTCCCCCTATATTCATTCTTGCTCAATCAAATGTGTCGAAAAATACATATTAGTTATATAATTTGGCTAAAGTTCGATAGTTCATCATGTATGCATGAGGAAATGTTTTTAGAATGTACTGACAATGCACTAAAACATTTTCATGATATTTCTAGTCGTGTTAAATTTATCGAAAACGAAATTGAGGTGTTTGGATTTTTCGAAAATTTCAAGAGGAATTCTATACGACATTTTAATCTTATTAGTTTTTTATTTATTTATTAAGATTCAAGAATCTTAACACAAAACAACTAATAATCCTAATTTTAGTTCAAAATTTATCAAAGTCTTATGATCAAATTCTAACAAAATTAAAAACTAACTAATTATGCATGATGTACGTTTAGGGAAATCCTAATGTCTATACATTGACTAATTTTAGTCCTAATTTCATAAAACCATTACGAGATCCAAAATTCCCAATTCAATTTTTGTGCAAAATCAAACCCTACACTCAAAATTGAAGAAATTGGAATAAAATAACTTACAATTGTTGACTAATATGATGTATTAGGTGTTAATCTTCAATAATTATGTCTCAATTTCGTTTTCGTTTGGTGGATTTGGGTTTTGGAATGCTTATGTTCAGTGTGTTTGGTTTGAATTGTGGAATGTGGGAAAATTAAAAATAAAATGGGCTTCAGCAGTGGACGGTCCTACGGTACCACTAAATTTAGTGGTACTATACCAACTTAAGTGGTACCGTCCACTGTTCTGACCAAATTTGTTTTCGTTTTTTATTTTTATCAAATAAATCTCACGTATTTGTGAGTTTTCTGGACTTGATGTTTTAAAGAACTTATACCAAATAAATTCTTTAGGGACTAAATCCAACGGGATTTAACGAGCGTTTAATTGAGAACGGGAAATGAAATTTAATTGCATTTCGAAAATTAAATATACCTTAAATACTTTGAATGAAATATTCAAGTTGTCATTGGATTATTGGGAATCTTGACTCTATTCTAAATATGTTTTGAACACGAGTAAATAAACGATTTACGGTATGTGTTCCATCATTCCTAAACCTAAGCGTAAATAGTTGAAGGATTCGCGTTTGAGAGGTTTAGTTTGTATGTCGGCGATGTTGTCTTTTTTCTGCACCTTTTTGATAGAGATATTACCTTTTTGGACGTTGTCGCTAAGGAAGTGATGACGGATTTCGATGTGCTTCGTATGCGAGTGTTGCACGGGGTTTTTGCTCAAGTCAATTGCACCTTTGTTGTCACACATTATGGGAATATAATGTTGTCTAGATGGTTGTCGTAGTCGATAAGAGCTTGTTTCATCCATAATACTTGTTGACATACCTTTCCGGTGCTAACGTATCCGACTTCGGTTGTGGAGATAGCAAGCGCGGTTTGTTTCTTAGAGAACTAAGAAGTTAGAAAACAACCCAGGAAGGTACAAACCCCACTAGTGCTTTTTCGATCCACGTAATCTCCCGCATGATCAGAGTCGGCATAGACAATAGTTTCTACAACGGTCCCTTTGGAATAATACAATCCTAAGTGCATAATGCCCTTAATGTATCAAAAGATACGCTTAACCGCTTTAAGATGAGAGATTTTGGGATCCTCTTGGAAGCGAGCACAGAGGCAAACACTAAACATGATGTCGAGCCTATTTTCTGTTAGGTATAATAAAATACCTATCATGCCGCTATAATTAGTATTGTCTACGGACTCACCTTCTTCATTTTTTGTGAGTTTCGTATTCGAAGATATGGGCGTTTTCATTGGTTTAGGCTCTTATAAGCCAAATTTCGTAAGTATTTCTTTAATATACTTAGATTGATTAAAGAAGATGACATCTTTCATTTTTTTTATTTGTAGACCAAGGAAGAAATGTAATTCGCCCATCATGCTCATTTCAAACTCGTCATACATGATTTTCGTAAAATCATCACATAACTCTTGATAAGTTGAACCGAATATCATATCGTCGACATATATTTGAACAATGATGGGATGTGAATTTCATTTCTTCATGAATAGTGTATTATCTACCATCCCCATGGTATATTCATGTGTACCAAGTTTTAGGAGCTTGTTTAAGCCCATAGAGTGCATTCTTGAGTTTATAAACATGATTAGGTATTTCATCACAGAATCTCGGAGGTTGTGCAACGTACATCTCCTTGTTGATAAAACCATTTAGAAATGCACTTTTCACGTCCATTTGATATAAATTAAAATCTAACGCACTAGCATAGGCAAGGAGTATCCTAATAAACTCTATTCTAGCTACGGGTGCATATGTTTCAACGTAGTCTATTCCTTCTTGTTGATTATAGCCTTGTGCCACTAACCTAGCCTTATTCCTAGACACAACGCCATTCTCATCATGTTTGTTCATAAACACCCACCTAGTTCCTATCATGGTTTGATTCCTAGGTGGAGGTACTAAATCCCAAACTTAATTTCCGGTGAATTGATTTAATTCTTCTTGCATGGAAACAACCCAGCTTTGGTCCTTTATTGGTTCATCGACATTCTTAGGTTCTACGGTGGATATAAAATAAAAGAAATTACTCTTGTTTTGGGCTTGTGATCTAAGAGTTCTTTGGTTTAGGTTTCTTATGACATTGTCTAGTGGTTGATTCCTAAACCAGAGAACATTAAGGAGTTTAGGAATCAACCACTAGACATTGTTAACTTCCTATGACATTGTTAACTTCTATGTCATAAGAAACCTAAACCACGCTTTTAAAAAGGTTTGTAAAAACGTTTAACTTCCTCTTGGTTGGCAATAGGTACTTTGACATTGTTAACTTTAAAATATTTTGGTTTGAGACTCAAATTATTTTTCAAAACTAAAACTGAACTGTCTTTCTTAACTAACAGTACCACAGTAGCACTAAATTTAATGGTACCTTGGGTACCTTTAATGGTGTTGTGGTCTGTTTGTTCATTTCTGCAGATTCTACAAATTTGACTTCTTTGTCCCACTTGTGGACACTTCATTTGAATTAAATCCTAGTCTCGTTTTATTTCTACTAACTTTTAAACTACTTAACATTTCATTAAGTGATTGAGTCCATTTTTTAAACTTAGAAATTTTAAGAGCGTTTTTCTTGAGTTTTTCATTCTCAACTCGAAGAAATAGACACGACGTACATACGATGTCAATTTCTTTGTTTTTCTCAAGTTCGTGGATTTTTTCTTTTAATTCTAAAATCTTCGTTTCTAACTTAGCTAGAATTGTTGTAAGTTTCTGATTTCTAGTTATGATTTTAGAACTTACTTCACATAACTTGTTGTATTCATCATATAGTTTGTTAACATCTATCGAAGAATTATCAGCACTATAATAAGAAGAATCGGAATGTACATCATTTGACGCTTGAGCCATAAGACATGTTGTTGGGAAATTCACAATTCCAGTTAATACTTTTAGCTTTAGAAGTTAGTACTGATAGTGATATTATAAGAGTATTATCTAGTTAATACTGATAGCATAACAGTTAGTACTGATAGTGTTATAGTTTGTACTGTTCTATGTATGGAATGTCGTGTATGGTCTGTAACAGCGTATCTTCTATTGGTATAGAAGATATGATACGTTTAATACATAGTTATCTTTGTAAGGGATCTCCTTAGTGTATAAAAGGAGATCCTAGCTAGGTCAGAATATATCTTATACACACCCTAGCCGTCTTAAGAAAAGCTTCAAGGTTGTAAACCCTAGTACTAGGAGAGTACTCGTATTATTGATTAATAATATTGAAGCATTGGTGTTATACTTGTGTTTACTTTAATCTTCTAAGTGCATTCAAGTAGATTCCGCATACTTGTGTGTATTCATAACAAAGTTTCTCATTGTTGTTTTGGAACCGTCCGAGGAAACTACACGTTTACAAGCTAAGTGTTCTAGATCCAAGGTTTAGGACTCCACACATGTTTCGTCATTGGGTTTATTCTCATCTTCCTCACCGCTATCACTCCAAGAACCGCCCACAAACGCCCTTTGGTTCTTGGTTCTTGGTTCTCGGTGGCTTCAGACATTCTTTGATGAGATGATTTGGATCCCCGCATCTAAAACATTTCCTATCGGTTTTTCCATTCTTGTCATCTCGATTCTTTTGGAATGATTTCTTTTCATCCCTAGGTTGTCTTACAAATCTACCTCTTATTCTAAAGAACTTTTTAAAAACCCTAACCTCTAAGGCATACTCTTCGTCTTTACTATTGGAAGTTGAAGTTTCTTCATCACTAGACTCCTTCTTAGCTTTTAAGGCAAGCGATCTAACTTTCTCTCATTTTCCTTTAACTATATCAGAGTCTTTCTTGATTATCATTTCATGAACTTTCAAGTTTCCTATAAGTTCATCAAGTGATAATCTCGCCAAGTTTTTCGACTTTTCAATGGCGGTGACCTTTCTCTCAATTTGGGATGTAGAGCCTTAAAAGACTTCCTAACATAATTCTTGCTACAATAACCTTTATCAAGAGTTTTAAGAATAGTGATAATAGTATTAAATCTAGCAAAAACATTATCTATAGTTTCAACTTCTGGAATAGAAAATTGTTCATATTGTTGCACAAGAAGATCGATCTTATTCTCTTTGACTTGACTATTACCTTGATGGGTAACTAATAAAGTTTTTCAAATTTCTTTTACGGTATTACACATAAAAATTATTTCAAATTCCTTTTTCAGCAAAGCGTTATAAATTATCTTTTTAACCTCATTATTTTTGGATAGTTTCCTTTTAATATTATCACTTTGTTTATCATAAGGAACTATTCCATTCTTTTTAGTTTCCAGATGATTTTCAATCGGTTTAAAATCACATTCGGTAATGACATGCTAAAGATCAATATCTTTTAATTTCACATACGTTTCGAATCTTGTTTTCTAATAGATAAAACAACCGGTTTAAAAAAGTGGTAGTCTTTTCATAGATTTTCCTTCTTGATATTTACTGAAATCCATTGATCGGTCCAAGTTTTAAATACAATATATTTTAAAAATCTTGGTTGACATGGCTGTAGTACCAATTTTGAAAAACTAGAAGGGGGTTGAATAGTTTCAACATTTTTATGTCGTTATAAAACTTAGCTTTGAAAAATATTGATTCGAGTTTCCTTGAAATCAATCGATTGCAATATGAATACAATTCTAACAATACTAGAGTAAGTAAGTAACAAATACTACGAGATATAAAATTTAGAGATGGAAAGATCAAACCAAGACACTGAGATCTATAGTGGTTCGGTGATGAACCTCCTCTTCCCCCTACTCCACTCCTCGAGTACCAAACTCGAGAGTTCTCAGCACTATGTCAACAAACTATCTTCACGTAGAGAAAACCATACATCGTCGCTTATCACAATTTCCGACACTAAGCTAAATGTCGAGTACTAATCTAGCTAGTACCAATCTCACTCATGATCTACTCGATGTTCTCACAACTCCCATAACCTAAAAGATCTACCCGATCTTCACAAGATCAACCCGATCTACACACGATCAACAAGATCTATGCACTACCGACACAAGATATACAAGATCTACGTAATCTCTATACGATCACAGTAATCCACACAATCTAACAAGATATGATGACTAACAACTTGGTGTATAACAATATACACAAGGACTAACAAGTGTTACAAGTGCACTAAACTAATACTATAACACTTTGTATCTTCTCGATACGGTATGCTCTTCTCTTGCACTTGTAGATGAATGAACATGATCACTTGGTTGGATTATTGGATAACTCTTAAACAAAAACAAACTAACTAAATGAACAAAGAGCCAAGATTAGAAAGAGTGGATTCAACTCAAAAAGTTCTGTATGAAAGTTGGTAAATTGGGAGTGAAATCTGATCCACTATTTATAGGAAAAGAAAAAGTAGCCGTTACAGGAAACGGTACCGTTAAACCTAAGATGTTATTGTTAAATTTAACGGTACTGTCCTATTTAGTGGTACCTTCCTAGACAAAAACGCTTCTCTTTTTGTTTTTTGTGGTGAAGGTTTATTTGGGGATGTTTGGAGCTGTTTTGAGAGGAAAAATAACTGTTATAATTTTTAAACTTATATTTGTAAATTGTACTTTTCAAAAAATGTTTTGTCACATTAAAAATGTGAAGTCTTTGAACAAAAATTTCAATCATTTATCAAATTGTAAATTTGTTTGTTCTTACTTTGAATGATTTACATCGAAATGGAATATTTCGAATTTACGTTAATTTTGACGTAAGATGGTTTTACATTTTGTTATTATCAAGAGTTAGAGGTGTCGAAAAATAGAAATAACGTTTTTAGAAATTATTTGTATTAACATATGTTAATAGAAAAAAAAGATTGAAGTAGGGTGTGGTTACCTATTTTCGTATTCTTGAATTTCTTCCCTGCATCTTCAAAGCAAAGATAAGCGTTAGTTACAAACTTTGATTTAATAAAGGCTCTTAGAGGAGACTATTGAAAATGAAATTATATATGTTTGCTGTTAAGAAAATGAAATTAAAAAACAAAACAATTTGGAAACCACGTGTACCTATAATTTTGGTTATACTAATGAGGATGTTTTTGAGGTTTTGTTTTATAAGAAAGTTTTGTTTTATAAAAATGTTACATCAAGACTAAAAAATCGGGCCTAATGACCTTAGACGCCTGCAATAAGATTAAGGTTAAACATTGCATGCAAGATTATGGGATATAGACCAGCTAAATGCATTTATCTCTCTTAGTCGTTTGCCATTGTAACGTCACTTTAGATAACTTAGGAAAGTAATCATGATCGTGTCGATTCTAAAACACAATGTGACAAAATTTTTGGTTTCTTAGATAGATCGTTATTACAATTAGGCAACTAGTGATCACACACCGTTCTTGGGACGACATCGAATTTAACAAAACACTACACTGCACACGACAGAGTACACTGACCGTTAGTATTTATGTAGATCAATAGGTAGACGAGTATATTATAAATGTAAAACCTGATCTCACATATCAAGTTTTGGGCACCGTTGCTGGGGAACGGTTTTTCGTATTTAATTAAAATATGTGTTATGTGTTTATGTTTGTTTCGTATCGTGTTTTGTTTCGCATTGTGTTTGTGTGTTTTTTTAATGATAACTAAAAAAAATTGTCCTCAGGCTTCATTACGGCTTATTGGATACTGTTCTACCAAAACTGGGACACAAATATATGTGTTTTTTAAAAGTTAATAAAAAATTAAGAAGTCAAAACATGAAGAAAAAAATATTTAAAAAAAGGGAGTTGGGGTGATTGGAGTGTTTGGTAGTAAACACTTTTCCGTGTCCAGTGTGAGTTTTTGAGTAATTCTTTCCGCGGGAGAGTTGGTCGGGATTTGCATGGTGCATGGGAAAAGTGTTTAACAGCATAACTTGTACTTTGAAAATATTGTTTAAAACCATTTGAGTCAAAATATAAATATTGGTCACCTTTGTGTTTCCATTCATGTGGTATTTGGTTTGAGTCAAGTATTTGCTATTTAAATGTTCTTCCTTGCTTCTTGGAGAGAAGAGCCAGGATGATTAGAGCAATGGACAAGGTTGGATGTGTCCATGGAGCTGGAAGATGGCATGAGTCTAACTTAAAGACTCATTAAATATTGAAAAATGCTTGTCGGGAGACAACCCGACCATCTTTTCATTTTTTCATTGTTTTTATACTTTTCGGACAATTTTCTTTAGTTTTAGGATTTGTATTTTGTGTAGTATGATTTATTTTTGTTTTTGCAGGTTGCAATAGCAGAGGGAAAGGAAAAGGAGCTCAGGTAAGTCCCCCTCTTAGACTTAGAAAATTTTGGGTAACACGAAAATTTTGTTTCCAAGAACTTCATGCGGCACAGAGGCACCCTCTGGCTACACCGTATATCATCAATGGGAAAAACATATTTTGACTCTTTTTCATATACGATGCATCACACTCTTACATATACGCCGTAACAACCTTCTGAATGTAATCATCGAGTATTTAACCAACATACGGAGTAGATGTATCAATCCCCTTACGCCGTAAGAAGCATTGTGTTGTTTCGAAGATAAATAGCTACAAAGAAGCATTTGAATCCGAATGAATGTTATCGAGTGCTTAATGGGCTATGAATTGTGGATGTTACTCGATGAAGCATTCAATGGCATGTTTTAGGACATGCTATAATCTGATCATACCGAGCAAATCTCAGGAGAATCTTTCTGTTCCATTTATATTCCTTCTTCCTTTATTTTTATTGACTTACTATACCTTAAATTAGGGGGGGGGGGAATAAAAGTATACGCCACTTGAATTTTATTTTCCCTTATTTCTTTAGTCTTTAATGAAAGATGTTTCATCATTTAAATTTTGATATATTTTTCATTAATTAACTAGTTAGATCTTAACTAAGCACACATGCCTTAATATTCCATTGGTGAGGATTAAACTTATTCCATTTTATCATATTACATAAATCCACCAAAATTGAGTGTGCCGGTAGATGATATAGACTTTAGAACTTGGCTTGTATATCATTTCGAGACCATAATAATGAGTATTTCATTGAGTTTTCTCGATGTAATTGGACTAGACATATTTGAGAAGTTAATATTTTAGTATTAACCTCAAATAGCCCATATGTGTTTATGTGTGTGTGTGTGTGTATTTACTTTTCACACTGATTAGCCAATCTCCCTGTGAAACCCTTTTTGTTACTCTCATTATTAGAGTAAGAAACCCTAGTTAACCCGTATGAGCCATTAATTTTATTTTGTTCACGCCATTATATGTTTGTTTTGTTACACCCTTACACATGGCCTACCCTGTAGTTTGTTTAAGTCAATGATAGTGGGTTTTTTAGTTGCTATTGGTTTGATTGGTGGAAATTCGCGGGTCATGATTGAGGGTATTGTTGAAGAATATCAGGTTCAAAGATACGTGATCTCAAGTGGAGGGATATATTTATGTTTATGTTCGTTATTTTATTGTACATTTGTCTTGCTTTCCAAAAAAAGAGAAGAGAAAAAAAGTAAAAAAAAAGGCGTGAAAAAGCAAGCAAGCAAATATGCATGATTAGTTTGTTTATAATTGACCGTCATTATAAAACAGCTTAGTATGTCGTAGTAGTATAGCGGTGAGTATCCCCGCCTTGCACAAGTTATGATGTTCATATCCATTATGATGCATCTAAGCATCTAAACAGGTGACTCTTATAAACCCGTTGCATTTCTATGTCTCCTTTGTATTTATGGTTATAATTGTACAATAGTGAAATTGTACAGCAAAAGTGGAGGGGTAGGGACATAGAAATGAGTATTATTTGGTTAAATTACGTGTTAAATGTACCTTAAAAAAATAAGAAAAAATGGCACATTAACTCATAATTGTTCGTTCATGTTGAAGGCCGAGTTAATGAGACATTACAAGCCTAATTATTACATGATTATCGAGATTTTGAGGCATTACATTTCACGTTATACGCATTAACTCGGTATATTTGTATTGAAGAACCCTTGAATCTTGACTCTCGGATTTTGGGTTTGTGGAATTGAAAGCAACTAGCGACAAGGGATTGTGGACTTAGGAACTATTTGGTTGTTAAATTTTTTGTTTTTACACCCTTTAAATGTGTATCCATTGTCTTATCTTACCCTTACCCTTAATCATTCTTAGTATCATTATTTCTTAATTCTAACCTTTAGCTTACTCGAGTGAATGAATTGAGCAATTATAGGTGTGTCGTTCATGGATTTGGGTGAGCATTTGTGGTTTTGTCGTTTTTGTTGGAGTATTGTTGTTGGTAAAGACTACCTTGTAAGAATTATTCACCCATATCATTATGTTTTTTTACGCAATTTTTCCTTTGAGAATTGTTTAGACATTGGCTCTAGTGGTGGAGCTTTGTATACTTGTCAAGCCTTTGATAGAATACATACTATGACTATGAAATCAAGTGATCACCCCGAAAATGAACGCATAGATTAGTATGAGTATGAGTGTGATTTCATTTCCTCTTTCGTGAGGTGCTCGGTTTTGAGATTTCTAGCATATGTAATTTATAAATTCTTAGTTTATAATCGGGAAATTTCTTTTTAGAAACTATAATCAGGTCTACTTAAGTGCAAGTAGAAGTCAAGTGGGGATATTTGATAACATTAGATAATGTATACTTTTTAGTATTGATATCTCATGTTTATTGCCTTGTTTTTATATTATTTTATATGAATCTGATACTCAATTCCTTTTTATTTACATATTCGGATTTAAAGAGGCATTGGAACAAAAATATGTGAAAAGGAGTTATTTGGAAGATACTGGTGGCAATCTGCATTCAGTAGTATATACGGCGCAAATGAGACAAGGTCTCTACGCCGTATACATTATTTCATTATATTTCAATGAACTATGGATGCAAGATCGTTACGGCGTAGATGCGACAAGGTCTCTACGCCGTAAACTTGAAAACACCTGGATCATTTTCTATCGGATACCATCTACGGCATAATGACATACTTGCCTTTACGCTGTAGACTATATAACGACGTGAAGATTTATAAAGACGATAAACTAAGGCGCTTCAACGTTTTGATCATAACTTCTTCATACGAACTTCATTTTAGTTAATTCAAAAGGCCACGAGAAAATAAAAGTGAGTTCTGCATATTAAATACATAAAATGAAAGAAAATTTGAAGTTAGTTTGTGGGTTAATCTGTTACAAAGTTCAGTTCATGATTTGAGCCTTTAGTGGACTAATATTACAAAATAATATATAAGTCCATGACTTAATTTTGTTTGGGTTGTTTGTTCTGTTCGGTTGGTTGACACAGATGGGAGGATTAATAGCTTTGACACCAAGGAGTAAAGTAAGGAAACTACAAGGACCAAAGGTGTACAAAGTTATGATAGTTTGATTGCTATATAAGGGTGCGTTTGGTATGTGGGAATCGAAATGAGGGAATGATATTGGATATGATTGCGAGTGTTTGGTTAAGATTATATATATTATCCATACTCCATAGTAGTCACAAGGGCAAGGTATGAAACTTTCATACGTGAGGGCCCTACATTATATTCAAACTCATACCCATTATGATTCATGGCTACATACCAAACTCACCCTAATTATTTGCAAAGACCAATCAAGGGTTGTCTTTTTTTGGTTTATCACTGAGTCGACACACATAACATGAGAAAAAGAAGGAGGACAACGAGTTAGTTTAATTTAAAGGGGTAAACCCTTCATGGCATCCGACTAGAGGATCGGGGATGATAGTTTAACATAATATGTACACATTACTTCAATTCTTAATGCTTGATTCAATTTGATTATTTCTTTGATTTCATATTTAGTTGTTGGAGTATTTATCGTGTTTTAATTATTTTTCTTGGAAGTTAATTTGTTTATGCTTCTTTACGTGTACTAATTATAATCTTATAGTTTAATTTACAATTTTAGTGGATAATTTGTTTGTGTCCTAAAGAACCTTGAATTGTAGACTGGATATAAATCTTAGGTTGTGAGTATACTAGGTAGTAGGTGAGCATCTTAACCCTAGCATGCCCAATTGATTATAGGATGACCATTCCTTAGCAGTTTTCAGAAATGATCAGTGTATGACCATAAGTAGTAGTCAGTTGAGGAGTCCAAGCCGTGCAATGAATAGCAATTTATTAGCTTCGGGTGTTAACCCAAAGACCCTTACGCCTTTATAAGGTGTAAGCCGATGCTATGGCATGTCTAGTTATAGTATTGGCTATTAGTGAGAAACACATAAGTGTTGATGGGGAAACACATAGGTACATCTCTTAGATTAGTTGGAGAATGTACTGATTGCGAAGGTTAACATCTCATGTAGAGTTAGGTATTCAGGAATCATAGGTTAGTGTCACGACTAAGAAATCGGGCCTAATGACCTTAGACGCCTCCATTAAGATTAAGGGTAGACATTGCACGTAATATTATAGGATATAGACCAGCTAAATGCATTTATCTCTCTTAGTCATTTGCCATTGTAACATCACTTTAGATAACTTAGGAAAGTAATCATGATCGTGTGAATCTGAAATACAATGTGACAAATTTATTGCTTTCTTTGGTAGATCGTTATTTCAATTACGCAGCTAGAGATCATACACCGTTCTTGGGACGACCTCTGATTTACCAAAACACTACATTGCGCACGACCGAGTACACTGTCTGTTAGTATATGTGTAGATCACTAGGTAGACGAGTATATTATAAATATAAACCTAATCTCACGTATTAAGTGCAAATGGGGGTAATTTCATGAGGGCTGGAAATGTTGTGGATGGAGGGCAAAAGGCTGAAGCGGAGGAAATTCAGATCTTGCCAAGTACGCCTAATGATGTTACACTTGTGAATGAGGTTCAATTGGCACATGAGGAGCCAAAGTCTAATGTGGCTTGTATGGGTGACAAGGATAGTGAGAATGAAGTGAAAGAGGTTTTCGATGAAACAACAAGTTTCATGGCATCCGTTTGGCTGATGAGCAATTAACTCTTTTGCGACGAATTTAATATAAATGTTTGTAGTAATATTCGTAATTTTATATAGTAGTTTTTCATAAGTTTTGGTTTTAGTGTTTTTTGGTGTAATAAATTTTACCGGGTGTATGAAACACCTTCTACCCATATATATATATATATATATATATATATATATATATATATATAGATCAAATGAGAAGAAAAATTAAAATAAGAATGATAAGAAGAAACCACAACCACTCATTTCAGATGCATCTACAAAAATGATTGCATCTCCTCTTAAAATTCTCCCTCCTATTTGAAATGTGTGGTTAAAAATCCTTCTTATTCTTCTTATTTTAGTTTTTCTTCTTACCGGATCTCTTCCATATATATATATATATATATATATATATATATATAGAGAGAGAGAGAGAAGATTAAATAAAAAGAAAAATTAAAATAAGAAGAAACCACAACCACACATTCTAGATGTAGATGCAAAAATGGATGCATCTTCATTTAAATTTTCTCTCCCAAATTAAAATGTGTCGCTAGAATTACTTCTTACACTTCTAATTTTAATTACACTTCTTATTGGATCCCTTCCATATATATATAATTTCTGGATCGTTAGTATAAAAAAGGTAATTTGTCAAAAAGACTGATGCACTGTAAATGTATCATATCATACTTCAAATGAAGTAGATGAATGCATGCCACAGTTATGTTTCTTCAAGTGAAGTGGGTTGATCCACTTAATCAGCTGGACCATTGAGTAACTCGATATTGTTATATATCAGTGGTTGGACCAGAGATTTATTAAAGATACTGTATCAAAGAAAAAACCGAATAATTATTATTTCTTTTTCTTTTTTTCAATTTATGATGCATGATTCTTACCTTGATCGAAAATTCTCCAACTTGTAGGTAGACTATAATATTTGTCGTAGTTTTCCACTATTTTGTGCAATGGAGTTCTTAATCTATTCCCGTCAATTTCTGTAGCAATGTTAGGATCCATCTTGATCAGCTCATATGCTACTTCTGCAAAACCAAAACAAATAGTACATAATATATTACTCTTATGAATTACTAAATACTGTATTTTGTTTGTGGAAATGTATTAATGTATTATATATTAGAAAAGGGAATTCACATGATAAAAATTAACGAAAATAAAGTGGTCGCAATTGCTTATTTTCTTTGAACAAATGTCGCATTTGAAAAAGAAAGACACATGTCTTTCGTTTTCCAGCCTTCGTCGGCCCTTGCCGCCCTCCTTAACAAGCCCTCGAGCCCCCTTTGCACCGCCTTCCTAATAGAAGCTGCTGGGTTGACTCCGAAGGCCGAATTCTATGGTAGAGAACGTTGTAATAATAATTGGGTCATGAGAGACTTTTTTAAGCATTGCAAAAGAAAGGGCCTGCTGATAGAGCTATGGGGTGCAATGCCCAGTTTTCATTGTTTTTTAAAAAGGCCACATGTCGCTTTATGATTGGTTTTTCTGTTGTGGTTGTCGCATGTTTGGGGTGTGATTCAAGGTACGACTGTTTTTGATATTTCTTCAAAATATGACCATGGTGCAAACAAAAGGGTCCAATACGATCTTTATATACTTACCCATATACCCTGCTTCAATTGCAGCATTGAGAAGCCTAACACCATGTTTACCCTTAAAGGGGTTGATAAGCCCAAAAGTTTTGGTAATCTCTTCATTTCCGAGTATATATAAATGCTCTTTTGAGGAAATAAGAAGAAATCGGAAAGTATCTTTGTGAGGAGTAGAGATAGCCGCATGGATAGGCAAGCATTCATCATTGTCTTCTTTAAATAACAGATATGGATCTCTTACCACCAACATCTCTGCAGCGTTGAGGTTGCCAACCAGTGCAGCACGGTGCAATGTGTTTTTCCCGTGTCTATTTACCAAGTTTACAAGTTTGGAGCTTTGGTTCGTGGAGTTGGAACTCGACCCACAGTTGTTAAGGGTGTCTGTCGTACTGGCATTGATTTTTTCGAGTACGAGGGTCAAGACTTGCTGAAAATACTCGTGGTCTGTATCACGAGTGTTAATTACAATGTGGAGTGCTGTATTGCCGTCCTCATTAAGTTCAATGTCATGTCCTCCATGCTTGTCTAATTCATCTCTAGTTTTATTGAAATCACCACTCATGATTGCTTTATACAGATCTGTGTAATTTCCGTGATCTATGAATTGGCACAAAAAAAGATTGACAAGAGCCGAAGTAAGAAATAAGCAGCAATAATTAAGGAAATAATAATCAAAATATATCATTATAATGAAAGTTAACGTAACTGTATTCGCCCTTCGAATCGGTTTTCTCAAAATCCGGACGTTCATAACGATTCTTTATCTCCCCCCACAATCCTGTAGCAGTCGGGATTCTGGTAAGAGTTTTATCAATCACATTTTGTGCCAGTGAACTAAAGATCCATCCCTTAAGAAGCTGGTTATACTTTTTCCATTTCGCATGAATACCAAAAGTGGCGGGTGGTGGCCTAGATAGGGGATCTATGAGATTTTGCAGACCATGGAACTCCAGAAGACACTTTATCTGTTGCGACCACTGAAGATAGTTCTCTTTACCGGATAACTTGATCGAAAGAAAGCTGGCTTCATTTACAGGAACAGTAATAGGGAGTGGATAACCTATTCATGCAATGTTACATCATAAATAATCAAATGTCTAATGTTTAACGTTATGTGTAATTTGAATATTCAGAAAATAAGGGTGCGTTTATTTGGGGGAAAACACACTTGTTTTTCACAAAATGTTTTGTGAAAAATAAGGAAAATAGAGATCGTGTTCAAATTAGCATTTTCTAGCAAAATGTTTTGCAAAACACAAAATACCCTATTTCTCTCCTCCCTTTCTTCAAAATAAAAATAAAAACATTAAGGGTGCGTTTAGTTGGAGAACAAATTCTCTTATTTTCTATCTCTAGTTTTGTAAAATTTGGTAGGAGAATTAATTTTCACAAAACACTTGAAAATATAGAAAACGCGTTTAGTTGATGTTTCTATTTTCTGTTTTGAAGAAAGGGAGGGAGGGTTGAGAGTTACAAAGGAAAAAAGGAAAACAACTAAAATTTGTTTTGTAATTTTCCTTGTTAAGTTAGGAAATAGGGGATTTGTGTTTTGAAAAACATTTTGTTGGAAAACGTTGATTTGAACGCGATCTCTGTTTTCTTTGTTTTCCACAAAACATTAAAAGTGTTTTCCCTCAACTAAACGCAACCTAAATAAACGCGTTCTCTATATTTTCAAGTGTTTTGTGGAGATAAATTTTCCTTTAAAATTTTTACAAAACTAGAGATAGAAAACGAAAACTAGAGATAGAAAACGAGAGATTTTTTTCTCTAACTAAACGCACCCTAAGCGTTAGCATATATCTATTTTGTGTAAATTATATGAAACTCGTACCAACGACAGGATTAAAGAGAATTTCTAACGCGTGCCAAAATTCTTTCGATGACTTGAGGTCTTTAACTACATCGAGCA
Organism: Chrysanthemum seticuspe; assembly: GCA_019973895.1. Classification (NCBI taxonomy): domain Eukaryota; kingdom Viridiplantae; phylum Streptophyta; class Magnoliopsida; order Asterales; family Asteraceae; genus Chrysanthemum; species Chrysanthemum seticuspe. Next base: position 278,762,098 of record BPTQ01000001.1, on the reverse strand, counting down.
CTGTGACACTTAGTAAAGACTTGATCAGTGTCATGACACGTTGGTCCAAAACTGTCCATCTTTCAGAATGTATCTTCACAATAGCCTTGTCTTTCTGCCTTATACTACCATAATACTCCGAGAGGTTTCGAAATGTACCATCAATGAAACCTCCCAGTTTCTTGTCTACCAGAAATGACTCTGTATGTTTTTTCCACTCAATATAGGTTGTCTCATTCATTAGCATTGAAAGAGTAGAATTGCTGTCAAGTGGCCCTAACCCTTCTGCGTTATTCGATCGTATTTGATTTGATTAGGGTAATATGCTAAACCATAAACATGTACTGTAATTAGTAACTTTAAAAATGAAAGTTGAATATTTTCCATTTTTTTAGATTAGAAAGATATCGGAGACATACGTGTGAGTAGGTTTGTGATTGGTTGATATAAGCTTCACTTAGTTATTACTACATTCGTTTTAAAATTATTGTCTACATTTGACTTTTTTTATCTTTATTTTTTCAACTTTTAACTTTAAATATTTTTGTTTGCGTTATACAATCGTTGATGAAGGTTATACCAGTGAAAATACATTTAAAACGCAATCCATTCATATATTTTACATCAAATATTATATAATACAAACAAAAATACTTAAGGTCAAAGTTGATGAATAAATATTTTTGTTTGCGTTATACAATCGTTGATGAAGGTTATACCAGTGAAAATACATTTAAAACGCAATCCATTCATATATTTTACATCAAATATTATATAATACAAACAAAAATACTTAAGGTCAAAGTTGTATATGAAAGACCGAAAAAGTCAAACGAAGACAATAATTTTAAGACAGAGGGATTACATAAAATTCTTTGCTCAAATGTGTGTGTGTGTGTGTGTATATATATATATATATATATATATATATATATATATATATATATATATATATATATATATATATATATATATATATATATATATATATATATATATATATATATATATATATATATATATATATATATATATATATATAGTAGGGATCCAGTGAGAAGTAACTTAAAATAAAAAGTGGTAAGAAGTGACCAAAACCACGCATTTGAGATGCAACGACTTGCATTTGATGCATTTCTATTCATATAGATGTAATATCTTGAGTTTCGAAAGTTAATTTGATGTATAGATGGTACAAATTAATTTTCATGATTTCGGCACGTGCAGAGGAACAAAAAACAAGAGAAATCATGAAATGCATCTAATATACGTCTATGCATCTGATTAAAAGCTAGAAAACACACTATGGTGCGTTATAATGCATCTAAGATTATAGGGATGCATCTAATTTAGGTCGGTGCATCTCGAATTTGCAGTTATAGTTCTTCTTATTTTAAGTAATCTTCTTATTTGATCCTAACTGTATATATATATATATATATATATATGTATATATATATATATACATATATATGTATATATACATATATATATATATATATAATATATATATATATATACCTAAATTAGTCTTCATATATAGAAATTTAATCTTCAGTTAGTTATTACTACCTCCGTCTCATAATAAGTGTTCACTTTAACTTTTTTGAGTATTTCTTATTAAACTTTGATCATAAACATTTTTTATGTGTTATATAATACTTGATGAAAAATATATAAATGTATTGAGATTTAAATGTATTTTCATTTGGTATAATTTTAAACAAGTATTATAAAGACAAATAAAAATATTTATGGTTAAAGTGTAACAAAAATGACTCAAAAAAGTAAAAGTGGCACTTATTATGGAACAGAGGGAGTACATAAATTTCTCTTCATATATATACTAGCAAAAGTATCTGCGCATTGCGATGGCGGGAACCTTAAAATAAAATTTTTTCGGTGATTCATGTATTTTAATTTATTATTTTCTTCTAGACAAGAAATTTACGTATATCAAGAATTTCATATGCCTATTTCAACTCTCTAACTACTGACAATGTTTTTCATTATATAATTGTGATAATAAATATTTTAGGAGCAATATTTTTTCGTCGTTCAAAATATCTATTTAATTTATATAAAGCTAAGTTTTATAGATACAGGTGTTAAAAAAATCCATGAAATCGACTAACCGAGCCGATGCGCTCAATCCAAAACCGCAAAAATAGATAATTAAAAAATCGAATTCGAAAAATCCAAAAATCGGATAAACCCTCTTACCGTGGTTCGATTTTGGTTTTTATTTTTAGATATAAGCGATTGCCCGAATCAAAACATGTTTTATATAAATGTAATTTTAAACAAATTAAGGCTGAATTAGAAATATGTGCAGCGTAATAAAATATAAAGAAAAATATTTTGTAATTTTAGCTTTATTATTTGTACTTTTTTTTTCGGGTAAAGGTTACCCATTCTATTTGTATTTCTTAAATTTTTGTTTTTGTGGTTGAATAGTTTGTATAATATGTTTGATTATTTGTATTATTTAATTTTAAGTTTTAAATATTTTAGTGACATTTAATAAATGAATTGTGTTTAATAATATGTTTGATAATTTGTATTTCTTATAAAGATGTGTTTTATTAACCACAATATATATATAACAAATTATGATATGTGTAAATAAATGAAAATTTTAATTGATACAAAGTTATTTTTTACCCTCATACTTTATTAAAGAAATTGTAAATAAGTAATTAATGCAACGTTTAAAGAGTATGGCAAAAGGCGAAAGACAAAATTAGTATCTATATTTATATGCTTGACACTTTTTTCTAAAACGAATATAAATAGTAAAGTTAATACTCTTTGCAAGACGAAAAGAGTAACAAATATGGCCGCAGACCCGCAGTTATAAATAGTGTTTTGAGGGGTTACAGTTTTACAAAGTTTATATAAGAATAATAAATTTTTCATAAAATGACAAAATGCTACTCCATTCGTCTCACATAAAACACACACTTTTAATATTTATAAAGTTTAAAAATATTCCCCAGACAACACTCTATCAATAAAATACTATCTTTACCAATAAAATATTATTTTCACTCATGAAAATCTTTTTTAATTGGCTAAAATAGAAAATGAACGTTAATTATAAGAGAGAGAGAGAAAAAAAAAAAAGTGTGAACACTTAGGATATTCACACGCATTTAGTCTTAAATGACTTTTTGTAAGATAAATATATTCTAAAATTCAGCAAAAATGTAAAATCTTATTTGGGTACACTTTTTATTATAAAATAATACTTGTGTGACAGGTGGGCTAAATTCTCAAAGTCATTCTATCAATAACTTGAGGATCTTCATGTCATGCATCAAAAAATAATTTTACTCTGTCATGCATCGAAGATATTTTATTGCGGGATGGGAGAAGTCTCATTTTGTTAACATTTAAAACTAAACTAAATTGAAGCCCTTTTTTTGTTTTGTGAAAATATACAAAGCTTTTACCTGTAGCGAAAAATGTTACTAACGTGTCCCATAATTCTTTTGCTGTCTCTATCCCTTCAACCATGTACTTCAATATATCACTTAGTGAAGCCATGATCCATTTCATGACTTGTTTATCCAACCTTTTCCATTTCGCAGAGTACATCCTCACATGTTCATCTCCACTCTCCCCTTTAGGATCAAGATCTCTTAATGTACCAACAATAAAACCTATCATGCTTTGTGAATACAAAAACTTTATCATCTCGTTCCTCCAAGGTTGGCTGCTTTCTTTGTCAAGCAACTTGATGTTAAAGATCTTCATTACACCTTTACCGTCCGAATGACTATCCTCAAGTGAGTCTAACAGAGCTCCGATATCTGCACGATCATAAATATTACAAGCATGAATATGAAAAAAAAGGATTATTGTCTTAAAATGAGTTAACTTGTTATTTTTCGATTTTTGTGTAGCCATTTTTTTATGCTTTTTATATTATCACACTTTTGAATATTTTATATTTATATTTGTGACAAATTTACCATTTTCTTTATCAACCCTCCAATTATCGGGAAGGGTAAAATGGTTTTAAAAAAAGTACAAGTTTTTTATAAAATGACAAAATTACTAACTACTCCATCCGTTTCACATAATCGTACATTTTTAAAATGCACAAAGTTTAAAAAATTACCGCTAACTAAACTTTTCACCAATAAAATATTATCTTTATTGATAAAACATTATCTTCAATCACGAAAATCTTTTTTGATTGGTTGAAATAACAAATGAACGTTAATGATGAGATAAGCCGAAATAAAGATGTGAACACCCGTACTTAAGACATTCACACGCATTTAGCCTTAAATGACTTTTTTTCTAAGATAATTGGTATCTTAAAATTCGCCACAAATGAAAAATCCTTTTTGGTACACTTTTTATTATAAAGTAACACTTATGTGAGAGGTCTCTATCAATAACTTGAGGATCTTTTAAGTCATCCACCAAAAAATAATTTCTCTACTTTGGATCGGTAATACTCTTATTGCTGGATTGCAGGAGTATTATTTTGTTAACATTTTAAACTAAAATAAATTGAAGCCTTTGATTATTCTGTGGAAAAATACGAAGCTTTTACCTTCGGTGAAAAACGTTACTAACTTGTCCCACATTTCTTTTGATGTCTTCATCTCTCTAACCATATAGTTAAATATATCATTTATTGAAGCCATGATCCAATTCATGACATGTTTATCTGCCCTTTTCCATTTCTCAGAACGTAACAGCATATCATCATCTTCCGACTCCCCTCTAGGATCAGGGTGTTCTTCTTCACCATTAACGTAACCTAACATTCCATTTGCTTGCAGAAATTCCTCCATTTTTAACTTCCACTCGCGGTAGTGTTTTTGGTTAAGCAACTTGATACGTACATGCTGTTTTGCATAAGAAGCAATTCCATCGGTATCTGCATGACTATCATTGTAAGTAACCCAGGAATTGAGATATGAATATGTCATTTAGTGACCAAATCCTATGTAAGTCGTTAGAGTTAAAGATAAACTATAGAAAATATTATATGTGTGTAATCGATCAAATCAAATTTTAAATGCAGAGTACTATAATTAACAGATTAAAATACATACGCAATACAGTGAACCTTTCATGCATGTATCTATTTTGTGGATAGAATTTGAAGCTCTTACCGAAATAAGTCCTTAACATGTCCCATATATCTTCTGATGTCTTAAACTCTTCAACTACTTCCTTCAGTGTATCATCTAGTGAATCCCGGATCCATTCCATGACTTGTTTATCCAACTTTTTCCATTTCTCAGAATACAGCCTCACACGTTCATCTTCAATCTCCCCTTTAGGATCAGGGTCTCTTAATGAACCATCAACGAAACCTCTCATATTTGCTGAATTCAACGTTCCCTCCATCTTCTTCATCCAGCGAAAGTACTTTTCTTTGTCACGCAACATGAAGTTCTTCCTTAGACCGTTACTGCCAGAACTCTGCGCCTCAAGAAAGTCTAGCAGAGCTCGGGTATCTGAATGATCATGATAATATAAGCGTGTATCAGAAAAAACTGAAAATATATCAAAATTATATATTGCTAGAAATATTGGGGCCATACCTTCGTCCATGACGCTGTTCTTGGTAGACTGGAAGCTTATTAGAAATAGATGGGATGAAGAATAACAGTGCTTGCATGACATATGTATTTATATTGATATGTTCAATATCAAGTCTTCAATAATTAGTTTTTTAATCGTGACTTTTATGTTCGCCATGATTCCTTTCAAAATCTATCAATATGTTAATACTTTTGTTTGTAGTGTTTGATGTTAAGAAGTTTACGGAATGAAATAATTAATCACACTATCTTGGACTTCTATATTAGCTTTTATCCCGTATCGAGAAGACCATTTTCTTGTGAGCAGCTGTAGCTGTGAGCGGTGAGCAATACCCGTAAGCGTTGAGTAGTAACATACACTCACCGCTTAATAAACAAGCATTGGAAAATTAGTCTTTCTAAAAAAAATACACAACGGGCTAGATATTATTATGAGCTCCAACTCTCTACCTTGCAATGTAGAGAGTATTTATAGTCTTACATAAAACGCCACACAACGGGCTGTGGATCAGGCATACAGTGGGTAAAGACCCGTCCGTCCTCCACGGTGTTACTTAACTAAATACTACTTAACATAAAATAACTACGACTATGAGCTTTCTAACGAATACATATACTTGAGGTGACCGACACTTTAATACTTGGAATTTCTAATTCCTAACAATCTCCCCCTAAGGGAGGTCACCTCAAACATATACTAAAATTACATTGAATACAAACAGATATTTCATTAACAATTGTTCTTGGATTCTTGATGTAGTACTTTGCACGAAACTCGTAGACATTGATTCTTCTCATTGCATGTTTGGTTACACCAGGTGGAGGTCTTTTACTGATCCAAGTGATGATAATTTTGAGCCAGCTTTTGAGGTCATCAGCTTAAGAAAAAATCTCTGAGACATCCATTGTGGTGTTGGAATATTGTGATGTTGTGACATTCGGACCGACATGCTCACATTCTGGATCATGATATCTTCTCATCAGAGTAGCGGAAGCTTTCGATAATTCATGATATTGGCAGCAGCGTAGCAGAAGCATGGAGTGAAAATATCAGAGTCATTGATGCACTTATCATGATTTCTTTTGAGATGAATGTGTAGTGTGAGCATGCGGCTATGGATTGACCGCTTCATTCTGATCAGCTGCAAACGTAGGATGTTCCTGTATAAAACAGTTAGCAATAAAGCACACGAAAGTGTCTTTGATCACTTTCGTTGAATTGAGGTACACGGCCCACGGTTCCCCGTTGATCAGTACAAGTACTGCCTGTGATCAGGTATAATTCCGAAGAATTTCCTTGACAGGGTTTCGCAGCTGCTCTAGCTATTCTCAAACCGGAATATCTCAAAGAAGACAACACGGAGTGAGTGAACCAACGAATTTAAGTCCACTGATTGATGAAAGAGATTTGAAAAACAATCGTGTATTGCTCAATAGAAATTGTTTTTGTAATACAACGAAGGTTTTAATGAACATCAATTATCAATCCTAAAACACCTTTTGATTTGAAATATCCGTACACGGTCGATTTGCTAAAGAAAAGAGTTTTTAAGCACAAAGACCGGTTTTTCAAAGGTATCCGTCAATCCATAACCTGAACCAGGATTGATTCAAGAGATTGAATCGCCCCATTGTTTCTGTTCAGTTGTCACATGGTTGATCTATATAATAGATCTCACATGCCACCTACCAGGAGCTTGTTTGAGGTTGGCTCCAGAAGGTTTTCCATCTTCACTGTGAATATGTTCACATGTCACTCGGATGTTCTGGCAAAACCACAAGGATAATGCGTAGGACTCAAGATATAATCTCTCTTTCCACATTGTGTGAAACAGAGAGTCTTCATTGAAAGTGTCCTAATGAGATTTATATATGATCTCGTGGCTCTAGACTCAATATGTGCATATTTGGATCCTGTGCCGGAGACTAGGGAGAGGGTCTCCTTCTTCAATATCAACAATCTCTAAGAGAAAGTCGATAGATAATGTTGGTTCCCCGTGAGAATGAAACAAGTCCTTTTAAGAGGAACTTGAGTGGTTTGGAAAGTTGAAGTGCAGTGCGTCACTGGGTCCATGACGTCTTGTCTTCAATACCGATGTTACCATCAGTAGCATATGAATTGAACCCGGTTTCTGCCCTAAGGTTGAATAAATTGAGGGCTATTTGTTTTCACCCTTTTCTCATTCAATTCTTTTTAATTCTTCAACCCCTTAAGTGCTTACCGAGACTTCATAGCTAGAACCTTGTTGGGTTTATTCCAGTACTAGCTCAGTCTCAGTCCGCACTCTTCCCATATCTCATTTTTCTCCTTTTATCATCATACCTAAGAACTCTACACTAACTAGTGGATAGTCCCTGGGTAGATCCTTCCGGTTCTGGCGGATCATGGAAACACATACCTAACCTTATCATCCTTATATCACCGTACATAAAGTAACGTTGGTCGGTCTGTATGGTATTGTTCATCTGCCATTGGAACCAATTGAAAATCATTTGAAAATCAATCCAGATACTTGTGATATATTATCAAGACATTTTGTACCTGGATTGTTTTTGATATTTTTAGAACAAGTGCTCCCCCTCAACATGTGCATCAAATGTTTGAAATCGTTTTGCACATGGAGGCAAGAGGAAAAATTAACTTCTTTGAATACCATTTTCTAAAAGATATCAACATCACTTCCCAAATCGAATCAAGTAGATAAAGCATTTTGGGGAAGGATGAGATTTTCATGATTTTGCTCCCCCTCAATATGTGCTTCTAGGTTTGAAAAAAGTTTTACACATATTAGAGGGAACCTGCACATTGAGATAAGTGATCACGTTTCAAATCATAGGTTTAAAATAGATGTTCCTCCTCAACATGTGCATGGAAAATTTGAAATCGTTTGTCACATGTGGGAAGGATAGCATGGACATCATTATAAAACCATTTACCGAATTATCAGTTTAAATCCAATTTAAAGCACACATTCTCCCCCGATCACAATTATCAAATCATTTGAGATTTGTGATCTCTTATTGATTTAAATAGATTTTGAAAGCTTTTAAGGGGAATTGTGACTTGATTATGAAAACGTTTTAACTGATAAGGATCGGATTTAAAAACTTTAAACTCCATTGGTAAAACATGCATGAATATATTTTGAAAACAATTTAATGGCAAATAACTTTTTAATTTAATTGAAATCATTCTCCCTCTCAATCAATGACATAGGTTGTTGATTGAGAGATTGATATTGTGACAAATAAGACCATATGATTATCAAAAATAGAGTCCGAGTTATATTTAAAAACAGTTAGTTTTCATCAGATAAATGTTTATTGAATCAGAGCATGGAATTTGAAAACATGGTAATCATGGCTCTGTTCTTTCTTTGAAAAGCGGGTTATTGCCTGAAATGACAATAAACCATTGTTTCTCTTTCTCCCAAATTTTTTTTATTTTTTATTTTTATTTTTATTTTTTATTTATTTATTTATTTTTTTTAAGAATTCGAACAACATCTAAAGTCCCGTGTCATTCTTTCAATGACAGCACAAAGACCGTAGATATTATCGAACCTAGAAAAACATAACAAATTGACAATTTTTTTTTTTTTTTTTTTTTTTAGGTTTTATATTTTTCTATTTGATTTTTGAGGATTTTATAATTTTGTATTTAGTTTTTCGAATAGATATATACAAGAGATATATGAGCATAGACCTTTACTCCTCGTCTTCCTCCTGAAGACGTTTGAGTGTTTCTGGTTGAAGGCTTTTCAAGCCTAGTATGAACTCAAAACGTTCTCTTGGAAGAGCTTTGGTGAAGATGTCTGCTAACTGATATTTAGACCTCACAAAATAGAGTTCCACCACACCTTTTTCCACTTGTTCCCTGATGAAATGGTGTCGAATGTCTATGTGCTTTGCTCTTGAGTGTTGTACGTTGTTACATGAGAGAGCAATAGCACTTTTATTATCACAGTACAGAGGGATTTTGTTGAATTCAAAGCCATAGTCAGATAATTGAGATCTCATCCATAAGATTTGAGCACAACAAGATGACATGGCTATGTATTCAGCCTCTGTAGAGGAAATAGAAGTACTCATTTGCTTCTTTGAAGACCAGCTCACAAGCTTATCACCCAAAAACTGAGCACCTCCAGACGTACTTCGACGAGTATCTTGACATCCTGCATGATCAGCATCTGTATAGGCTGTTAGTGACATACCGGTGTCCTTCGGGTACCAAAGTCCCATATTGATGGTTCCTTGGAGATACCAAAAGACCCGTTTAACTGCTTCAAGGTGCTTTTTAGTAGGCCTAGCCTGGTATCTAGCACACATGCAAACAACGAACAAGATGTCTGGTCTACTAGCTGTGAGGTACATTAGGGATCCAATCATGCTACGATACTTTGTTTGGTCTACCATGATCCCTGAGTGGTCCTCATCTAGTTTGGTTCGATCAATCATGGGAGTGTCAACAGGGTCACTTGAATCAAATCCAAATTTCTTTAAGATCTCAGTTGCATATTTAGATTGATTTATGAAAATGCCTCCGGGACTTTGCGAAATTTGTAATCCCAAGAAAAATGACATTTGTCCCATCATTGACATTTGAAATTTTGAACTCATTTCATTTGAAAAACGATCACATTCCATTGGGTTTGTCGAGGCAAAAATAATATCATCAACATAAATTTGAACATGAATTAAATGTTTGCCTGACTTCCTTGTGAACAATGTTGGATCAACTGCTCCTTTGCTAAATCCGGTAGATAGAAGAAACTTTGACAGTGTATCATACCATGCCCTTGGAGCTTGCTTTAAACCGTAAAGAGCCTTCTTCAAACGATAAACATGAGTAGGATGCTCTTGATTTACAAATCCTTCAGGTTGGCTGACGTAGACTACTTCTTTAAGGTCTCCGTTCAGAAATGTCGTCTTCACATCCATCTGATAGACTACCATGTTCTTACTAGCAGCATTAGCCAAAAAGATTCTGATTGCCTCGATTCGAGCAACTGGAGCAAAAGATTCTTCAAAGTCAATACCCTCCTCTTGACGGTATCCTTTAGCAACTAATCGAGCCTTGTTCTTCAACACATCACCATGCTCATCAAGTTTCACTTTGAAGATCCATTTAAGAGCAATGATCATAGCACAGTCTGGAGCAGGTACCAACTCCCATACATCAAGTCGATCAAACTCATGAATTTCATCTTGCATGGCATTGAACCAGCTATCTTCATTCATGGCGGTTTTAACATCTTTTGGTTCGATCTTAGATAGTACGGAGTTGAAGAAGCACCATAAGGCATCGGTTGCAAGTTGTTTCCGTGTTGATACAGGACGAGAGGGATTTCCAATGATGTTGTCTAGTGGATGATCGTGAGTCCATTTTCTAAGGTGTTCATGTGGCAGTTGTTGAGGGACTGAGGTAGCAGAGTCGATGTCTCCTGAAGAAGATGGTTCTGATGATGATTCATGAGCAAATATGTTTTCAAATGGAGCATCTTCAGGGGTAGCAAAGGGATTAACTTCATCAATGATGCCAGAAACAGTTCCATGATGTACATTTGAAGAATGATGATTTGTTGATGAGACTGAAGGATCAGCAGCAGGTGCTTCTTGACTTAAAGATATTGAGACTGAGGGATTGACTTCATTCTCAGGAATCTGAACAGCCTCTGTTGTAGAAATTGACACCTCATTAGTACTTGGCTCATAAAGTTCATCAAACATAGGATCAAACAATTTCTTTAAATCATCTTCAGATGGAGGTACATATGGAGTTTCTTGAGAAGAGTTTGGAACAAGGGATGAACCAATGGCACTGTTTTGAAGTGCGGGTCCTGAACTGGATTGTCCAGGAGCCATTTGACCGGTCAGCTCATCAAACGTAACGTGAATTGTTTCCATGATATTTCGGGTTCTTTTGTTGTAGATTCGGTATCCCTTTTTGTTTGGAGCATACCCTACAAATACTCCAATGTCTGCTTTAGCTCTAAGTTTGCCTAAGTCTTTTCCTTCATTAGTTGGATAACACAATGCACCAAACACACGAAGGAAAGAGAGATTAGGTTTCCTGTTGTGGACAAGTTCATATGGAGTTTTTCCATGAACAGTGTGAATCAGGGAACGATTTTGTGTGTAGCATGCAGTGGCAATAGCTTCAGCCCAGAGAAACATTGGAACCTTTGAGTAAATCAACATTGTTCTAGCGGCTTCTACAAGAGTTCGATTTCGTCTTTCAACTACACCGTTCTGTTGAGGAGTTCGTGGAACACTTCTTTGATGGCTGATTCCAACGCTTTCATAAAATTCACTGAGTTGTTTGTTGACAAACTCAGTTCCATTGTCTGTTCTGATTATTCTGACTGTTTTGTTAAGTCGAACCTGCAGCTGTTTGATGAGTTTGATGATGATATCAGGAGTTTCATCCTTTGTCCTTAAGAACTTGACCCAGGTGAATCTATAGTAATCATCAACCACAACTAACACATATTTCTTCCCAAAGATATTCTGCACCCTCATTGGTCCACATAAATCCATATGAATCATATGAAGAACTTCTGTGACAGAGTTAGTAGGTTTGGGTTTATGGGCATACTTCTTGCTTTTTCCCAATTGACATGCTGAACAAAGATGATCCTTTTCATACTTGAGTCTAGGTAAACCTACAACTAAGTCCTTTCTGGAGAGATCATTGATGGTACCGAAGTTCAAGTGATTGAGACGACGATGCCATAACCATGACTTTGTTTTAGAGGCCTTTGACAGCAAGCAAATTGGAGAAGACTTCATCATATCTTCGATAGAGATGGTGTATAGATTTGAACCACGTGAACCTTTTAAATGTTCCTTACCATCAAGTTCTCTAACGAAGCAGGTATGTTTTCTGAAGGCTACTTCTAGATCAGAATCGCAGAATTGACCAACAGAGAACAAGTTGTGACCAAGACCTTCTACATAGTAAACCCTGGAGATAACACTTTTGCCAACAACATAGTCTCCATAACCCATAATAGCACCGAAATGATCATTCCCGAATCTAACTGTCCCGATGAATTTGCTCACGAAGTTCATGAGCCGTGACCGGTCGCCAGTCATATGCTTGAAACAGCCTGAGTCCAGGTACCACAGAACGATTTGAACGATATGCAGTTGAACACAGACAAGAATGGATAACTGGATAATTGGGATCCCCATGCAAGAATGGGTTCCATGTGGTTAGTAACAATGGTTGGAACACCCACATCAGAAATAGAAGCATTCATATAAGAAATTAAGGCAATGGAATCATTATGAATAGATGCAGTACTAGTGTCTGTATTAGCCCTGTTCATAGTGTGCTCACTTCTTAAGGGAATAGTTCTACCAGTAGGCATCCATTTTCTAGTGGGCATTGTCTGATTAGTCTTGTGACCAACAGGTATCCAATAATAGCCTATCTTACTAAATGTTCTTCCTGTGGGTTTCCACTGTTTTCTAACTTTCTTTCGTTTTTGCCTTTTCGCCTTCTTAGCATGAATTTTAGCATTAACAATATTAACTGGACAATTAACGTCATTAGGCAAAACATTAACACCACATTCATGATTAGAAACAGAATTCAAGCAGACATCAATACAAGGTTTGCAAATAGTATCAGAATTCGAATTAATTACAGTACGCCTATGGCTAATACTAGAATCAACACGATTCATTTTATTCGGCTCAAAATTAAAGTTCCTAGATTGTTCTTCTACTCTTTTCCAGTGCACATTCTTAGCTTGCGAGGTCCTATCATTCCTTGTATTGTCTTGAGACTTTGACCTGCTCCCTTTAATGTCACTGATTACTCCTATAGAGGGAATGGGAACATTAGTTGGTTTTACTACTCTTTGCATCACCTGTTTAGATGTGCTGGGATCTGAACTACATGCAGGCACACTAAGGTTCACTTTCTTAAAACTAGAAGTGCTGGGATTTGTACTCCTAGAAGGCACACTTGAGTTCTCTTTCTTAGCATTGACAAATCTGGAATCTGAACTACTTAAAGGCACACTAAGGTTCACATTCAAGACATTGGGCATCGAATGAATATCATACTTGGCCTTAGGCATCGAACATGAAATCAAAGGATTAACTCTCTCACCTAAGGACTTTGGGCATATTGTGATCAAGCATTCTAGGATTTCTTGAGATCGTTTGGCATATAAGCATGCATGTCCAATTGCATTATCATGAGGTTTCTCTAACTTATCCTCTTCAACAATCTCACGCAGACATTCTAGGCAATCCTTAAGGGATGAGAAGTATGTTTGAACAGCAAGTTTGTTGTTCCTGAGATGAGGAGGGACATATTTCACAGACAAAGCATATTTATTACAAGAGTGAACCTTTGATACACCATTCTCCCCATTGGTCATTGGCATTTTCCCTTTTACCTGACTCTTCAGATTCTCAATTTCCTTTTGCAATGAAGCTATTTGTTCGTTATTTTTGTTACGAGTGACCTTTATTGATTCAAATAACTCATTGAAATGACGTTTAACCTTTTCATTTTCTTCTAGAAAACTTTCGTTTTCCTTTTGTAATGCATTTACTAGGTTTTGAAGATGAAACGTTTGAGAATTCTGAGAATCTAAAGGAGGAGGCATTTGGGAGCCTGTCATATTGTTCGTTTGACCCTTTAATTGAGAGATTTGGGCTTTCAACTTTTTGATCGTGTTGCAATGAGCTTGAATCTGTTCATCACGTTTGTTAATTTGAAAAACTACATCAAACTCTGGAGCATCCGAGGATGTCTTGATATTTAAAGTTTTGACATTTTCTTTAAGATGTTGATATTTTAGTTGTAAATTAAAATGCTCAACTTCTAGTTTAGAAAAATGTTTAACCAAATTGTCGTGATCATCCAGTTCAATCTTCTCATTTAGTTCAGAATTAGATTTTTCAAGCTCAATGACACGATCATGGGAGACTTTCAAAGCAACAGACAGTTCATGGAATCGAGAAGCAGTAATAGAACAGTTAGTAGCAGTGTAGAACACATCTTGAGCAATACATTCAGAAATCAGGTTCTCATTTAGTGTATGCAAGTTCTTCCTCTCAATCTCATTATATTTTAGTGCTCTCTCATAATCACTAACTTCAACTATCATTGCATCAAATTCCTTTTCCATTACCTTAATATCAGTTTCTATCCCCTTTTTAAGACTCTCAAAGTGATCTTTTAGAAGTTTAAAGAAAGGCATGACCTCAGTTAAATAACATTCTTTCATTTGCTCAAAACCCCTTTCTCATTCAGTTATACCAGTGGGTGTGATCCTTTTCTTGCAAGTTTTCTCAAAATCAACAAATAGTTGAAATATAACATATTGGCTAATTAAGGTCTTGCTTTTAGTGGCAATTGTTCTAGAAACAAGATGCATTGGTGTATTAGGAGGATACACAGTCGCTCTAGCCATTTTCCAAAGGGGAGGGTTTGTTTCAACAATATTTTCAGCTTTCTGCTTATCTAAATCTATTTTCCAGAAAACTTGTTCGGGAGTTAACAATGTCTGAGGCTTAAACATGTTCAAGGAAATCCAGTTTTCCTTCTTGTAATCATGGGGTGTGATCTTTATTTTCTTCTCTTTACATTTAGGATCATCTAATTTCTTGTTCATCTTTTCCCTAGTGACTTCATCTGATTTCTTATCTTCCTCAGTGCACTCAACGCAACTAGGTTTCTGTCTAGGTTTAAGGATTTCATTGCCATCATAAAGAACCTTATGAGCATTTCTAGCCCTTTTAATGACCTCTGGATTTGGTTCCTCAACAAGGGGAATGCTATGCTTATCGCTTAAGACTCTATGCTTAGTGATCATGTGAGCAGTCTGAATGGTGTTCCCTTGTATGTACAACTTGTTTTCAAGTTTGTTTTTCAAAGTTTTCAGATTAGAAAAATCTTTCAAGAGTTTTGATTCCTTTGCATTAAATTCTTGCTTAAGCATTTTCACATTTTCTTGAAGTTCTTGTTTTTGCTTAGCAGTTTTAGAAAGCTTTTCTTGCAAGGAATTTAACTCTTGTTTTAATACTTTTTCTCGAAAATTACTTTTTCTAATGATTGTACGCACTTGGTCATCCATTTCCTGCTCACGAGTGGTCAACTCAAATTTTGCACGTTGTTCATAAATAGCAACACGTTCTTTATAGGCATTTAGTTCAGAAATTACAGACTCATCAGGGGCACATGCAGTGTATTCATCAAAAATATAGTCATTGTTAACTGCAGAAGATGCATCACTTGGTACAACTTCACTTTCACTTTGTTTCACATATTGATCATATGGGACAACATTGATATTACCCATATTTTCAATATTTGATTCAATAGTTTCAGTTGATAGTACTTTGTCATGCATCTTTTGCACATCAGCATCATCATATAGTTTTAGTACCTCTAAGATGAGTTTGTCTTTGGATGGGCTAGCTTGTGGTGAAGAAGAGACCTTGGGAGAGACCATTGGAGAAATGCTAGCCATAAAAATTGTGTGTGCAGTAGGTCCATCATCCACATCAGAGTCGTATGCATCACAATCAGCGACTTGAAAGGCATTCTGATGATTGTGACCTATCTCCTGAATAGGCTGCTCATCCACATCTGCATCATAGGTCTTGGCATTGCCCTCAGCAAGAAACAACAATTCCTTTTCATCCAAAGCAGCACCATTATCCTGAGCTTGTACAAGCAGCATCTTATCTCTGAAGTAATCAGCATTCTGTGGACGTTTTGGAGATGTGCAATTCCTTGCAATGTGTCCCTCACCACCACAGTTATAACATTTGATCGGCTTAGCTTGACCTTGATTACCATTCCTTCCTCGATTCTGATTACCAACATAACCTCTACCAGCTCCACCTCTTCCCTGATCATACTGTCTTTCCTGAACTGGTTGCACCACGATCCTCCCATCTTTAACAGTAGCTTGATTGTGTGGGTTAGATGCTGTTCTGAGGTTGTTGTTGGTTTGTGGGAGAGAATTCATGTTTTGACTAATCAGAAGAGCTAGTTGATTAATGATGTTACCCACGTGTGCATCAGCATCAGCTTGTTTGAACATGGGATCAGGAATGAGTTTGTGATTACCATTACCCATGGGTATGACTTGTGAGGCTTTGGTTGTGATTCCGATGTTTGAGTAGAAGGCAGTTGAGTCATTAGATGAGCTTGTCTCTCCCTGGTTGGTTTTGAACTGATTAAGAATCATTTTTTCAAACATAGCATGTCTCTCATTCTGAAGGAGGAAGGCATAGAGTTGCTCATAGTTTGTATTCTTCAATCCTTTAGTGAGCTTCACAGAGGTGACAAACTTGTGCCATTCGGGATTCATGTTGTTCACAAATTTTGAGTTCAGCTGAATGTTAGGCATAGTCATTCTGATGTTCCTCATATCATTCACCAACTTATGAAATCTCACATAGTACTCATAGACACTCTCATCTGGTTTCATCTTAAAGTGTTCAAATTCATCATAGAGTTGTGATTCTCTGTCTTCCATAGTTAATTCAGAACCTGAGAGAAGCATCTTGACATTATCCCATACTGCCTTTGCTTCAGTGTTGTGATTGATCAGCTTGTAGATGTCTTTAGGAAGACCTTGAAGAACAATGTTAGAAGCCCTGATATCAGCATCGAATCTCTTTTTCTCCTTATCATCAAGCTCATCATACATCTTTGGTCTATCCATTCCGTAAATCAGAGTTCCATCTTCAGCAGTATCAAGTACATCTCTAGTCGTCTCAACTCGATACGGTCCTTCATCAATGGATTTGAGAATGTTGACACCATTTTCCTTTCCAAGACAGTACAATCTGATTCGTTGAGCCCAAGAATCGTAGTCAGTTCTGTCAAGCATGGGTGGACGAGTATCTGAACCAGCTGCTTGAACATCCTCGGCAATAGTGGAGATGATTGTAGACACGTTGGTAGACATGATGACAAATTAAACGGGATTTTATAACTCTATGATTAAACCGGGAAATAGATTCTTTCACGGGATTTTACTAAATCAAGAGAAAACCGTAAAGAAATCACCCAAGTCGCTAGAAAATTATGCACCAAGTCGCTATCTTCTAATTCGCTATTCCACCAAGTCGCTAAAGTCCCAAGTCGCTAGACAAAAGATAAGTCGCTAAATAGCAACTAGCTAAGCCTCTAGTCGCTAGCAAAATTTTGGCAGCAATTCGCTAAGATACAAGTCGCTAAGGAATCAAGTCGCTAAATAGCAACTCGCTACTTACCAAGTCGCTAAAACCAAGTCGCTACCCGTAGTGGAGTATCCACTACTTGTACTGTGAGTCGCTAGGCCTAAGTCGCTAGCTCCACTAACTGTAACTCGCTACAAAAATGTAAAGCAAGTCGCTAGCAAGAAAGAAATCCGTAGGTCAAGTCGCTAGCAAGAAAACATCACAAACATCACTTTTCAATCCAAAAACAACCCAACCAAGATGATTCAAGCTTACCAAATGAAAACCTAAACACTTGTGATGATTCTAAACATAAAAGTACTAACAAAATCCAAGCTTTAACACAAGAAATCAACCAAATGATGCACAAACCACTAAACTTTTTCAAACTCAAAAACCACCTAAAAACCACTAGAAATCCAAAGATGTGCAAGATATGATCTAACCATGGCTCTTGATACCAATTGTAAGATATTAGTTTTCACATACACATCAAACCATAACAAATAGGTGGCGTATAAGTGGAATTCTAGAGAGAGAAAGTTAGAGGTTTAGGGAACTTAGTGAGAGAAAGTGAAAGATATTATTATGAGCTCCAACTCTCTACCTTGCAAGGTAGAGAGTATTTGTATTCTTACATAAAATGCCACACAACGGGCTGTGGATCAGGCATACAGTGGGTAAAGACCCGTCCGTCCTCCACGGTGTTACTTAACTAAATACTACTTAATATAAAATAACTACGACTACGAGCTTTCTAACGAATACATATACTTGAGGTGACCGACACTTTAATACTTGGAATTTCTAATTCCTAACACCCTGTTCGGAGGAGTGTTTCTTCGTTTCTCACCCACACCCTGAGCGCCACCCTGCCTAGTAAAGTAATCGTGCTTCAGGTCGTGCTTGTTTTCCGCGTAGCGCCTAGCCAAATATGCATTGATGCCTGTCCAAATGGTTTCCCGACGTTCTTCACGCATGTGACGCTCCAAGTTAAACATAAATATAGTGAAAATAAATATAAAGATATAAATAAATAAACAAATTTAAATAAATATACACATTTAAAATTTTTAAATAAATAAACAAATTTAAATAAATGTACACATTCAAATAACTAAATATAGAGAAATAAATAACTAAACAAATTTAAATAAATATACACATTTAAATAAATGAACACGATAACAAAAAAATATAAAAGAAAAATGAAATAACTGACCCCGAGTCGTCTTATGACATGCGCCTTCTTCTCCTTTTCGATCTTGTGCCAGGGTGGATGGTACAACGGGAACCCCCTAATCAGCTCACCACAGTAGAAACTCAATCACTTAGCGTTCTTACTGACATGAACGAACGTCCCCGATCATCATAGTCAAACTCAATCGAATGCGGTCCGTAAGGGCCACGACTTTCTTTATGGCTACGTTCTTCGTGGCTTGACGGACCTACTTCCTGCCGCCATCCCGACATCCACCCCTATCTCCCCTGCCCCTAGCCCTTCCTCTTATTTGGGGTTGTGATCCTACAATTGAAGTGAGTGAGAACGTCATAAAATAAAAAGTAATAAAATTCAAATGATCAAGTTTAAGTTTCTTTGAAATAATCCAGGAATTCTTACCATCACGGAAACCGCTCTTAATCTGACGAGTAGGGGAAGGTGGTGGGGCACCG
This sequence comes from Chrysanthemum seticuspe, assembly GCA_019973895.1. Taxonomy (NCBI): domain Eukaryota; kingdom Viridiplantae; phylum Streptophyta; class Magnoliopsida; order Asterales; family Asteraceae; genus Chrysanthemum; species Chrysanthemum seticuspe. Next base: position 278,742,668 of record BPTQ01000001.1, on the reverse strand, counting down.
ACACCGTCACCACCGTGACCACGCGCGACTGCTGTTGCCATCTGTAAAAGTACAAGTTGAATAACATATAGAAATTCAAGAAAAAAAATTAACATAAGCATGAACACATTCAAGTACATACACATTCAAATAAATGTACACATTTAAACAATCCATAACGATTTCATTCAAATAAGTGTCGTTTTATAAGATACAATTTAAGATCAATATGCTAAATCAGAATCACTATAATAAATAACATTAGTCGCAAATTTAACTTCAAATTCATCATCAAAATTGTTTGCGACTTCATTATCAGAAGTTGCTAAATCATAAGGATCGTCGTCTTCATCATCAATAAAATCATCGTTGTCATCAACATGAATGATTGATGGTGGTGGTGATGGTGCCTCAACTAATGTTGTTGCCATGTATCACATCATCATCGCCTTCTACCACGATGACATCCCAGGCTGTGTTGTTGGGCGACCTTCCATTGGAGTGGTCGTTTGGCAGGATCTTCAAGGTAGAAATACTTGTTTTGCGAGAATGTAAGGTTGATCTTCAAACGCATAACTACATGCCCAAATTTTAGTCATGTTGTTTCTAGTGGTAAAACATTGGACTCTACGATTTTTGCTCCATAAGTCGAACCACTTAACTCGAAACAGCACAACTTTGAACTGGGTATACGCAAACTCCAAAATTTCTTCTAGCTGACTATAATAAATTTCTCCTTTTTTCTCACCAGGTGAACAAATTCCGTTGTTCTAAGTTGTACGTTTTTTATCGCGGCTGTGTACGACAAACTTCACACCGTTGACTACGCAAGAGTTGACTGAGATTGGGGTAGGTGATGGTCCACAAGCCAAAGCGAATAATTTGGGAGTACAACTTGGGTCATTGGCTATGTAAAGTTTGCGGATCTATGAAAAAGGGTAAGAATAGATAGAGATGTGTAATAGTCGTTATTTATACAGGAAAATACATACAATAAGTTTACCTTCGGCTTAAACCAGCTAGCAAATTCTTGTTGCATATCTCTATTAGGAAATTCCATGAAAATGTTCATGATATTAGAATAAATCAAAAAGATAACTTGGGGAAAAGAAGTTTCAAAATATAACACGAACCTCTCGAACGCAGTCAGGTATGTGTTGATCTCAGGATTGTTGTAAAGTACATACCATATCACTTTCTTCATTTCTTTGATATCTAACTGAATCAATGTCTATTTACCAGACTTAGTACATAACGATCGAAACACCTGTAAATGACTTGTTGGGCGAGGACAGTCCTAATTACGGCCAGGATGATTAAATTTTATCCCAACACCCCAAAAATAATGAGAATAGAAAGTTAGTACATAGTGATCGAAACACCTGTAAATGACTTGTTGGGCGAGGGCAGTCCTAATTACGGCCAGGACGATTAAATTTTGTCCCAACACCCTGAAAATAATGAGAATAGAAAGTTAGTGCTTCGTCTGCAACATAACCCTCCACAGTCATGTATCTTTCAAATGGACACATCCACCGGAATGTAACAGGCCCGCCTTCAAGAGCCTCTTCTGGTAAATGCATAACCAAGTGAATCATAATGCCAAAAAAAGCAGGAGGATATATTGGCTCGAGAGTGCACAAAATATCGATCAACTAGTCTTTAGCTTTCACCATGTCGTTCACCATCAATGTTCGGGCGCAAATTTGCTTAAAGAATGAACAAAGCTCGATTATTGGTGTATAAGTCTGTGCGTCCAAGTATTGTTGAAGTCTATAAGTAAGTAACATTACGACAATGACAAAATGGACATTTTATATTTCCGTAACTATTCAATAACGGCTTGCAATGCTCGAGGAATACGGCAAGACCATCACAAAATTGTTTTGTACAATGACTCTATAAACGGTTCCAACAATTATCAATTATCATAACTGCCTTTTTATGATGCAATCAATTATTATATGCACTTAATTAAACACATTCAAAAGATTCAACACAAAAACACATATAACTGTGGAATTATTATGAGTTGTTTTGTTCACCTAGTGCAACTATAGAAGGAAATCCTAACCCACTCTTTGAATGTTTCGTCTCATATATGAATGCGTATAACTGATTTACTAGTTGAGAAAATTTCGGCAGTATTTCCCCTCAACTCCCCAAATATGTGTATTAAAGACATATCCGTAAGAGTAAAGGAGAAACACAGTCGAAATCATCTCAAATGGTAAATCAGTCATACACATCCATATCCTAAATGAGACAAAACATTCAAAAAGCAGTCCCAAACAAGGGACTTTCTGAAATTAATTCCAGACAGGTTTTCTATAAGATGATTTACTTCGGACGGGGACTTTCCGAAAGTAATCACTAAAGTCCGAAAAACATTCACAGAAGTCTAATAATATAATCAAATGCCATTCAAATATTAACCAAATGCATACAAGCCAAACGCATATGCACAAAACGACTAATATCCTAAAATCATTTGAAAAAGTTTAACAATAATAAACAAATTGACTAGCATTCTAAAATCACATTCATAAAAGTCTAACAATCACAAAATACTAACTAAACAAACGCATATACACAAAACGACCAAAATCCTAAAATTATTTGCAAAATTCTAACAATTATATACAAAACGACTAACATACTAAAACCAAATTCAATACTAACTAACTAAACGCAATACTAACTTACCAAACACAATACTAACTAGCTAAAATCGTATATTCCATATAACATATGAAAAACAATACGGATATGTAACAAATAGCAACATACTGTTGTGGTCTCGGGCTACTGTATCGGGCTGCAGTCTCGGGCTGCAGTCTCGGGTTGTGGTCTCGGGCTTGGGCTCTATAAAAAGAGAGCACAATATACTGATTTCTTAAAACAAGAGATAAAACTTTTGACTTTGACATGTCGTCAGGATACCAAAAGTTTAATTTTTTTTGAAGAGAGAGCACATTACCTATACCTCGCTCTCGGTTGTATAAAAAAATAGAAAACAAAATCAAAAAATTAACTATTGCTAAGATAAATTAACAATTACATTACATAAATTAATAAAAATAAAAAAATAACAAAAATTAAAAATACCTTCGTATGGAAGAAAAAGTAAGGAAGAATGATGAGTGTCTAAATACTCATCATTTTTACATAATCTAAACTGCAAAATCATCTGAAAACACTCAGAAACACATCAAAATGATCAAATTATCACAAATCAGTGTTTTATGTGTTTTAAATTCAAAAATATCAAAATCAGATGAAAAATGTATCAAGTTTGCAAAATTGGCAGTTTTAGTCCCCCAAGTTTTAAAAGTTGTCAAATCTAGTCCCTGGAAATTCAAAAATGTGGAAATTTATCATTCAAGGTCCCTGAAGTATTCTAAGTTGTTTAAAATGATCCTTGAATGATTCTTTGGTCAATTGGCAAGAAAGGTCCCTAAACTTTGGAAATTTGCAAATTTAGTCCTTGGACCTTTGAAAATGGATTTTATGCAAAAAGGGTTCTTGTTTTATCAATGTTGGTCATAATTGGTCCTTGTGAGAAGTTTGAAAAAGTTGCAAGATCAGCCCTTGGAGTTTGTCAAATTACACTTTTGGTCCTTATTCTTAAATAAACCAAACGGACAATATATTTACTAAGGCCCAAATCCAATCCATTATGCTAGCCCAACCCAACTGCTTTTGACCCTTGAACCTTGACCCTCCAGTCCACAACCTATTCTGACCCCAGCCACATCCCTTTTTGACCCCCCATGTGTTATTAAGGCTCGGTCAATGAAAGTCAAAAAAGGAGAATACGCGCTCAAAAACAGGGTACTGTAGCTCCCTCTCCTCCACTTCTGTTTACCCAAAACCATGACTGGTTTTCACCACATTTTCAACCCCCTCCCATTCCATGTCCCCTCCAACTCCTCTACATTCCAAATTCTTTAATTACCTAAACCAAACCTCAATTAATGATAAAACCTGCTTGAAGAATTTTTGGCGCCAAATAGCAATGTGGACGGTTATGATCATTCTGAGTGATCCAATGGCTCTAGTGTGGTGGGAAAGATTCAGAGTACCTCAAGGATTGCTAAAAGTCTATAAAGGAGGGAGAGAGTTGCCTTAAAAAAAACATCTATCTAGTGTAATTTTTATCTTTCATGTCGTTTTAGTTTTCTTTTCAAATCCAGTGTATGTTTTAGTTCTTAAACTCTGTATTTCAAGTTTTCATGCTATAATAAAGCTTTTGTGAATTATCAATTTCAGTATCAAGTTCTATTACAAATTATGCAAAATCTCATCTTTATGCAAAATCTTATGTTGGATCAAATGTTGTTTTCAGTTGTTTATATGAACTAGAATAGGTCACTTAAGCTCCTAGAAAGCTATTTCAAGCTTTTAGAAACTCTAAAATTCAATTTAGAAGAAAAATCAGAAAATTCACCAAAAATCCAATTAAATACTTGAAAAATAAAAAAGGGTTCTATGGAATTGTTCAAAGCTGGAGCAAGGTGTATCTTGGATGGCCTTGGTATAGTGCTTCTTGGGAAGCTATAGGAATTGGTTTCAGGTCTTGGTTCTCAGTTTTAAGCATTGGAAGCATTTGTAAGCTCTTTGATAAATTTAGCATTTTACTGTTGTAGTGATTGATTAGCTTATCTTTTTGTTTCTTTGTATTCACTAGTCATAATTTAGTGTATCTAGGTTTTAAAATCAGTAGTTTGTTAATTTAAATTTGTGTTTTGAGAAAATCTCATTTTGGCATTCAAAATAGTTTAAGTCTCATTTCTGATTTTTAAGTTGATATTACTGTTGGGTCAAGCTTAACTGGTCTTAATTAATGATTATATGAAGTTTGAAATCAAGTTCATGTTTCATATTTGTGAGTTGCTTTAAAAAAGGGTCTTAGGCAGTCATATAAGGGGTGTTTGTTTTAATCTGTTGGATTGTGATAAAAAGAGTTTTAGACAGTAAAAGACTTTGGTCTATGTCACTTTAGTGTCTATTAACTTGAACAAGTCAAGAAAACCAACACTTCTTTGGAAGAAAGTCAAAAATCACTTTGGATCTTATCTGTGCAGTCACTGTTGACAGTTCATGATCCAAGATCATTGTTTTGTGTTAGAAAGTTGATAATATTGCTCTAGTTAGTCTTATCTCAACTTATAACATCATATTAAGTGCTTAAGATCAAATCAAAATCCATTTTGGTCAACTTTTTAGTTTTTCTAAAAAAGTCAAAATCTCAATGGGTCGTTTTTGAATAAAATTGGGAATTTCATTGTGAGTTTATTAAATAGATTCAGCTTATAATCTCTTGGGGTATTAAAGTTTGGTTGGTGTAGAAAAATACAAAAATGTTAGTTCTTGAGTTCTCAGCTTTTTAAGTGCTTATTATCTAGCTTTTTGGTAGTACCTGTTCTGCATAACTGCTCTGTGCACAGAAATTGTGCCCAACTTGATAAGCTTGCACTGAGCTTATTACTTGTCCAAATCTCTTGTTCTCTGGTTCTTTGGAAAGCCCACTTGGTCATCTTGAGGACCCAAGTCTTGTTTTTAACTTTGGAACTTGTTTACTAGGGCTGCATCTAGCTTATATCTTGTCCCATTTTCTGTTTTTCAATATATAAGTCAAGTGCTTATTTGCCTTTTCTTAGCTTATCAGTGTGCTCCTTTTCATTCTTTAGTTTCATTTCAATATCTTGTACCTTATTCCATCTTGTTCTAGTTTTGGTTTCAGTGTTCAAGCTTATTTGAGCTTATTTCACCCAAACAAGCTTATTTAAGCACTGTTGGAGCAATAAGCTATCAAAACAGCTTATTTGAGTTTTGTAAACTTTTTGTCTTTGTTAAAGTTTCATATTATTGTTATATAAGTAGTTTTCAAAAATAAAAATCACAAAAACATCAATATAAAAATAATGATAGCGTTTATTTAAGATTTTTTAGCTTTTTGATTTTTCTTTTCAACTTTTTAATAAGCAAATCTTGTTTTTCTCTTTTTCTTAGGTTTCTGTCATCATATAGGATTTTTAGAAAAAGTTTCAGATTTTTCTCTATCTTTTTAGTATTTATTATAATTATAAATAGTTAATAAATAATAAATAATTAGTAATAAATAATCAAAAAGTCTAAAAAATATATTTTCTGTTTTAAAATTAGTTTTATAGTATTTTAGATTTTTCAGAATCATAAGTTTATTTTTCTAGCCTAATTTTGTATTTTCTTTCATTTTAGAGTATTTATTAAATAGTTAAAATAGTTTTTAATTAATAGTAATTAATTAGATAGTGTTAAAAATAATTTTCTTTTTCTAATAATTTTCTTTTATTTTTAGGATTCCAAAAATGTCATTTTTATATTTTTAGGTCTTTTACTTTTTAGTTTTCACTTTTTATTTTGTGCGTATACGTAGTTTTTAAAACTTACGTTTACGTTTTTCTCATCTGATTGTTGTGCTTTCCAATTCTGTGTCCAATTCTATTCCAATCAATCATTAGTGTAATTTCTAATCAAAACCCTTACAGATCACTATCCTTAGTGATCATTCTATCCTCTGAGTTTGTGTTTAACACACCATTGAGTCTCCTTGGGACTAAACGACCCGGGAATCCCCTGTATTCTCTGATCTTCATTGTATTTGTGTCTGAGCAGTTTTTAGTCTTTTTGACTTGACTGTTTTGCGCAGATCAAAGAAGAAGAAGAAGAATTAAATAAGAGAGGGTTTGAGGAAAGAATTAAATGGAAGAAAAGGAGGAGGAGAAGTGCACAGTGGTGCTTGTGTGGTGGTTTGTTGTGGTGGTGTAGTGGTTTGCTGTGGTTTGTTGTGGTGGTGTAGTGTTGGTGTAATGGTGGTGTAATGCTGGTGTGGAGATGCTAGTGGTGGTGGTCGTTGGTGGATGAGATATCGATGTCGCCGGTGGATGGTGGTGTAATGTTTTATAACTTTTTTTTTCTAAGTGTTATAAAACCCAAATCTGCTTTTTGTTGCTTTTTTTTTGGTAAAGGGGAGTAATCCTGCACCCTGGTAAATATATTAACCAAAAACGTTTAAGTACAATGGATATGACTGAAATCCCATATCTCAGCCCGTTACATAGGCATAAAGCTTACATAACAAGATACTACCTATTTTCTAAACAAGAAAACAAACCACTACTCAAATGATAACATAGGCCATAACGAAAGAAAATTACTTCCTAGGTCCTTGAAGCTTGGTGCCATACATGGCATTAAAGGCATCCAAATTCCTTGGAAGATCAGAAACCTGCTTTGCATAGTCATCGTAGTCATAGTCATCATTCTCATCTTCAAACTCTTGGCCACCACCGAATAGATTAGCAGACTCATCAAATGGGTTAGCAACTACCTCATCTTCAGAATCAGACACCACGATCTCTCCCACTTTAGAAAAAGGGTTAACTCTCTTAGTAGAAGAGGCGGACGGAATACAGGAATCACTAGTTTTAGGAGCCACACCCGACTGCATCTCTTTCAAATCACTCATAAGGGGTTCTTGTGATGCAGTACCTGTCTTAGTAGACTTATCTTCATTAACTTCCATTGTATGACCAGAATCCACATCCTTGTTGGTGTCATTTGAAGGAATACCAAAAGCATCCGAATATTCCATATTAAGAGCATCAAACTGATTAGATGTAGAGATCTTTGTTCCACTCGAACTAGCCACATCAGAAGCATTCTTCTTAGTAACTTCCGCTTTCTTAGGTTCAGGAGGAGTCTTTTTGGGTTGATACTGAAACTGCTTACCCACAACAGGTTTAGTAAACCCTCCTTGACCCGGAATAGTAGAACCACCTTGCTTTCCCTTCTTCTTATTATTTACCGTCTTGAAACCATCATTAACACGCTTAGTAGGCTGATCAGGAGGTTCAACAACTTTAGGACATTCAAGAAGAGTATGACCAAAAATCTTACATTTATCACAATGAGGTGGTTTCCACTCGTATTCAACCCGTATCTTCTCAATAGTCGAACCCGGCCCATCAAGTAATGGTATCTCAACAGTAAGGCTGCGCCTAAGCACCTCATCCGACTTCACTTCAATCATGCATCTAGCAAAACTCTACGGCCCCACGAGTCCTTGCACATTTGGCTAGTAAAAGCATCTAACCTTTTGGGCGTGCCTATCAATGTGGCAAGGAGACTAAGGCCATCACCAGAAAACATAGCAAGAGGAACATCATGGAATTTAATGCACACCGGGATGTTGGTCAAATCCTCTTTAAGTAAGTTGGTGTTCAATGTCCATGGTTTAAGAATAATAGGTACATTTCTAATCAACCAAGGACCGTTTCCAAGAACATCATCAACACCTTTTTTCGAATTGAACTTAAAGAAGAAGAACCCCTTTGCATTCATCATTACCTTTTGTATACCAAACTTAGCCCACGCATTGCGTACAAAGTAATCAACAACAGGAAAAACAAGGCGTTGACCAAGGAAATACCCATACAAAGTATTCTCAAACCTAGTGTTCACCTCTTCAACCACTTTCATCGGGACAGAAAGATCCACACCATTAGCTTTCTTACTACACTCCAACCTACGAAAGTTTGACGTGTGTTTCTTAGGTTCAGTAGAAGTAACACCAGCATACGATGAAGAAGGTTGTTTCAAACCATACACACCAACCTTCTCAATACCAACAGCCCCATGTGCATTCGTATCAACCTTATCATTAGCATTATTAGGACTACTAGTAGCATTAACATTAGAAGCCATAGGACCACTCGTATCATGAGGAGGTTTCGAATAATAACCAATAGCAGTAAGCATCTCCTCTAGCTCCTTCTGTGACTGCGGCACCTTAAGATGCTCAAATGGATTAGCCCCAGTAGAATTAGTAGCATCCACTGTCACGGCTGGTTTTAATGGTTGCCCATCGTCACCCACAAAAACAAGTTTTTCCTCAAAGATTTGTTTTTCAATAGCACGAATTTTCAATAAAGTATCATGACCCTCAGGCGTGTCATGACTAGGTGCATCATGACTAGGGCTTGAACCAAGTGAAACCGGCTCCACTTGTCCATCAGAACGAGAACCAGAAGCAATCCCAGTAAACTCATCATTCCTACTATTAGGGTTCATTGTCGATTGAAGAATCGACTCACCAAGACTAACAGTAGGCTCATTCGCATCAAGACCAGCTGCTCCACGTGAAGTTAATAATTCCACATCCATACTATGATCAGCACGAGGAACATCAGATTCCAATGACTTCGAGACCGTAGTATCAAGAGAAGTTGATCGTAGTGGTAGTCGTTCATCAGCAGTAACAGACCTAGACACCGTACCATCACCAACTTTCTCCATAATAATCCAGTAGTAGCAGAAAAATAATTAAAACAACCCTAAACGAAAAAACCCTAACGATAAAGACAAAAGCAAAACAAAACCAGAAGCTCCACGTCAAACTTCAATGCGATAGCCTTAATGAATTAAGACATACAATGATATAACACATAACACTCTACCCAACATCCCTTATAATGCGCGAATGAAAGTAAAAAAACGATAGTCGAAACCCTAAGAAAAAACGATCAGCACCCCTAATTCAAACTGTTCGCATGAATCTGGAATAATTATAACATGACACGAATGGAATGCATAACTAGATCAGATTAGATGCTAAAGATATTGAGATTAAAGGAGGTGATGATCAGAATATTAGGATGGAAGGGTTTCGGAAATCGCCAAGAGAGAGAAATCGGTTTTAGGGTTAACCTTTGTTGCTTTTTTATATAGCTATTACATGTCTCGACGACATGTCATCGGGAACAATAAAATATCCTTGTCATTTGGTGATTTGGCGGGATAATCCGCTTTGTATTGTAATTCGGATGTATTTTACACTTGGTATTTGACATTAATCATCTGCTTGTTAAATCCATATCTAAACACCCTTTTAAACAACAGGGTATTTCGAATATACAATTTTCCAACACTAAATTACATATGCATAAAGACTGGAACTGAAAGCACAATATCACAATTAACAAACACGAAAGAAAACCTTTTATTTAAAATACGCAATAGTTCTCAACCACATGCATTTCATACAGACTCAAACGAAACAGCTTGACAAGCAAACGAAACAACTCAAACGAAACAATCCGGCAAGAAAACGAAATAACTCAAATGAAACAACTCGAACGACACAATTTAACACACGACAAAAGAGCATAACAAACATCGCTCATTCATTTTTTTGCTACTTCCCACTTTGCTAGAACCTGCACCACCACTCCCCTCCCTTTCCTTCTTTTGCTTGATGAAATTTTCAAACAAAGTGATAAGGATTTAAAACATACGTTTTTTGAGGGTCATTTAAACCCTAAATTGTTACCTTTTATATCCATTACTGCTTAAAATCGTTTCTTTTCACATTTTAGGTAGGAAGCAAATTGCTGGAATGAAGCATATTTGGACGAAAAGAAGCAAAAACATGAAGAAAACGAAAAAGTCAAGAAAATAAGCCAATTTCAGAAGCCTGACGGCGTCCCAACATCAAGAGCGACGCCGTCGCTCACATGGTATTCTAAATACTCTCAAGCGACGACTCAGAACTTATTTTGGTCTTAACAAGTGACTGTGTCATGCCTTATTTCAGAAGGCCGCCACTTTTTCCTTCTACTTGATTGGTCATTTGATACACAATGTTTTAAGTTTTTAAACGGGAAACGTATTCACCCCCTCTACGTTTTCTACAAACGTCATCAAAGAGTGGTAGGTTCGACAAAACCTTTGACCACTTCTCTTCCGGCGTGTAACCAGCCATTGTTATGTGTGTTTTGTGGAAATTGACGATTAGGTTATGTGTGTTTTGCTGAATTAAGGATGATTGGTTATATGTAAGTAAAAAATGGCGGGATAAAGTTGTAATGAGGCGGGAAAGTTTATCCTACAACATGTCATAGAGAACAAGTTGGCGGGAAAAAACCCCGCCCAATTATTCACTATTATTTACAAGCGGGAAGGTCAAATTTGACCAAGATACATCCCGACGACATGTCGTTGGCAAATAAACTTAATTATCACTGATGACGTATAGTATGTATGACAGGCCTCCTAGGCCCAATACATACTATACACATACTAGGCTCAGGCCCAATAACTATAAACCCTGGGCCTACAGTAAGCCCAATGACTAAATTGACTATGGTCCAGACCTCAAGACGCACGTAAGATACACACCGGGCTGAGCCTTAAGCCGTTAGACATCTTACGTCCGCATCCATGATCGACACGGAACCTTGTCCGCCAAGCCGGCTCCGGCGACTAACCACTACATGCGAGAATCCAGGAAACCCTAGCGGTAAACCTCGCCTATAAAAGGGGCTCTAATCCCCATACAAGGTAGAACTTTCTCTCTCATAATTACACACACATACTCTTATTTCCCTCTCAAGAAATGTGTACTTACTCTCACGCCGGAGTGTAATCGTGGGGTCCGTCTCCACGGTAAGACTAACGGTTTGCCTTTCTTGTGCAGGGATATCATTCATTACTACTTGGATTAGTACAAGATCAACCTATTAGAAGGTTGTTGGCCCAGTCCGGCAAGCTGTATTCACACCCGTTACGACCCGTCACACTTTTTGTACTAACAATCACGCTTAACGCTAATTAAACGCTAATTACGTTCATTTTTATTATTATATATTGTGCCGATGATATGTCATCAGTACCAAGTTGGCGGGGGGAAATCCCGCCCAATTATTCGCAATTATTTAGAGGCAGGGAAAAGTCAAATTTAACCAAAATGTTACTGACGACATGTCATCGGAATTTTAGTTGACAAAAAATTCAACTTTCGCTGGTCTCGGTCAAGCGACTTTTTTTTTTTTTTTTTTTTTATTATTATTTTTTTTAGTGTTAGTGCCGACGAAAACGTGTCATCGGGGTTTTACTCGTAGCCAGTTCTTCTTATTCTTGTAGTGCATGGAGGAGGTTTATGACGAAACTACAAGTTTCATGGCATCTAAGAGTGGAGGTGGAACTGCGAGGAAGAGTTTATATGAGCGTTGGAAAGATGATTATGATGATAACTCATGATGATGATGAGTGGGAAGATTTAACAGAAGAACAATTAGCATTCAGTGACGCTTTTGATATAAGTTTGGGTTGTCATTCTTATGATAGTTTTTGTTTGAAGCACAAATGGCGTGTTTGTTTTCCGCTTATGTAATGGGCTGAGGTGTAAGATTCATTCATACCCTATGTACTTAAATATTTTTTAAAGTAATATATTTACCGGGTGTAAAAACTTTCTAACCAAAAAATATACTTAGTAAAAAGCTGTTTGGTGCAAAGAGACCCAAATCTGAAAAGAATGAATTTCAAATCTAATACAAAGGTTGGTAGGATCCTATTGTCTTGTATTAGAAGTTTTTGATGTGCTCCACTCAACCATCGAATCCCGCAGTATGAACGCCTAAATCTTTTTCTTTTGAGATATAACATTTATATTTCACCTTAAAAAAAGTGTATATATTTCAGAAAGTAGAGAATAGAGAGAACTCAGGAACAAAAAAGAATGATTTACCTCGTATGCATGCAACCATTATGCTTCTTTTTCTTTTCAAAAAGGCACATGCAACCATCTTTCTTGATATACGGAAGATTAAAGTGATAAAGCATTTATGCATAGACATCGGTTTTTCTTTCTTTATTACACTTGCTTTTGTAAACGTAAACGTAAACACGCAGGTATTGTACGTTTAAACGTATGTACAAAATAATACTGTTTTTTCATTTTCTTTTGCTTTCTACACTTTGCGGGGTATTAACAAAAAGATATGAAAATCCGCTTCACCCCGATTGAAAGAAAAAGAAAAACCATTCTATAATAGGTTTTCATGGTTTAATGCTTTTGTATCAGTAGATGCATGTTGGGAACTTGACTTCACGATAGCACCAAAGTTTGTGGATTGGGATATGTATACGGAGTATATATTAGTTTAGGAAAATGATAAATGAACCTAACTAAAGAGGCCTAAAAGGAGACCTACCGCATAAATCAATTGTACAGTAACAATACTGTATAATTCATTTATGCGATAGGTCTCTTTTTAGGCCTCTTTAGTTAGGCCTATGTATCAATGCTCGTTAGTTTATGAGTCATCTTTTAATGTGTTTACTTTCAGATTTGATATGTTAGTTTAAGTTATTTTTAGCAATTTAAGATGATAAGATAGATCAAATATAGTGCTAAAACTAACTTAAACAGATCATATTCCCATCACCTTATAGTGCAAAACCTATACTAAGTTTTCCTTGGGGCGCTCTTCACACAAAAATATTAATCTTCTTAGGCACTAATTTGTTCCAAAGCGTGTCATAGCCGTCACCATCTCCATGAAGAATCTTCTCATCGATCAACCTCATACGCGTCTTGACTTTAAATTCGCCATCTTCATCTAACGTTCTCATCCATGTATCCCTACAAGAGTTAGAAACAACAACATTCCACAAAATCTATATTAAATCATCATATTCCCTACCCCCCCCCCCCCCCCCCCCACCACCACCACCACCACCACACACACACTAAAAGCTACAAACTGTACAAAACCTATACTAAATTTTTCTTTTTATATACAGAATGTGTAAATGATCGAAGTTATTCAAGTTTTGTATCACAAATGATATCACTACCACATTTATCAGTTTTCCCATCGTCGTTTTCCCCGGCGACAATTGTCGCTGGGGAATCCGCACTAAACGACAAAAATATATCCTACGTGGCACGAAGTCTCGTAGAAAAGTCAGCTAAATAATCGCTTACTTTTCCCCGGCGACATGTCGCCGGGGATTCAATGGTTATATTTTGACCAAATATTTCATTGTTAAACGTGGCGGGAATTTTTCCCGCTTACGTTTCCCCGGCGACATGTCGCCGGGGATTCATTTGTTTATTTAAAAATTCGTAATTAGTGTTAATCTCTCTTAACGTGACGTGGACAATAGTTTCCCCAGCGACATGTCGCCGGGGATTCTGTTTGACTTCGTTGACTTTAACAAAAACATGGCGCCAAGAATTCCCACAAAAAACATGGCGCCAAAACTTCCCACCAAAAAGCTAACAGGTCTGTTTTATATATCACAAAAATCTACCAGATCTTATCCTCAAAACCACTCAACCTTGAGATCTTATCCCACCAAAATCTAATAGATCTTATCCTCAAAACCACTCAACCTCACAACCTCTTATCTTCACACAAATTTCAAAACCTGAGATGGAGCAATTTAATCCTTTTATGTGTTCTTGTGGAGCAGGAAATATAAAATTAAGAACATCACATAGAGAATATTCATCTGGACGACAATATTATTCATGTCCTCTGTCAAAGGTGAACAATCATACATTTCTTATTTATGTAAATATACAAATAATTGGGTTGTAAGCTCTTATAATTTTTTTATTATATAACAGCCCAGAAAAGATAATGGATGCGGATATTTTATGTGGAAGGATGTATTTGACGAGTACTTAAGAACAATCTCTGCACCAACAGAGTGCTCGAGCTGCCATGAAAAAGATCTTAGGATAAGATTGCTGGAAACACAAAAACATGTGCTAGAGACAAAAGTAAGGTTGCTGGAGGCCAAACTTGAAATGGCAACGATTCCTGACGACCACGCATGTCAGTCGGATGCATTACTTCGTGAGCTGTTATGTGACATGGAAAATCTTCGTATGTAGTAGTAGTAGTAGTAGTAGTAGTAGTAGTAGTTATTGTTGTTGTTGTTGTTGTTGTTGTTCTTCTTCTTCTTCTTCTTCTTCTTGTTCTTGTTGTTGATGATCAAAGTAGTAGTTGTTCTTGTAGTTGTTGTTGTTGATGTTGTAACCATAACATACCGACTCATCCGTTGAACGTCTAATGTGTTTCCATAACATACTGACTCATCCGTTGAACGTCTAATGTGTAACCATAACATACCGACTCATCCGTTGAACGTCTAATGTGTAACCGTAACATACCGACTCATCCGTTGAACGTCTAATGTGTAACCATAACATACCGACTCATCCGTTGAACGTCTAATGTGTAACCATAACATACCGACTCATCCGTTGAACGTCTAATGTGTAACCATAACATACCGACTCATTCGTTGAACGTCTAATGTGTAACCATAACATACCGACTCATCCGTTGAACGTCTAATGTGTAACCATAACATACCGACTCATTCGTTGAACGTCTAATGTGTAACCATAACATACCGACTCATCCGTTGAACGTCTAATGTGTAACCATAACATATCGACTCATCCGTTGAACGTCTAATGGTTTATTATTTGAGATGATTTCGACAGTGTTTCTCCTTTACTCCTATGAATATGTCTTTAAACACATATTTGGGGAGTTGAGGGGAAATGCTGTCGAAATTTTCTTAAATAGTAAATCGGTTATACGCATTCATATATGAGACAAATCATTCAAAGAGTGGGTTAGGATTGCCTTCCATAGTTGCACTAGGTGAACAAAACATCTGGTTGATGCACCGCCAGATATCATTGATGTTCCTGACGAAGACGATGATATTATTGCTGATGAAGACGCCCTTCCTCATGATTTAGCAGATTCTGATGTTGAAGCGCTCATCAATGTTGATGATGATGGTGTTGAGAAAGTTTATTCTAGTGAAGAAGAAGATTGATCTTGAGTTGTAACTTGCAAAATACACTTATATATTTGAATGAATGAATGAAATTGTTATGGATTGTTTAAATGTGTATATTTATTTGGATGTGTATGTATTTGGATGTGTGCATGCTTATATTATTTTGTTCATGAATTTCTATATCTTATGCTAATTGTACTTGTACATATGTCGACAGATGTTGCACGATCCCACGGCGGTGACGGTGGCGGTGAGGATCGTCCCCCTCCAGACCGCGTACCCACCGGTTGCTGGGCAGGCTTCATTAACCGAGGTAAGAATTTCTGGGTTATTGTAATACAAGCATAAATTTGATACATATATTGAACTTGCTTGCCTTGAATTTTTATGACTTTATCACTAACTTGATTTTGCAGGCAAAGGTAAACGAAAGCCCAATTTGGGCGGCAGGGGAGCGGGCATGATGAATACCCGCGACAAGACCTGGAACCTTTCGCTGAAGGCAATCGCAGAAGAAAAAGGTCACGTCTCGATCACTTTTGATGTGGGTGACAAACAAACCCTAAACCCTCTCGGCCCCCATGCGGCTCACTGGTCTAACTACATCGGGGAGGTCGTTAGGAGTGTGCCGTTTTACTACCCTTCTTGGGAGAAGGTCCCGAAGGAGAAGAAGGCGGCAATCATTTCAGATATTGGGGTCAGTTATCCTTTTATGTTTATTTCATTATCATGTTCATTTATTTAATTGTGTATATTTATCTAAATTCACTTATTTATTTATATCATATAAATAAATAAACAAATTTAAATAAATATATAAATTATATCTCTAACTCTGTTTTCGTTTTGTTGTATATGATTGCAGACCCTGTTTGACCTCAGGCCGCACATGGAATCCTCCCACTGGCCCGAGATCTACGAAGGCATAAACTCGCACTTGCAAAAAGCCTACAATACAAACAAGGCTTCTTTCAAGGCCAAGCATTGGAAGGTAGACCCCACCACCGGGAATTACGATGTGAAGGCGATCAGGCGGGCACGTCCCGAGGAGATTACAGCGGGTGATTGGGATGAGTACATTAAGTTTTGGAATGACCCCAAGAACCTTGCTCGAGCCGCTACAAATGGGCTAAACCGACAAAAGAGCAAGGTCATATCTCGACAGGGATCCCGGTCGCTGTCTCGCCTTCGAGATGATATGGTAATAAACATTATAATTATTTTACATGCATATATACATATATATATATATATATATATATATATATATATATATATATATATATATATATATATATATATATTTTGTCACTACATAGGACGAGATGAAAAGGCTTGAGGCTACGGGTCAGTACACGGAGGATCAAATCAATGCGTTGGCAAGAGGGGGTAAGCTTCGTGGGCATA